>VZTI01000538.1:759635-827892 GCA_013397865.1 Struthidea cinerea | reverse complement strand
TTTTTTGGATGATCTGATACAACTTCATTCTCCCTGGAAGTGGTTCCTTCTCAATCAGTCTGTGGAGCTCCTGGGAAGGAGGAGGTTAAATGCTGTGCAAGCTCATTTCTCTGTGTCCTGGGCAGTTTTAGCTTAGGGGGGGGGTCACCTCAGTGTCCAGGTGGTCACCTCAGGAGCTCGTGTCGTGAAGTGACCCCCTGCAGCTGCCACACACAGTTCTCAGCTGCCAGTTCCACATTCAGGAACAATAAATCCAGGTTTTCATCCCCGTAATGAGTTTCCTGCAGCACAGTGAAAACTCCACGGTTTCTTGTTATCAGCAGATCGTCATATTCTGGCAGCGGTTCTTATCTCGCACGATAAATGTCCCGAGGATGTGATTATCTCCTGATACCTGTCCAGCCCGCTCAGCTTTGTTGTTTCCTCACAGTGCAGGCAGCATTTGCAGTCCCTGAGGTTGATTTTATCGTGGCAGTGAAGGAATAAAAGTGACCATTTACTCGTTGGTGTCGGGCAGCTGCGTTAAACCCCAAACCACCTTAAACCAGGTGTTGAAGAGAAGTGAATGTATTTAAAATTAAAAGCCTTCTCCTTCAGCTTGTGTTTCAATAGCTCCCAGCGTGCAGAGGGAATGAGGCAAGGCTAGCAGGAATTCTGGAAGCAAACAGGCTTTTTTTTGTATCCAAACAATCTCTCCTTCCCACTGGAAACTGAGGTTGTTTCTTTCAAACCTTTATGACACCCCTGGATTTCCTGCAGGTGCCTGCAATTTAAGGTGGCAACACAACGTTAAAAGTTGTGTACTGGAGTAATTAATTGCATTTCCAGGTTATCTTTGAGAAAGTTTAGGTCTCATTAAGCAGGTTGTGACTGATGACAGCCTGTTAATTACTCTGTGATGAACATTTATTTTTTTTTTTTAAGATTAAAGAATTAAGCTCAGTTTAAGGGTGGATGCACAGTGCTTGGCAAAGCACAAAAATGCAGTGGTCAGCAGCGTGGAAATTTGGGGATATGCTGCTGGAGAAGATGAAAGTTATTTTTAGAGAAAAACGTAGGAAAAAAGTTGGGACATTTGTGCAGCAATTGGTGGTGGCAGTAAATGAAATGCAATGTACATTCAGGCATATACCCGTATATCAAAACAGAATAGCCCTGATGTGTTGAGGCAATAAAGGATTAATACTTTTGAATAGCCATAAATATGCTAATGCTGCAGAGGAGTGCATGGAGTGTTAATATGTTCATTTTCAGTGGGGTCAGAGAGGTTTTAGTGCAGAAAGTTTAGGTTTGGGACATTCTTACATCTCTGTTTTGTGCACTGTAGCAATATGAAGTGTGTAGAGGCAGCATGAGCTTTGAACAATTGAAGCATCTGAAATGATGACATTTCAGTCACTTAAAGCACTTTCTTTGAAGGAGAAGAGTGCAGCAGTTGTTTCATTTTCCTCCTTACACTAACCAGGATTTTTACTCTCTCCATAAGAAGCATTCTGTGCATGACTTCACCATTTCCCCCAAAATATCACCTTTTAAATGTTACCTTATTTGCTCTCCACGCGAGCTTTCATGTCCAGATGGGGGACACAAAGGCGTAGCCACAGTTTTTGTCTGGAAAACAGAGGTTAACTCTTCTCTCCAACGTTTTTTTTTTGGCTTCTCAGCCCTTTTTGCTGAGGCAGCACGTTCCCTGCTGAGTCGCAGATCTCTGATAAGCACCTGGCCCTCGGGTGCAGATCTCTGATAAGCACCTGGCCCTCGGGGCTGCCCTGAAGGTCAGCCCACAAGTGGGATTTGTTGTGCGTGGAACCTGCCTGGTTATGGGGTAGGAAAAGTCACCCTGCTCCCTCTGGGCCCTTCCCCAGGGATGGGAATTGTTGCTTGGAAGAGCCTGTATCCCAGATAATGTTACAGTGCTGCCGGAGGGGGAAGCAGGTTTATGGGATGTAGCAGGCAAAACCCCCCATCCGTGTGTTGTTTGGAAAGGAGCTCCTGGGCTGGTGTGGGGAGGGGCGGAAGTAAAGCACAACCAGGAAAAGTGGCCTAAAACAAGGAAAAGGGAATTTGAGCTTGAAGATCCTCCACAGTGAAAGCCTAATGACAAAAATAGTGATAATCCATGTGATTGTGACCAGAAAGAGCAAAGTCACCAGGCTTTGTCATCACTAAAAGGAGGTTCTGCATTAGTTAATGAACCAGGGTGGCAGAGGGAGGGATGATCTCTGGAGACAACACATCCCCAGGACCAGCTCAAACCCGTTTTCCTTTTGATAAAAGACCCAGCTTTGAGAGCGAGATCAGATTCTGTGCACACACAACACAGGGGGAGAGAGTGCTATTAAATCTACCCGGGTACTCGGTGTGTAAAAAAGAAATCAATAGTTAGAGATGTCTCTCCTTTGGCAGACAGGGGTTCTGATTACCAGAGATGCCGTGGATCAGACGTCAGCCTGGGCAGGGAGGGGGATGAAGAAGATGCTCTGCTGTCAGAGGAGACCTTGTGCTTTTAAGCTTCAATTCTATTATTGATTACAACATCTCTGTAATAAATCAGGTACAAGTTTGCATTTAATTTTCAAAGCCTGCAGATTCCGTTTGTTCTACAACTTCTGAGCGACATAAATCTTTTCATGAATGTTGAAGGAATTGTTTCTTGGGTAGTAACCACTCATTCATAATTGTCCAAGGAATTCACTTGTTTAGAACGACATGTGTGGGATTAATGGAAATTTCTCAGTTGTCAACATTTTTTTTTTCTCCCTGGACTTTTTTTTTTTTTTTTTTTAACCAAGATGTAGAAAAACTGATTCAAAGTTTTATTAAGTGCTTATTTGTCATAATGGACACCTTATCCTGGTTTGTTTTATAGACTGGGGGGATTTACAGAACAGTCAGCCTGGATTTCCAAACTGTCTGTTGAGAAGACTTCTCTACTGGCGTTTGATGGAAGAAAAAATGGCTGATTTTCTTCCTCTCCCAATGTGCATTTTGATGGATTAGGATTGTGTCCATCTGTGCACTTTGACTGGAGACACCAAGTGATCAAAAGCAATGTGTCCCCCCATCCTCTTCCCATAAAACTCTGGAGGGAAACAAGAACTTCCTAGGTAGTAAATTCTTGCAGGATGCACCCGTCCCATGGATCCTGTGGGATGGGTGACCTGGTGTTCGGATCCGGGGAGTTCAGCTGTGATGTGGAGGGGCACCAGCGACGGTAGCAGTAGTAGAAGACACAATTCCAGTTGTGTGTGTTGGGAAAGGAGCTCTCAGCCACCCTCACTTCTGCTCAGAGCTGTTGTGTGGTGAAGTGGGAACACGTTGGGAACAAAGCTCAGTGTTTAAATGAGATGTGCCTAAACATCCCAAGGGAGCTCTGATTGCTCTTCCCTTTCATGACTAAAAAAAGAGAGATTTTAATTTTTTCACTGCTACTTTTCTTCATCAGTTTTATCCTTTCTTTGCTGGAGCAGGAGGTATCACGAGGGCCTTCCAAAATATCTCATAATGGATAAATGATGGAGCTGGACCTTTAGATTCCCTTTTCTTGTGGAGCTGCTTGGCCCGTGTGAAGTTAGAAGTCCATCCTCTTTAATTAATGCCATCTTTGCCCCGCAGTGGCTGCTTCAACTGCACCTTGTTTGTCACCGAGAGTCTCACGCTTGGGAAGCGCCTGATGATGTGATAGCAGAGCCTTTTTAATGAATGCCACTTAACGGGGTGAAGCAGTTTGGGCTAGGCATGATTAAGTTTGTGATCAAGAGCTTGACTAAGAATTTGATAGTTGATGTTGATTAAGAATATTGGATGGTAATTAATGCATAACTCCTGTCTTTTACGTGTCTGGAGAATGAAAACAGCTGAGAGCAGTGTTGGGAATCAGTGGCACTGCCAGCCCACGTGGAGCTTTTAGCAATTTATTCCCACTCCTAAATTGCTTGTGGACAGCAGCAGGAGAGGGCTCCTTTGGCTAAGTCCATCTCTGTTAATTATCACAGGGACCAGAAATCCCAGGAGGGTGAGGCGGCTCAAACGTCTCCAGGATTCAGTTAATTTCTTAAACAAATATTATAATGCAACACTTCAACAACCTCTCCTCTCTGTAGTTTCTAGGACTGGCAGAGCAAAAGTTTGGAACACAATGTGTCTCTTGTCACTTCCAGCTGGCACTTGAGGTCTGCAGTGTAATTAAACTTGAGTTCCTTCAGGATCTTCCTTTAATTTTAGAGAGAGGGGACCTTGCTCCATATCCCTGGATATGGGTGAAAACAGTCCTTGGAGTTCACAGGGTTTGGATAAGGCATCTTTTGGGGTTTATTTTTGTCTGATCTTTTTAATTTAAAACCTAGCTCACTCTTATTTCCACCACAGAAGAAAAGGAGTAACAGGATGCGACCTGCAGCAATATTGAGCAGACTTCAAGTGGCTGTTGGCCTAAAGAGTGTAGGTTTAAAATAGTATAAATTAAGTATTATTTGAAAAAGAAGCAGACTTCCATTGTAAGAGAAATTGTGGCAGTCCAAATTCTTGTTTTTCAGCTAAATGAAACCAAATCTGAAATTACTCTTAACAGAGTTCTCCACATGGCTGCAAAACCTTCATATTTTTTCCTCCAGATAAATTAAAAATACAAAGCCTTATTATGTGTTGCACTAAAGAGGAATGAAAACAGTATTTTATGCAAATGTAAAGCTGACATAATTGAAGGGAAATAACTACAGACATTAATTTCACTCTGTTTTAATTTCACAGAAATCACACTTATCAAAACCATACATTTTGAAACAATGAACCTCTTCTATCAAATTAAAAAGGAACAGCTTTTACATAGCACTAAGTCGCTTGATTTGGCTCCAACACAAGAGTTCATAGCTGAAGAGAGGAGAAAACAACATATTTTTAAAGTGAGAAGCTTGTAGGGATTTTTATGGAGGGGGGAATGAATCTGTAGAGATGTGTTAAAGCTCTGTGAGCACAGTGCCTGCTGGCTTAGTGCATGTCCAAGTACCAGTTTGCTGAGGTGAGGTGGGGGCAAATGATCCCAAATCTCCTCTAAAATAATACTGGAATGATGTAATCCTTGGATCATGGAATGGTTGGGATTGGAAGGGACCTTAAAGACCATCTTGTTCCGCCCCAGTGGGTGAGGACACCTTCCACTAGACCAGGTAATGGGATCATCTGTGGTGTTTGTACCACAGAGCTTCAGCCGAGGAGGATGGTGATGGTCTGCCAGCTGTGAGGGAAGCTCCATGCCCTGTGCCCGCTCATTCCCAGCTGGATATCAGGAGGATTGAGAGACGGGTGCTTGGAGAGCTCGCCCTCTCACCGGGGAGCCCAAATCTGTCACCTCTGCATGCAGCAGGGAAATGACGGAGAGGAGAGAGATGAGCAGTGAGAGGTGGAAGTGAAGCCGTGGCCTGGCTGCTCCCGTGGGGCGGGGACACGGAGTTATTTTATTCCCAGTTATCCTGCTCTTCGGAGGCACAGCCTGGCTCTCCTGGCACGCAGCCCCCCGGTGCCCTGCCCTGGCTCCGTGGTGCTGCCTTCTCCCTGCTGCTGTTTGGGGGATGTTACAGGAGCGTGAGAATTGATGTGGCATCTTGAATGCATAAAGAGTTCTTGAGACACATCCAAAGATAATTTTCCTGAGACTGCTCTGGGGCTGACTTTGGCTCTTGGCAGAGAAGACGTCCCCAGCATGACTTGTGTCGTGCTGGGCTTAGCGTGACTCGTGTGGAAAGGCAGGGAGGGACGTTTGACAAGGGCCTGGAGTGACAGGACACAGGGAATGGCTTCCCACTGACAGAGGGCAGGGATAGGTGGGATATTGGGATGGAATCCTTCCCTGTGAGGGTGGCGAGGGGCTGGAATTCCCAGAGCAGCTGTGGCTGCCCCTGGATCCCTGGCAGTGCCCAAGGCCAGGCTGGACAGGGCTTGGAGCAGCCTGGGACAGTGGAAGGTGTCCCTGCCCATGGCAGGGGAGGCACTGGATGGGCTTTAAGGTCCTTCCAACCCAAACCAGTCTGTGAGGAATCTTTGTTTAGTCCCAGATAAGGTAAAAATCAAAGTGCCCTTGAGCTCTCCAGCGGTGAGGTTTAAGTCCCTCTGGACCTTTGATATTGCAGAGGAGCTATCTCTTAATCTTAAATCTTTGTGTCTGTAATTCTGTATTTTTTTCCTCTGGATGGTAGAGACTGTAAAACCACCATATAAAAAACCTAAAATGTCAGAGCAGCATTAGCACCTCACAAGGGCAGCCCTGATGCTGATGGACCGTACGGTCCCTGCCCTGATTTTGTCATATATTTTGTCTATAACCACTTTACATATGGAGCCTTTGAAAGAAGACGAGGACTAAAAACATTGTGCAAGTTGACTGAGTAGCAGTTCAGCTTTCTGAGGCTTTCATATATTCCTGACTACTCTGAAACATCAAGTGTTGGAAGTACAAGATTGGAGCTTTTGTGGCCTAATCAACAGCTGTGTATTCCCCCTCGCCTTATTTTCCTCTCTCCCTTTAGACTTATGAATTAGTTTTCCCCTTCAGCAGATTGTTTTTTCTTTATCTTTCCTACTTAGATACTGTAAAAAGTAATTAAGATAATCTTATCAAAGGAACATGAAACAGAAATTTAACTGATTAAATTTCAGACCAATTAGTCATACAGAAGCCTTTGTGTAGACCTTCTGTGGATTTTTGCACTGCTTGTACTTTCCACTTCCTATTTTACAACAGCATGAAGTTAGGAAATTGCATTCCATGGAGATGGTAATTAACTTTGGTAATTAAAATACCACCTTCGTAGCAGATAACCAGTCAGCTTCAGGTCAATGACAATTTTTGATGCGACACATTTAATCTTACGGAAGATTGAAATGCAAGAAATTACAGGAGCGATTTGTTGGGGGTGGGAGAGGAGGTTGTTGTGTCTCTTCATTAAATACCCTAAAACTTCAGCAAGATGGTGGAACAGGGGAAAGAGGGGGTTGAATTTCTGTCCAGGATTTAATATTAAAAAGATATAGAATATTGTATTTTAGTTTGCCAAAAGGAGCTCAGGGGGGACCTTGTGGCTCTGCACAGCTCCCTGACAGGAGGGGGCAGCCGGGGGGGTCGGGCTCTGCTCCCAGGGAACAGGGACAGGAGGAGAGGGAACGGCCTCAGGCTGGGCCAGGGGAGGCTCAGGGTGGACATCAGCAGGAATTTCCCCATGGAAAGGGTGCTCAGGCCTTGGAACTGCACAGGGAGGTTTGGAGTGCCCATCCCTGGAGCTGCCCAGGGAAGGGCTGGAGGTGGCACTCAGAGCTCTGGGCTTGGGGACAAGGTGGGGATGGGGCGCAGCTTGGAGTGGATGGCCTTGGAGATCTTTTCCAGCCTAAGAAGTTCCTGTTCCAATACCACAAATACTGCAGACTGAAAGAAATACTTGTCACCAGTATGGGGAAGTGGCAAAAAAAAAAAAAATCTGAGTGAAATAAAATGGCAAAAACATCTGAAAAAAAATCTTTCAACTCTATGGTGTAGAGGCTTTTTTGTCAGCAAGCACGGAGAAATGGTGAGGAGGGATGAAGGGTCTGAACATTAATATCAGAATAAATCTGTAGTTATTTGGAAGTCAGACTAAAACTTTTCGTATAAAAATTGCAATTAAATATTTTCACAGATGTCATTATTTTCTACAGATGTCTGCTCAGTCTCTAACTTTAGAGCCTCCTTTGAAATAAAAGAGAGATTAGTAATGAGATGAAAGTTGACTTTAAAATAAAAGGAAGTTTAGTAATGAGATGAAAGTTGGCTTTAACTAAAAAGAAATTAGGCCCTTAAAAGGAGATTATTAATTACAGCTGTCTTCAAATAAGACAGAAACAAGCCTTGAGGAAGCAGATTATCAGTGTTGGTAATAACTGAGCCCAAGGTATGTGCACAAAGCATTCAAAGCCCTGAAAGCCAAGTGCTGCAAGAGCAGGTGGGGGGATGAAGCTGGGGAATAATCCTCTTACCCTCATCAATACTCACCCAGGGCACAGATGAGGGCTGGGGAGAGAAAAGCCAGTGTTGCCAATGGCAATGGAGAAAAAGGAGATCAAAGGCACGGGAGCTGGAAGTTGGCTGTGCCCAGTGCGAGCAGCTCCACTCCCGAAATTTACTGTGAGACTTGCTGGAATCTCTTGATCAGGACAGAATAAGAAATGAGCAGATTATTAAATATTTTAAGGAACAAAATATTTAGGCTGTGGTTCAAAGCCTTTTTATCAGTGCTAAATCAGCAGAGACTTGACGTTCAGAGGGTGATTTGTCATCCTGGGAGCAGCGGAGCGGAGTTCTATCCCTGCTCAGTGCCTGGGAGAGACAGGCAGGAAAAACACGGCTTGGAAAGAAAGTGGATTTAGTCCCTGGTGAAGCATTGTGTCATCATCAGAAGCACCCTTTGGGGCAGTCTGGGAAGAGCCAGCTGGATGATGCACAGCATCCTGGGGATCTGTGCTCCCATCCCACGCCGTGTCCTGGCTGGATGCACCCCTGCATCTCTGCGGGCAGCACGTCCTCGTCCCACTCTGGATCTGGCACTGCAGGGTCAGGCCAGCCAAACAAATACATTTCCAAGCTGGTGTCCCTAAATATAGAACACTGCTGGTCTTGTGCCAGTTTCTTCCCTCCAAGCCCAAAGAGGTTTTTCTTTTCTAATCTTTACCAACAAATTATTTCAGCTCGAGAAAGAAATATCATTTTCTGACTCCATTGGAGGAGAGCTGTCAATGACACGTATTCCCATCTCCTTTTCATCTCCCTTCAAAAGCTTACGAGCGTTTAGGTGGGACATTTTAATCGGAGAAACTCTTCACGGAATTTTTTTGAACCTGGGGCTCCTGCTGTGAGCAGCCCTCTCTGGAAGGGGGGGTTACCTGGCCCCGGGTGTTTGGGCAAAGAAGCTTCAGTTTGAAGCTCTGCCTGGTCTGGCAAAAGGAGTCAGGCTTCAAAGGCAGCTGCTACTTGATTTATGTTCAGAGCTGAGCTTTCCCTTGTTTGATGCCCCAGAGGAGTTCCTGGCCATCCCTAGAAGGAGGGAAAAATCCCAGATTGGGAAAACCTGGAATGACACGCTCCTAGCTCACCTTTTCCACTTCTGAAGAGGCTTTCTGTGAACGAAAGGCATGGGGTTGCATGGACAGAGCTTTCGTACCACTTCTCTCCCGAGTTTCTGCTCTGCACAAAAGTTATACGTTACGAAAAATAGGGAAAGAAATTGCAATTAGCGACAAGGTGAATGAGGGACTTGACTCGTCCTTATTACCCAGACAAGGCTCCAGGTAAATGACGTAGCCCACGACAGGGAAAAAAGTGAGGCTGAATGCAAGTCATTGTGACAAAATCAAGAGGTTTTAGAAAATTATAAAACCTTTCTGCAAGTGGAAGTTCAGGGCTGTCACGGTGAATATTAATGTCTCCCATAAAAGAGGTTTTTGTTCATGAAGTCCACGATCATGCAATCAGCAGAAATTCAAAATTAATCTTTATAGTATGATAAAGGACCAAGGTAAGATAAAAGAGAAGGGAAGGGAAAAGTCAGCCAGGGAAATAATGCTATCATATAAAAATATTCGAATATCTATGGCCCCTCCAGAAATCTGCTCTTTGTGTGAAGTAATGTCTTACTTACCAGGACTGTGGGGGGTTTTATTGTTTTTATTTGATGAATGGGAGTTCATGGAATCCTTAATAAGATGAGATGGTTTCCCCTTTTTCCTTGCACGTGGCCTTGACCCAGAGCAGAGAGTCTGCAAACCACAAAAGCAATGCGGTGTGATTTGGGGGTATCATACAGACAAATTGGATTAACTAATGAAGGTCTTGGGGATGGTTTTCAGAGTGAAACTGGAAGGTCCAGAGCCCAAATAAAGCATTGAGTAAGAATCAGGAACCTCACAATGTTGTTCCCCTGACTTGGTGCTCTCTCAGCTGTCACCAAGGTCCCCCGGAAGTTTTCTGGGTGCTTTTGTAGTCCTTTGTGGGGTCTTTTCCCTTCCTTTCTAGGTCCAAAACCCCCCAGTTTACTTCTGATCTTTCTGGCTCTGTGCCTAGAAATGGCAATCCTGGTGTCATTATGTGCCATCACAGCTTCCTGGTCTGATGGGTCCCTGTTTTGCTGTGCCAATTCCCACATCCCGGATGAGTTCCAGCATCCTCAGCAGAGCAGCAATGCCTTGGTCTCAGTTTCATTTTTCCAAACCTATCCAAGTTCTGATGGGAAGATGCCCAGAACAAATGGTGCCAACAAACACCAGCATAGCAGGGTATATAGCAATATATATATATATATATTTTNNNNTATATAAAAATATTATATTTTAGCTATTTTTATATTTTATTTAATATATAGTATGTATATTTTATATTTTTAATATATATGCTATATATACATATATATATGTATGTGTATATATATATATATATAAAAATATATATTTTTTCTTAATTCTGTATTTGAGCTCTCAAGCTGGGTAACACCACAACAGATTAATTATTGCAGTGCTGGGTGATCAATCCCCTCCAGCCTGGCCTGACAAGGAGGGGAGGGAGCTTGAGCAGTGGAGTAGAGCTCCCAGAAACAATCCGTTCTGTACCATTTAATTTGGTAATAACCAGTAATTTACAGCTGGGCTCTATTGCCTTAATAGGAATCCTAATGAAATGGAGGCTCTTCTGGCTGGATTTAGGAAGGTCACTGGTGAGAGTTTTGCTATCAAGTGCCTACTCTCTGTTTTTGGCGGGGGTAAGATGGTGCCAATAAACTTAGGATGGACTTTTTATTAGTCTGGTCTGAAGTTAGAACTAATGTAGGTTGTACTTCATACATTGCATACCAAGCTTCTGGACAGACCCACCTGTATCGATGGAAAACGTTTTGAATCGTTTTGTGATGAAATGAGCCTGGATGAATCCTGGCTGCAGACTTCATGGCAATGAAGAACTGAATCTGGCCTTGTGGGTTTTTGGACTTTTTTCCTACTTCTTTGCACTGGCTGAAAATTCAGCCTGAATTAATGTTTTGATGTAACTGAAGCAGAGATTGGTAGTAAGAAACCTCCTTTCACACCATACTGTTTTTCTATGTGAACTTCAGAAATTGGGCTTTTTTTTTTCCATACTTGGCAACCTGATAATTTTTTTAATTTAAGCAGTGTTTTGCTTCCCCAACCACTTGATCTTAGGGCTCTTCCAAAACCTAATGGGGTGTTTTGAGGTTTTCAGGAGCAAATGGAGAGACCTTAGGAATACCTACTTAAGCATCACCTGTAGAGCTGAAAACATTAAAATACTAAAAGCAGAGTATTTCTCTTGGTTTGTAAAAACATTTCTGTGGGGAAAACATAGGAAATCAAGAAAAACTCCCAATTCTGTAGTGTCGTAGTTGCGTTTCCAACCAAAAGCAACCGGATAACTTAGAATGAGACTATTTTTCCCTCCTACAGCTTACTGTAAAACACGAGTAAGTCTCTGGGTAGTCCCGTCTGACTGGGAGCACTCTCCACGTGCTTCCAGAAAATCCCTGCTGTGGGTGTTTGGTGGGGCCGGGAGTGGAGCCGCTGGATTGTTTCCGGCTGCACCCGCTCCGCAGCAGGTCCCGGTGGCTGTGCTGAGGGAGACCTTGGGGAGAGGCTGTCCGAGGGAGAGGAGCATTGTAATTTAATTAATTAATAATGTAATTTTCTCTGCCCGCGGGAGGTGGGCGAGCGAAGAGCTCAGAGCTGCGCGCGAGGCCTCAGGGCCAGCGAGGCGCCGAGGAGGACAAGGCCGGGCTTTGTTCTCCTCGGAGAATTCCCCGCATCCGGGTTTTTTTGAAGTGAGCAGTTGTAGGTGCTAAAAAGCTGGAAGCAGAGAAATTCTTCAGCCTTTTCTCAATATTCTGTGAGCAGACTGTCTTTCCCATGTAAACTATTTTAAACAAGGTCACAGTTCCATAAACTTCTTGCACCCGCAGGCTGTTTTGCAAGATTGTTATGGCTTTGACTTTGAAAATATTATGGAATAGGTATCTTAGGACTTGGCCAATCCTCTCAAGGGGTGGATGGCCGAGGAACCAATTACCTGTTTCTACTCAACACACTTTTTGCGATCTATCCTATAGAGTAGCCAGAAAATTATTAAAGCAAGAAGCTTCGGCTTCCACTGTTCATGAGCCTGGACTCTGTGGCGTTTTCTTTGTGCGCCTCGGACGTGACAGCGACGAGCAGTAGGTGCAGGAAGGATTGTTTATTGGAGCAGTAATAATCCAGCAGGATGTGTGTTTAATGAAGGGCGTTTCTCTGCGCAGAGCTGAGGGCTCGTGGATCATTCGGCTCGCGTCGCAGAGCCCGCGTGCGGTATCGGAATGAGCTGCAGGCTCCTTCGGGATGGGATGTTCAGCCAGCCTTTGCTCTCTCTCCCTGGAAAAGTCTCTGGAGCAGACACATAATTGAGATGTGCGCATCTCTAATGCAGGGCCAGAGCAGACACACAGCAGCAAAACCACTTTTAGTGCAGCTCTGTCTTCCTGGAGATGAGAATCCCAGCCCCTCTGCACAAATTTCCGTGGGGTGGATGAGACCCGAGCCTGCTGGGAACTAAGGACATCTGCATGGCATTCCTTATTTGGAGTTTAGTTCAGTTCTCTTAGATCTAACATGACACAATTAACCTTTTTTGTTAAATATTTGGTGAAAACTCCAGGTGCCAGTGTGTCTAAAGTGCCAGAGCTGATCTGGTAATGTGGTTGTTGGTCCTTCCTGAAAAATCGCTATGTGAAAATGAGCCTGAAGGGTCAATAAATCAATATAAGAATGATCACGTGGATTTCCTTGCATTTTTTAAAGACCTGGAGCTCTAATGCCTCTTATACCTTGGCCAGATTTCCAGAAAAACGGTGTGCTGTGGGTGTAAGGAGAAAAAAACAAAAAAGAAAGAATGAGTTTGCAGTGAAAATTCCAGGAAAATCTGGGACCTGTGGACTAAGTGCCTGCCATGGCAGGACTGTCATGGAGGGCAGAATAGGTGAAGTCCAGATGGTTTAGGATGTAACAAATCCAGCATCCATTTCATGCTGTTTTCCACAGGAAAACAGCCCAGCTGTTTCTCTTTAGATTTTGCACCGATTTCAGCCATAAACTTGGTTGAAATCCTTCTGAAAAATTAAACACAGGACTAGTCAGTGTGCTGGGAGTGAATGCCTCATGTAATTGTTGTTTATTAATATGAAACCAGTGCAGTAATGGCAATAACAAGTCATACATCTGAGCGAGCTGCAGGGAGGCGTTGGGTAAGTGGCGTGGGAGAGGCTCGTGCAGCATCTGGAGCGAAATGTGTAACTTTTTATTTAGACTTTATGAATTGCTGAGCATCTTCTTCACTGGTGAGAGCTGTTGTCACCTCTCAGGACTGAGTCTTGCTGTAGCCACGGCTGAGTTCTTTGGGAGCAGATTAGTGAAAGTCTTGCAGCCCTGAATGTCATGGGTCAGGAGCACAGCAGATGCTGCGATGTTCAGAAATGTTCCAATATAGTCAGTTTTAATGACATTTGGAAGAGATAAGTGGTCTGAGGACACGATGGGGTTGACATATGGCACAGCAGATATGGGTTTACCTCCCACAGCTTGTCTTCATCTTTGACCTGAGCAGAGGAGAAGGGAACCTGCCTGGTAGGAATATTTGAGTCTGGCTTTTTGCATTTTTATTTCATCTGGGGATAGAGTTTTCTTAGAGTGCTGATCCCTGCTGAAAATTAATCATTTTTTTAATGTCATTGGAGCAACAGTGTGGGGAATGAACCTTGGGGTGTGAATAACTCGGTGTGAGGGGCTCAGCAGCAGTCCTTATCTGAAGGTTTGATTCAAAACTCTGCCCAGAACGTGAATGGATTTGAAGGCAAGAAGCCCTGCCAGTGTTTCTGTTGATATCTACTCCTTGTACAACAAAAAATGGAAGTTAGGAGGAGGTTTTGTCTTGGATCTTTATTTGTATAGAATCATAGAATGGTTTCAGTTGGAAGAATCAGAGAATCCCAGAATGGGTTGGGTAGGAAGGGACCTTAAAGCCCATCCAGTGACACCCCCTGCCTTGGGCAGGGACACCTTCCACTGTCCCAGATTGCTCCAAGCCCTGTCCAGCCTGGCCTTGGACACTTCCAGGGATGGAACCTTGAAAGTTCACCTAGTCCAGCCTCCAATATTAATATCATTGTCTAATTATTAACTCATTTTAATGAAGTAATAAAAACTGGAACCTGGAGGTGGTACCTCAGAGATCCTAATAACACCTGAGTCTCTGCTGAGGAATGTGTGTTGCTTTGTGCGTGGAAGGGGGATCACAAGGATTCTGTCTCCTGGCAAAAATATCCCGGTTGAAGAATGGAATCCTGAAGAAAACACAAATTCTGGAGGCTGTTAGTTTCTCAGTGATAACCTGTAAACACGTATGAAAACTGTGTCTATGTATACGTTTCCAAAATTGGCCTCTCCCCCCCGCCCCCCATCTTTTTTCATTATAAAAAGCTGTAAAAAGCTGATGGAAAAGCTGGATGACAGCAAATAACCAATTCTCAATATCACTTTATGTTGCTGTAACACCCAGACGCTGAAGGAGCTGTATAAACACCTCGGAAAGCACAATCTGTCTTGAACAGCTTACAAGTAAAAGGAGATTTTTTTTTTTTTCAAAGACATAAAAGGTAAATTGGTGTTCTGCTCTTGCTGAAAATCACTGAGCGCCTCGATTGTTGAAAATCCCACCCAAAGCCCCTCTCGGTTCGTGTGAAACAACTGGAATGTGCAGTAAAAGATCTGACAGCTCCTTTTTCCCAACTGTTTTCTTTAGAAGTCACTAATCTGCCTTCCTAAAGATTATATGTGATACTGAAAACATATTAGTGGGTGGGTCACAGACCAGAGGACTCGTAAAAAAGAAGGGAAAGGCGAAAAGGCTGCGGCCGGCTGGTTTCCATCTCCTCCCTGGCTGAATGAAGAAAGATGTTTTTCTCCCCAGTGCTCCTCTGTCTCCCTCCTTTCCATTTTCTGCATTATGTTTCCTCCTCCAGACCGTGGCAGTGGAGCTGAATGCTGATGAGACCATCGGCAGCCTGTCCCCAGACAGAACTTTTTAAGGTCATTTCTCCTGGTTCTCAATTGCCTGACCTGCTCATTTCTCTTCCTCAACCATGGGAGGCTGCCCAATTACAAACTGTTATTTTTACGACACTTGCTTGTCCTTCCCAGCCTTAATCTTCCTTTATTGCCAGGAACACTCACAGTCTCTGTAGTCCAGTTAGAGCTAAAAGTTGGTAAGAGAAGGGTTTTAAATTGACAGTTTCAAACAAACACTCAGGAGCTGGAGGAGGTTTTCTGTGGTGAAAGCAAGGGAGGAGCTGCTCCCTGTGCTGGTGAGCACAGCTGGCACGGAGGAATCCTTGGGATGACAGTGACCTTTGGAAGGGAAGGTTGCACGTACCTGCATGTAGCTGTCAGCCTGGGCAGGGTTGTGTTGGGTTTGTAATGCTGGAGCTGGATGTACAAGGAGTATTTTTAAGGATCAGCCTCTTGTTTTCTTGTTCTTCACTGCAGAAAAAGTCTGGTGTTTGCTACTCTATTTGTTCGTTTTATTCCAAATTCTACAGCCCCTGCTGTACACAGTCACTTGCTGAAGATCATCAATTATTTATTGCCAGGCTGGTCACAGGGTTTGTGCAGTGGTCACTTGGAAGAAGAGGTGGAGGCAGGGATGGCAGCTCTGAGCATTGAAACATGAGCTCTGTTATCCTCTGACGTGGGAGGTCCACGCTCCGTGAAACAGGATCATAAACTGCCGAAATAAATTCCCTTAGATCAAATTCACTTCCTTGTTCCAGCAAGGACAAGCTCAGCATCAATAAAAGGAAATTGCTCTGAGAGACAATCTGCAAGTTACCCGTGTGGATGTGTGAGTGTTCTGCGGGGTGAGATTGGATGTTAGGATGAAATTGCTCCCTGTGAGAGTGGTGAGGGGCTGGGATGGAATTCCCAGAGCAGCTGTGGCTGCCCCTGGATCCCTGGCAGTGTCCAACGCCAGGCTGGACGGGGCTTGGAGCAGCCTGGGACAGTGGAAGGTGTCCCTGCCCATGGCAGGGGTGGCACTGGATGGGCTTTAAGGTTCCTTCCATCCCAAACTATTTTGTCGTTCTGTGAGCTTTCCCTCTGCTGGTACAGCGATGCCACTTCAGCCCCATTACCCATTTGCTCATCTCCTAATTAGCCCTCGCTGCAGCTCCTGCGGGATTTCACAGCCCTTCCAATGTGCAGCCAAGCTCCAAATCCCCCCCAGGCCACCGTGGAGGCAGAAGGGATGAAATTCCTCCGAGGCCGGGCTGGCCCGGTCCCAGCAGAGCTGCAGGACCGGTGCAGTTGGCCCCAGCTCTGGTTTTCGAAGCTTTCAGCAAACAGGAATGTGAATGAATCAGACTTTCAGTATTTACAATTCTCAAACGCCTGAGAAGCTTTTTAAAGGTCAATCTAATTAAGACAAAGTTTGTTTGTACCGATATAAAGTAGATACTATTATTGGAAAATCATTCCAAGGCAATATATGGCATTTTACTTACAGTTTAATTTTTAGTTTTGTATTCTTAATTTGGAAAGAGCAGAAATGATCTTTTGGTTCCATAATGTCTTACTTAAAATGACATTTTAATCTATAATGATTTTTGCTACAATTAAAAAGAGATTCTTTCTTCCTGATGCAAAATAATTAATCAAAGTTTTTGCATAAGAAGGATTCTTTTGTATTGGAAATAAAATCGCCTGGACTCATAGCAGCCACATTATTTAGTGGGTCTGGTTTTGATTGCCATCTTATGGGAACAAAAGCCTTTTTTCTACAATTTAAGGATGCATTTAAATTCAGTTTGAAAGACTGAATCTCATGATGTGTTGCCCTTAAAGGCTATAAAAATTGAGATCTATTTGTGCGTCTCCATAAGAATATCAAAGTGAGAAGTAAATCAGTTTTTCCTTGAGTTTCTTTTCATATTTGAATAGTTCTGCCCTTGTGTCTCCTTCAGACAATCCTGCTGTCCCAAACTTTGTCCAAGTGAGGGAAACTTAGACCTTACAGTCGTTAGTAGGCTAAGCTTAATAATTTTTAGAAGATATTAAATTGAGGGAGGGGGCCAGGGAGGAGATAAGCAGTACTATTCCATGGAGTGCTTCCTTTGTAGTGGTTGTCTTGTACTCCAAAAGCTCAGAGCCAAGTGTTCAAAACACGAGTGGATTTTGTGCTCTGGTTTAGTGGGCAAGGGGGACATTGGGTCAAAGTGTGGACTTGATGATATTGGAGGTCTTGCTCTTAATGATTCCATGAGTCCATGTCCAGGTCATTCCTGTTGAGGAATGAACCAGAAGCTCAGGGAAAAGTTTCTGGCCCTTCCAAGCAGAGAGATTTCTCCTTGAACCAAACTTCACTGTCGTCGGCAGGACTTTCTCTTGACTCGTTTTTTTTTCTTTCTAGTGGTCTTTAACTCTGCTTTCCTAGTGTGAAACTAGGGAAATTTTATGTTGTTATCCGAATTTTGTAAAACCATAAAATGAGGTGACGTACTGTAAAACAAAAATCTCTCTCTGGTAACGGAGTTTTTTAGCCATATTTACTGCTTTGTGTTCTCCCCAGATGTGAATCCAGCTTTTAGCTCTGTTGAAGAGAAGAGTTGTCCTCCACAGCCAGGACTTTCCTCTTCCAGTACGATGCCAATCTTCTCTGCCAGCCTGTCTGTGGGTCGTGCAACATCAGTCCCAAACATCTGAACGACTGTGCAGTAGTAACCTCTCATCTCTTAGAGAACGTGTTCAAGTGTAATGAGAATATAACCCATAAAAAGGAAGTCATAAAAGTTCCCACATCCACAGGGGAGATGAAAAATCACAAACATCAAGGAAAAGGTAAATTTGAAGTTTAGAATAAAACAGAAACAAAGGGCTGCATCCTTTCCTCTGTTTCTTGCTGGCACTTGACTCCAGAAGGTTTGGAGGCTGATGCATCACTGAACTAACTGGTTTGTCACTCAGTTGGACCAGAGCAGTATAAAGAAAAAGAGTTATTTTTTCTATGACAGTGTATTTCTCTTAACAATAGGAAAGAAGTAAAGATTTTCTGGCTTCAATATGCATGGTAAAATATAATAATTTAGCACCATTATAAAAAAATAATTACTATATCAAAGCCAGGCATAACTACTACAGGTGTGAGTGGAAATACACAGCGTCGTGTTGCCTCAGACAGAAGGAATTCAAGTATTTACAGTTAAAAAAAAAAAAACCAACCTTCTCCAGTTGAGTGCTGTTTTTCCAGGCTGGCTGTTTCCAGCGTGGGGAAATGCCTCACTCTGCTGTTGTCCTGCACAGGAGGAGCTGCTATCTCCTCACAAATCATAAAAAAGCATGGAATGGCCCAGGGTTGGAAGGGACATCAAAGATCCTCCAGTTCCGACCCCCAGCTGCCCATTTTTGTTTCATGCTCTATACTAAGAATCTTTGATGCATGGACCTGTATCATTTTACTGCTGTTGCAAGCCCATATTCAGTGATTCCATTCCATAGTTTTAAAAACAATAATAATAATAATAAGATCTTCTTTGAAGTACCCTGAGACTGGGAGGAGATGTTAAATATTCTCCAGTCGGTGTTTCATCCGTGTGAGCTGCAGGCAGAGCTGAAGTGACTAAAATCGCCCAAGTAGCGGCAGAACTCTCAAATTCCAGATCTGCTCTATCTCAGGGCATTACAGGAGCAGATAAAGATCCCCCTGATAGCTGCGTTATCTGATAGGCACCAAATGGAGCTGCTCCCTCCTTATCGGAGCATCGGGACACCAATACCCTGTTGTGCAGAGCACAAAGGACACTAATGGGATGCTGAGTGTCTGCTCCAAGCCTGCCCGCTGTGGGTCCTGCTGTGTTTGCAGAGGTGCTCTTGGTCTGGGGTGAGGGTTTTGCTCAAAATTCCACTCCAGGACCAGCTACGATCCCGTGCAGCTCGGAGGAATGGGAATTAAACCCACAGCTCTTTGCTGAATGAACACCCAGTGTAAGGAGCCCCGGTAAATCTGCTCCTGTGAATGGTGCATAATCAGATACATAAAATAGGTCATAAATAATCATAGGGAAACTCAGCACGTAGTGCCTTTGTTAGTGTCTGTAGCTTCTGAAAGAAAATAAATGCAGTGTGCGTTGTAGTACAAGAGTAAAATGGCTGTTGAAAGGCTCTTTGTAGTTGGTAACTTGTTTGTTGCTAATTTACTTTGTTTCTCGACACAGCCAGACGTGAGGGAGGTTTGTGCAAGGAAATCCAACTTCTGTGTGTCCTGGAGGGCTCTTAGGGAGGGATGGGAGTGGGAATAGCCCAGATGTTGGCATTTGCAGCAGCATTTTTGTCCACCTGCTGCTACCAAGCTTTCTCTTATTTCAGATGCACTCTGACCACGGCTCATACCCTGAGATCTCTCTTCCAAACATCCCATATGACATCCCATATTCCCAGTCTCTTCTGGCAGGGGAAGTTTGGGGTGCAGAACAGTGCTCTCTGCAATGGCTGGGGAGGAGGAAGAGGCTTGAGAAGGCTCCAGGGAGACCTTAGAGCACTTCCCAGTGACTAAAGGGGCTCCAGGAGAGCTGGAGAGAGACTCGGGACAAGGAATGAAGGGACAGGACACAGGGAATGGCTTCCCACTGCCAGAGGGCAGGGATGGATGGGATATTGGGAAGGAATTGTTCCCTGGGAGAGGTTGGTGAGGGGCTGGGATGGAATTCCCAGAGCAGCTGGGGCTGCCCCTGGATCCCTGGCAGTGCCCAAGGCCAGGCTGGACGGGGCTTGGAGCAGCCTGGGACAGTGGAAGGTGTCCCTGGCCATGGCAGGGGTGGCACTGGATGGGATTTAGGATCCCTTCCAATGTTCTGTGATTCTGGTTCAGATAAACCATTCCTGTCTGAAGCATTTCCAGATAATGAAGTTAATTACCCAAAAAAATTTCACAAGAATACGACTTGAAAGCCCTTAATGCTTAAAAGAAGCATCGGAAGATCTGTAATAATTTCTGTCAGTGTCCTGATTTTCTGATCAAGTGCACAGAAAGGAAGGAACTGTTTTCCTGTAGCAGGGCCCTGGTTTCCAAAACACTCTGCAGCAGGGACGATGACAGGAATTGCTTTTGAGTTGTTCTGGTAATAATGACTGCAGATCAAATTATAATAAGGTCAATCTCTCAACCATTTCGCTTTAAAAAAATCAAAATGAAATCCACTTTTCTCTTTGGACATACGTTTCAGCTCTGTGGCATGGCATTTATGTGGAAAATGATACAAGGTAAGACATGGAGTGCTGTTTAGAGGAAACATTGGAGATTATAAATAGATTAAAGATTCATCTGACAGAGGAAATTTTCAGTGTGCGTTTCAAACTGGATGTGGCTTTTTGCCAGTCTGCCTAATGCTCTCTGAGCAATGGCAGGGTCAACTGACGGACAGCTCTACCTGGATTTTCAGAGTTTATTCTGGAGGCATTACTGGAGCAAAGAAAAAACCTGCAAGTTAGCAGCGACTTTTAACAAATTTCATGCATACCAAAGTTTCTGGGTTTAGGAGGAGAAGTTACAGCAGTGCAGCTGTACCTCTGCCAGACCCTGTAGCTGGAAAAGATGTGCCCCTTGTCATGTCCTTGCTCTAAAAGAGATAAGTTTTATTGAAGCTGGAGATTTGAGGGAGTTTTGAGCAGCCTGGCCTCATGGAAGGTGTGTGTGGAGAAGTTAATGGGCCTTATGGGTTTCCTCCCGTCGTCTTCAGTCCTCTGCACAATTCTGTTTTCTTAGGGAAAAGACAGAAACCACATTTAAACGGTTTGGGGAATGTCAGCTGGGTTTTAAAACTTGCATTTGTGTTTGTTTCCTGCATTCCCCATTTTGACTTTGCTTTCACCTTCTTACTGAAAACAAATATTATTGCCCTGGTTTGCTGGGCTGATTTATTTAGCTAATACAAAAGACAATTTTGTTAGAGCAGGATTTTTATTAAGCTTAAATAATAATTCATTTGAAAATGATCAGAACTTTGTCACAGCGGTTGCAGAAGGTACAAAACTCTGTTTCCAGAAGTTTCTGATGGCATTTTAAACTGCAGTTGTAATGGTGTGATTGACAGCAATGCCTTTGTTGCTGTCAATGAACTTGTTTTAGGGGACTGGTATTTACATACATTGTATATGTTATTTAGGATGTGCTTTTTCATGCTGAAAGCCTTGCTCGTTTTTACTGCTGGCTTTTAGGATTTTGGGATAAATTAAAATAACTGGATGACAGCAGAAATGTTCAGAGGTGCTTCAGCACAGTGGAGGGTGCTGTCAAGCGATTTTTGGGGTGCTTCTTGGGAGCTCACTGGGCTTTGGAAAAAGTGGTTTTGCTATTGAAACGTTTGTTTTGAACACCCAGACTGTGTCCAGCCTAGGAAAGCTCGGCTTGAGGAGAGGGCTCTTTGGGACTGGTGGGTTAAGAAATCCTGCACAGTCCGAGGCACAGGGTGTTTGTACAGGCTGATCTAATTGGAGGCTTGTCAGAGGCTCTTAAAGCAGACGTCTGCAGCTTTCCAGTGATCTCCTCTGCACCTTCCATCCCCGTGAGTGGGGCTAAGCACGCTTGCAGAGCTTCTAACCGGGGGTGCGCGAGAAGCGAGAGCGCGGCCGCCCTCGGTGTGCGCGGGGAGCGCTGGGTGCCGTGACCGTCTGCAGGAAGAACGGGGCAGAAGCAAAATCGTCAGCGAAAAGAAACAGCCTTTGATACAATCCTGCATCTGAATTCGCCTTGGATTAGAGCGCTCGAGGCTCAGGTCGCTGGAGCTCAGTGAAGGAGGGGTTTCTGCGGCGTCTCCGCGTTGGGAAGCGTGGCCGTTCCTCTCCATCAGAGCTTTCTCCCCAACTAAACTGCGCTCTGAGCCTTTCCGGGAGACACAAACAAGGTCTCCGATTCCTCAGGAATAAACGTGAACAGGGCTGGTTTTCAAACTGCGTTGTGGCAAATTAACTCTCACCCAGCGGCTCTCTGGAGTGGCTCTCCAGTGTGAGCAGAGCTGTCCCTTGCTGGCCAAACACGATGTTGGGATTGAGTTTGACAGCTTGATTGGACTTCACTGGAGTGCTCCAGGGTGCTGAATATTTCCAGGTGCTGAACGTTGTTGACTCCTCTTAGTGCCAACTAACAATTTCCTTTTGAAATGTACCTTTTAGTAACGAATCAAATGATTTGCTATCAGAACAGTAGCTCTAATAGATAACTTAAGTTCTTTGAATTAACTGCTCACATTAAGTTTCACAGGGTTTTTTTTTAACCCAGGAGAGTGTCTGTGTGCATCCACTTTTTCTTCTGCTCATTCCCACTTCCAGACTCTAACATTTGGTGTTTTCATGCCTGTTTTGCTGTTAAAATCATAAAACAATGTTGCTGGAGGGAATGGGGACGTCATCTGCTCCATCTTCCTGTTCCAAGCAGGACAGGTTGCTGAGACACTTTTCCATTTTGAGTTTTGAGCATCTTCAAGGACTCCACAAACTCTGTGGACAACCCACCACAGGATTTTACCATCCACTGCGGAAAATAAAAAAACAAAAAGTAAAAATATTAATCAGTCCAGCAGCAGTAATTAGCCAACGTTTGAGAGGTTTCAGAGATGGGGATTTCTGAGCCTGGAGGGGAGAAGCTTCAGAGTCAATTAATGCAGCTTTCCCAGTCCTTTAAGGGAGGTGACAAGAAACATGGAGAGAGACTATTTACAAGGGCCTGGAGTGACAGGACAAGGGGGAATGGCAGGGTTAGATGGGATATTGGGAAGAAATTCTTCCTGTGAAGGTGGTGAGGGGCTGGGATGGAATTCCCGGAGAAGCTGGGGCTGCCCCTGGAAGTGCCCAAGGCCAGGTTGGACGGGGCTTGGAGCAGCCTGGGACAGTGGAAGGTGTCCCTGCCCATGGCAGGGGTGGCACTGGATGGGCTTCAGAGATCCCAATCCATTCCATGAACTCACAGTAATGTTCTCATAGTCTCATCCTCAGGGTAAAATGGAATAAATTAACATCAGAGTTAACACATGGAGCAGTTGCCTCTGGTAGATCCTTGGAGCTGCCTTCCAGAAGTTTCATTTCGGGGTGCTTTGGATCGTTTTGTTTTGCAGCAGGACAGTCTGCTGCAGTACCTTGTAGCTGCTGTTTGCGTTGAAGGAAACTTGTGGGTGTAAATATTTCCGTGTAACGTGGCCAACCACGGGCAGCTCCAAAACTCTGTATTATCTGCTTAAATAACTTCCTATGAGGAGATACTGGAGCTCAAGTAAGATATAATTAGATAGTGGTAATGAAAAACTGTTAGATTATCATGTCTGATATGGAATGAACAATTTTCAAAGTAACTTAGGCTTTTAGGAAGCTCAACTTCAATTTAAGACCTAATTATTTCCACAGTTATGAAAATTTTGCCCTTACACATTTTCCTGAAAACCAAAGCAATAAGTTTCTTTCTTCTTGGCACAATTTTTTTTTAATTTGTTTTATTCTTAAAAAGATTAGATGGTCTAGCTGCATTAATTAAGGTTTTCTGAGGTTTCTATTTGGGTTATGCAATAGCCAGGAATTCCACAGCTCCTCTGAGTAGGAGCATCTCCTCAGCTGGTGTCTCAGGATGAAATGTTCTAAATAAAAAGTCAGTAAAAAGCCACATTAGACTAAAAACTTCTGAAAGCTCGTGGATATTGCTGCAACTGTAGATTACTCCTGTGTTTGGGATTTTTTGGGCTGTGTCCTTATCCTGTAGAACATTTTTAGGCCCTTTTGAGAACGTCAGCTTAGGGTGTGCTTGGTAAATTGAGAAAGAAATCGTTTTCTGAATCATCTTTTTTTTTTTCCCCCCCTGGAAGAAATAAAATAACAAGATTGGATTCCTTTACTGATCCTTGTCTTTAGGTGGATCTTGTTCTGTGCATGGATCAATAAAAATGTCTTTAGCAATGAGAGGATAAAGCTGCAAGGGGCAGAAAAATGAGTCCATTCATCAAGGACAACACGAAAGGAGGGCTGTTGTAAAGATGTTACAAATATTAATGTGTTGTGTTGCACTCCCAGGGCACTCAAGTCCCATTAGTGATAAATATTTCCAGTTTTAAATATCTCCAATTTCAGTAGCTGCAAAAGCTATTTTTATATCATAAAATTAATGTATGTTCAGAATTTTTCTCCATGTGCTTGTCTCCCAAGAAGTATTTTTATATCCTGCTCCATCCATCCTTTCCGAGTACAGAACAGTTTAATTTGCAACCTGAAGTGTTAAGTTTTAATTTTTTCCCTTTGCTCAGTCTCCTACTTAGTCATACATAAATCAGAGGAA
The DNA here is from genome assembly GCA_013397865.1 of Struthidea cinerea. NCBI lineage: Eukaryota > Metazoa > Chordata > Aves > Passeriformes > Corcoracidae > Struthidea > Struthidea cinerea. The sequence goes on along the minus strand of VZTI01000538.1, from coordinate 803,486 downwards.
AATGAAAGAACTGGTAAAAACGGCTGTATCCTTCTCGAGCTGTAATTTGGCCCCATGAATTATTAATTGCCAGACCAGGATAGCAACAGCTTTTTCAGAAGTCAGTTTAAATGTACAAGGCTCACCTTATCAGCCAAGATCTAAGCAGTGGCAGTAATGCAATTCTTACCATTTAGCACTTTGTGGTACCTTGAGAAGGAATTGGATATTAGACCATTTAAACTCTCTGAAATACAACACAAAGCAAGGAAGTGGGTTGGGTTTTTGTTGGGTTTTTTTTGTTTTTTTTTTTTTTTTTGCCTCTGCATTAATTTCAAAGCAATGAATACACGTGGATTTCTCAGGGGCTTGGAGATGTTGAAGCTGCATCACTTGTGAGAGAGACCAGCAGCTCAAAGAGCTTGAAAGGGAAAGGTTTTAGCTGCTCGTGGTAGAAGAACAGAAGGAGTCTGTGGTGGCTTGAAATTGAGCTCAAATGGATGCAAGGTAGCTTTTGCCAAACACAAAGGAAGCTGGCGTTGTAAGTAACATTTTATTTGCTAAATAACAGCGCTCTCCAGGTTGATACTTCAGCACGGCTTAAACCAGGTGTTAATTTATTTGAAGCTGTATTAGAAGACCCCCATCTTGTCCCCTAATTTAACTGGCCAAAAAAGGGGTATTTTTGTCTTTTGTCTTAAATTATGTCATGTTTGGTGTAGTCCTAAAGGTTCTTTTCACAACTTTGCCCTTCCCTGATTTAATCTGTCTTTGGCAGTTGCAGAGTTGAGGGCGGAAGCTGATTTAACTGAATCCCATCTTGCAGAATTTAAGGGTGTGTAATGGAAAGTTGAAATATTTCAGGACTTTGCTAATCCTGAAGTTTCATTGGAACGTTTTTAGTATTTCAGCAATGCTGTTCTCCCTCTGTAAAGATAAGTTATTAAAATAAGGAGTGTCTCTTGCGATATATCACCATCTATTTTTAAAACTGTTTTTGAACTTACAAACAAATGAGGAGAGGGCGTGCAGGAAGTGATTAGATCTCATTTTGCATGGAAGTTTTTAGGAACCATTACACTGCAGAATTGATGTAAAGCAATATTTCAGGGCGAAACCGTAACGACATTCTAATGTGAGCTTTACCTGAGATTGTTTCCCAGAACCGAGATCATCTCGCTGCTGTCACGGGGCTCTGATTTACAGAAGTCATTTTGCTCCCATCTGTTGATGCGCCAGACAAGGCAGGGTTAGGAACGAGCAGTTCAGCAACTCTGCTTGCAGGGAAGTAATTAGTCTAAAAAAAAGTCAGATGAAGTGTGGCAATCCCTACCCTGCTTCTTTTTGTAGTGCCAAAGGCAAGGAATTTGGTTGGTGATGCTGCAAAATGAAGTTGGAAACCTTCCCTTAACTTTCTTATTCCTTTTTGTTGTCATTTAACCTTAATTTTTGGTACAATATGCCTGCAAAATACCAATTTCCAATGGGAAATGAGTGATTATCTTATCTCTGTGTGTTTGTATGAAGCCATAAATGCACTCGTGTGACGGATTTAACAACTTGGTCTGGGGAAGTGCTTGTGAGGCCAGGGCTGGCGTGGGGAGCTGTCACAGCTTTCCTATCCCTACTCCCTATTATTTGGGATAGTCAGTGGATTTTTAGAGTGATTTTTTTAAAAAAACTTGTGGGAAGCTCTGGACTGGGGGCTGTGGTGGGAATTGTGGTGTCACCTCAGTGCCAGGAGTAAAACATGAGGGAGCAGAGCAGGAGGCGAGGCCACTCAGTTTGTTTCATTTGGAATGGGAAATAGGTTTTTCTTCATTATAAACTGCATGATCATGCTCTGGTGATGCTTAACATTTGAGAATAATCCTGGCTCTTCCTTCATCTCTGCCCGCTGGACAGAGCGAGTGCATTAATTCCCCAGCCCTCCCCAGGAGCCGTGCTCGCACGCAGCTCATCACCCAAGCCAATGCCACAAAGGCCATTAAAAATTACATTTCTGATGAAATTAAGCTCTTTTCCTCACTCCCATTTTGGCCACGCTGTGCTAAATGGGGTGAGAGCACAGGGAGATGGAGAGGGGCAGCTGAGGGCTGCTCCTGCACGGGTTTGGAGCAGCGGGGCTTGGCAAGAGCTGGTCCTGGCAGCAACTGGGACGGCCACCGTAGCCTGGGCATCACCAGAGCTGGAGTCTCAAAAGCCTGGAAAAGCCCTTCAAAGGCAAGGAAGATAGGGAGGAGGTTTAAGATTTATTTCTTTACTGGGAAGCTGTAAAAAACTGACAAAATGTGTGGCAAAACTGACCCAAAATGTGCCAAAATGCAATGGGAAATCTGCTCCAAGGGGATCGGAGGGAGCACCTCGAGCCAGCACTCTGTGTGTCGCCGAGCCTTCAGCAGAGTGAGACCTGCCAATAAATAACACTAAACTTTACGGCCTCTCGAAAGGATGAAAACAAATTTGGGTGGCTTTTTCTCATCAGTGCTTTTAGGGGTGCAATTTTCTCTCCTCGAAGAGCTGTGAATTTGAGGGATGTCACACACTCCTCGCATCCCGGGGGAGCTGCCTGGCTGTGGAAGAGAGGAGAGGGGGCTGGTGAGGGCTGGGCTTGGAGGTGCTGCTGTTCCAAGGCTTTTCCGGGATGGGCTGGACAGATACCTGCCATCTCAGCAAGGGGAAAGAGCCTCAGGTTGTGCCGGGTGAGGTTCAGGTTGGATGTTAGGAAAAATTTCATCACGGAAAGAGTGGTCAAACAGTGGAATGGGCTGCCCAGGGAAGCAGTGGCATCACTTTCCCTGGAAAATGAGTGGATGTGGCACTTCCCAATGTGGTTAGTGGGCATGGGGGATTCAAAGGATGCACTTCATCGTCTTGGAGGTCTTTTCCAACCTTATGGAGTTGGATTCTTCACACGGAGCTCGGCAGTGATGCAGCAAAGCCTCGCTGGATCAGCGCGGGTTGGGTAAAAGGTGGTGGCTTTTCATGTTGTGTCTGAGCTTTACCACGTCCAGCGCTCGACTGAGTGTGGTGGTTCTGTGTAGGTGCTAAAAAGCTGGAAGCAGAGAAATTCTTCAGCCTTTTCTCACTATTCTGTGAGCAGACTGTCTTTCCCATGTAAACTATTTTAAACAAGGTCACAGTTCCATAAACTTCTTGCACCCGCAGGCTGTTTCGCAAGATTGTTATGGCTTTGACTTTGAAAATATTTTGGAATAGGTATCTTAGGACTTGGCCAATCCTCTCAAGGGGTGGATGGCCGAGGAACCAATTACCTATTGCCACTCAACACACTTTTTGCCATCTATCCTATATAATAGCCAGAAAATTATTAAAGAAAAGCTTCAGCTTCCACTTGTTCATGAGCCTGGACTCTGTGGGGTTCTCTTTATGCGCCTCGGACGCGACAGCGACAGTTCTGAAGCTGTCCTGTAAAATCCGGGATCTGAGGGGCTTTATAATTGAGTCTGGGAGCTGGGGGTGGAGAAGGGAAGCAAGGAGGGAGGAATGGGTGCTCGAGGAGGTCACCAAGTGCACCTCCGAGTGAAAACACTGCAAATAGTTGTGCTTAGATGGATGTTAAATCCCACCAGTCGAACATTCTGGGCAAGTCTTGCTGTAGTCCCAGGTTTGCACAGTCTTATTCTGCATTTGGAGCAAGAAGTTCGTATTTTAAGCGGCACAAAACATGACAAAATGCTTATTGCTGGGAGTGGAAGTGCAACAGGAAATATATGGCCATTATCCAGCTGCAAGTTTCTCCATTTCAATGCAAACAAAACAGGAAAATGAAATGCAATTTTTAGTTTAATCAAGTTTCATGAGTCTTCTGGGAAGCCCAGAAGGATCTGAAAGGAGCCGCTGGGACCTGTTGGCTTTAAATATGAGTTTTGAAGGCTGCTCGGTAATAGGGGGATTATGCTGGGCTTGGCTTAAAAATTAAGCTTTGCATGTGACAGCTGAGCCTAACTGGGGGCAAAGCCAGTCAAATTAACTTTCATTTCAAGGGGGGATTAAGCCATTATTTTGCTAAAAATGTGTCTGACATAACAGCTCTGTTCTGCAAAGAGCGAGTTAAAGTAACAAATTTAGCCACTGTAATTGCACTTGTTCTCTTTATTTTAGTACAGGAGGGATGATAAAAAATACACACCAGGCTGCACCAGGCAGTACTGCAGAGATCCCCCGCAGGAGACCCTGCAAAAAGTTAAACTCCATGAAACTGCCTCTAGATATTCTGTCCTTTAAAAATAATTAAGGGTGGGAGGGATTAATGATTATTTAAGTATTTAATATCACTTTATCAAACACCTGATAGAGCTGTTGCAGCTGTAAGAAAATACAAAATGTGTTTTAATAATAAAAAATCAGTGTAAGAACTGAGGGGTGCCAAGGGCTGAGTGAACTGGAATTTTTTTTTTTTTTCCCCCAGTCACTGGGGCGTTTCTGCATCGATGTCCTCAGTGTTACATTTCTCTGGAGACCAATTACAGAGGTTCACAAGGTTGTTTTTATTTTCCTTGCTCTTGATGTCTTTTTAATGAGGCCTCCTAGTAAACAGCAAGCATTATGCTTTCCTGTTGTATTCCTGTCTGCCGCCTCGCAACATTTATTACTAATACATGTGGGAAATGATGTATAAATTAAATATTAGGAAAATGTACTTTTAAAAAACAGAAGTACTTGGCGGGGGAGGATATCTTGTAATTGTCATTGGAGGACTGGGAGAGGAAGCCGTGCCAGTATTTTGCTAATGGAAGCGGAGTGAAAGGGACTGTTAAAGCATCCTTGTGGTTTGGTGTAATAAATAGAGCTAATAGGTGCATGGAGTTCTCAGTGCTCGTCTCTGGGCTTCTTGTGGGTTGGTGTGAGAGGATCTGAAGGATGGAAAAAAAAATTTAAAAGACCGTTCTCCTGCTCTGCTCCAGCCCTGCCACATCCTGGTGCCCACAGCATCCCCTCGGATCATTCCTGCCAGCACCAGCTCCCTCCCTGCACCTCCTTCTGCTGCTTCACCTCTTCAGCCTCTGGATTGTCCAGATTCGAGTGATGCTCACAAAATATTCTCTAATCACCAAGGCGAGCTAATCAAGCTTGGTAACAAAATTATTGTGAGTGGCAGAGCCCTGTGTGGAGTCTGCACCACGCTGAACGCTCTGTTGGGACACTGCCTGCTGCAGTGTTGCTGCCTTAGAAACACCCAAGTCAAGTACAGATTCCATAATTACTTAAAGATGTTGTAGCTCTGAATTTTAGCTGTTTGCTGGCTGCTCAGTTCCTGTCTTGGCGAGTGCTGCTTGCTTTAAATCCGGACTTGCTGGACAATCCGGACAAGGCTGTTTGCGCCGGGGTTTGGAGAACCTGTCCTGCTCTTCCATGCTCTGGTGCCAGATTGGCAGCGAGGTTTGTGGTGAGCAGATGCAAATCTGTGTTTGGTTTGGGGGTTTTTTTGGTGTTTGATTGGGTTTTTTTGGCGGGGTGGGGTGCATTGGGGTGTTTTTGACAGAATTCCTGGCATTTTCTCTTCTCCAGGTGGGCTGCTGTGGGTGATGTCTGATGATGCCGAGGGGCTTCATCTCACCTGTTCTCCTTTCATTGTCCTCCTGGCACATCTTCCACATCTCTGGTAGCTTTTGTGGGGGGAAATAGACGAGTACATTGGTAAAGCTCACCTGGATCCGTGTGTGTGTGGCTATGTGCGTCAATCCAAAATTTGTTCTAGTAACTGGTGCATTTCTGGCACCTTTGTGTTTGGGGCAGGTCTCTCACAATTTCTCTTTGTTTGCCCCTGTTGGGGTGGAAATGTTGGAGAGATTGGCCTCTCCTTGCTCTGGTGGCTCAGGGCAGTGTTGGAAGGGGAGCTCAGGGAGGCAGTTGTTCAAGAAGAGTCACTCTGATCCTGTGTTTGGATTCCTCTGGTTCTGGAAGTTGGTTGTGGGTACTCCAGGGACAGGGGTGCAGACAGTGCTTGCTCAGCGCCTTTCTGAATGCCTCTTAAGCAGATCTTCGCTGCACTTCTTGAATTTGCATCTCTGATTGCAGCCCCTCCTGTGTGCTGCAAATGCAGCTCCTTCCTCCTGTTCCACCCTTGGAGTGTCTGCTGGATCCTTGTGGGGGTGCGACCTGGCACTCGCTCCCCGAGCCCTGGCACTCGCTCCCCGAGCCCTGGCACATCCCTCAGAGGCACACCGGGAATTCAGCTGTGAGCTTGCTGTCTCTCAGCTACATCATCCCTCCAAAAAGCCCTTCCAGAGGTGCTGGAGGAGAGGCTCACTTGTCCTTTCCTGCGGCGCTGAAAGGTGTTTACTTCCCGGGGATGTCAGGCTGGTGGCACTTCTCTAAAAGCCGCCTGTTCCGAGAATATGAAGTAGAACTTTGGTCACTTTCATCTTTTATCTTTTAAGTAGCTGATTTCATTCTCGCGTGAAAGCAGTCGGCTCAGAGAGCAATCAAGCTGCATAATGATGAAAAGGTCAAAATGAAACGGGGAGCTACCATGATTCACAGCAAGGGCTGGGTTCAGCTGGCAGAGCACAGCAGACCATTGTCAGAGCACAAACTCATCTTTATTTTTCAAAAAGAAGCTTGGCTCCTGCTTTTCCCTGTCCTTTTCGCTGTGCAGTCGTGTTCTCACCCAGGGATGTTGTCCGGAGAAAAATAGGAAGAGTGAGGAGCTGACATCTCTTGTGAGGAAAAATTACCCTGAGAACAGAGAGATCCCCAATTATATTGAAGTAAAGCTTCAAGGGGAATGTGCTCCAGAGCAGTTTTCCGTTCTCCAGGCAAGGCTGGCAACAGCCTGGCCAGAATGCAAACTCTCTTCAGATCTCATCCTGTGAGGAGAGTGCGGTGTCACATCCATCCGAGCTCACTGCACCAGGCAGTGAAAATAGAAACTGATATTAAATTAATCCTTGCTGGATGGTTTATCCTCTTCAGAGTGACCCTCTTGAGCCAAATTTGGAAGATCTTCTGTTGTATCTCCTCTCATCTCTGATGAGGATGGTGGTGTTGATGGATGTGGTGCTCCTGCTTGCAGCAGGGGGTTGGAACTTGATGGTCTCTAAGGTCCCTTCCAACCCAAACCACTCTGTGGTCGTACAAACTCTGATCCAAGGTGCTGAGCTGGTGCTGGGTGAGGTTAAGGCAAGGATTGGGCTGGGGAATCTCTAAAAATGGCCCTATAAAAACTTGAGAGTGTGTAATGAGAAGCACCTTGGCTGAGCTGGGATCTTCCCAGACTCTCCCGAGATGTGGGGCTGGCATCTCATCCACAGTCAGGGGCTCACAGGGCCTCGTGGTGGCATTTATTTGACAAGGCATTCACCTTTTGCTGCTGCTGTGTGGGATTTATTTTTAGTGTAACTAATCAAATGAGTGTAGAATGAACCTTTTCAGGAGCAGAAGTAGCTTGATTTATTAAGTGGAATTGTAATCCAACATGAAGCATTTGATTACTCCTCGCACGCACTAATCCTTTTTTTATGAGATCAATTTGCCCCAAATATCTGAACATGGTATTTTTTTGGCAGCCTTTTTCCTTAAGACCTCAAAATGGTATAAATGATGAGCTCCAGCTGTTTCTCATTGTGTGGTTTCGTTTCTGACACACAAGGTACTGGATTTTAAGCTTCTCAGATTTTCCCCCAGTAAGTATTATTTAATAGCTGTTGCTGCATGAACATTGATTTTAATTTCACCAGAATAAGTGCATTAAAATGTTTACAAGTTGTTATTTATTACCAGCTGCTTCACGAACATTGGAGCTGGTGCTTTTATTTATTTCTGGGTACGGCATAATTAACTTTGCGTGCTTATCTGGAGACTCTCTTGTCAGTTATTCATAGCCTGACTACTTTGTCTGCAATCTTCCAACCATTTACTGTGTGATGTGAAATACTTGGGTGTGTTCTTGCACTGCGATTTAGAATAATGCCTGGTGGTATTTATAGCAGCTGCTGCACCACCTTTTATCCTCAGCCGGGGGAAGATTGGCTTCACCCACCTTGGGGAATCAGTTTGAACTCACCCTCCTGCCTCGGTGGTCTTGTGAATACAACAAAAAGCTGCACCTCATGAATTATGTGTATATGGAAATGAATTAAGGATGAACTTACCCCTCTTTGTGGGTGTGGGTATCTACTTGGTGTGAGCGAGAACACGCTCCCTCTCCATGCTAAGGCTGGGTTATGAAAATCCCTTCATATTCAGCTCAAAATTAAATAAAAATCATTGAAAGTCAGCAAAAGACTTTTTTCAACTTGGTCCTTACATGTGATTACAGTTTATAGTTGAGCATGTGCTAATTACGCAGTTTAATCAGTTTCTGCGTGGGTATCAACCACTTAAAATGTTGTGGAGTTTATCAGAAACATTGTGCATCCATCTTGAGGGACTTCCAACAGGGGAAAGAAAGAAATACCAAATTCCCAGCTGATTGTTTTTTCTTATTTCTTTATTGTTGCCAATATTTGTCATATATCAAAAACGGAAGACATGAAATGAAACCCACGGAAACCAGTTTCATTTCCTTTAAAGGCCAGGACTGAACATAATCCTGTTCAGTGTCTGTCCATGGCAGGATCCATCCTCTCCCTCCAAGCCAGGTTCCTGCCTTGCTGGGAGCGAGCCCAAGAGTGCAGCACAAGGATGGAGAGACCTTTGTCTGTCTCATGCATTCCCAAATATCCCCAAGGAGTTTAATTCCCGAGATTCAAGCCCAGAGGGGTTTGAGCAGCCTGACATGAGCCCAAGCAGAGCCCACGGGGTTTGTCCATCACGAGCAATCACCGTCTGCAGCTGCTGATCAAGGTAATGAGGTGGGAGACCACCGAGGGCATCCCAGTGCCAAGCGCAGCTGGGAGGGAAGGCAAGGCCTTCAAGACCTGCCCTAAGAGAGATTTGATTAATAAAATGGACAGTCAGACTTCAGAAAGGCTGAAAATAACAAATCAAACCTTTTCCCTTCAGCTGTTGCAGAGAGGAGGAGACGTTTCCCCTGCTGTCCCCACAACACCCCCGTGGCAAAACCCACCTGTTAAATTACAGTTGCTTTCCCTCTGCTTGAGGATTCCTTCCCAAATCCCAAACATTGGTCGTTTTCTGCATGTTTGTTTGGATTTTTGCAATTAGAAGCTGTATTGGGATGTCACGGCAGTTTGAGTTGGTTTTTCATGTAGGAGTAGTGAGAGGAAACTTGTTGGTGCGTGTTTTGATCTGCTTTGCTTCCTCCCTAAAATGAAACTTGGCAGTGTGATAGCTGGAGCTGATGGGAAAGAAATTCCTTCTCGTTCTTCTAACCCACTGTGCAGGCTGTTGGGAAATTCCTACCAGGTTTTCCTCATGCTTTTGATCTCATCAAAGAGAAAAATACTCCCTGAGAAAACTTGTCACCCCAAAATCTACCTCAGCGGTAAATTTTATAAAAATACATGAAAACCTGAAAGCGTCTTTTTAGAGGAATTCAGGGGCAGGGACCATTCAGGGAAGGAGGTTGTGAGATAGCCTGAGATGCCTTTGGAGAAGCCCTCCAGAAGGATTTGTCTCTCTGAGACCCATCCTAATGCTTGCATTGATCCTTCTCTCGTGGAGAAGGGCGCCACATCCACACATCTGTAATAATTCAGGAAATCGTATCCTAGAAAGTGTATCCAGTCCTGAATGCTGTGATTTTCTGGGACTTGCTGGGATTTTAGCAGGGGGTGAGCAGAACCTGGGCTTTCTCTCCTGCTCTAGAACGCGTGGCTGGGGGAGACCTTGGACTGGCTGGTCCAGGTGGGCTTCCCGTGGGATGCTCTCCCACCAAAGCAGCGCCTGTCTCTTCATATTCTTACTGGAGGAAAGACATAAATGCGCTTTTATGTAATATTTCTGCTGGATCTGTACGGTTCCAGCTCACACAAGCATTCCCACTTGGAAGAATCTCCCACCTGGCATTTCTTCCATAACTCTGTTTCAAAGCCCCCTTACTCAGGAGGTTATTGTGGTAATTTTTTTTTTTTTTTTTTTTTTTTTTTTTTTTTTTTGGCTGCAAATAAACTATTTTTGAAAAACAGCTCCTTCCTAAGGGCAGCCAAGTGCCAAACCCAGAGTTATGGATGGTGTCAGCTGCGTGTGGAAACACACGCTCCATTTATCCATTCCAGCTGTGGGAGCTTCACTGTGCAAACGCCGGGTGCTGCTCGTGTACCTGTCACTGCAGAGCCTTTAATGAACATTGATCATGTTCACCCAGACGTTGATTTGAATCAAGTGGATGGGAAGGCATTTTTAAAAGCACAGGGGGAAGTTTTTTTGTGCTGCAGAGTGTTTAGGATGAACCTGAAAAAACATCAGCCAGTAAGTGGCAGCTTTGAGAAGTTATTGCTGGATGAGAGAAGGATCTGCACATTCAATTTGGTCATCTTGGAAGGTTCATTTATAATTCAAAGTAATTTTTCAGCACACTGTATATATTTACTTTTATAGAGAGAATTATTAAGGTTGGAAAAGACCTCCAAGATCAAGTCCAAGACTTTTAATTAGTTTTAAAAACCCTGTAGTTTAAAATTGTCTTTAAACATTCCCTTGTACTCCCTTTGGGAAAACAACTCTGGTTATTTATGCAGAACCCGGTTACATAATTTGGGGAGATAACCTTTATCTCTTTGCTTGACTGCACAGTCTGGCCCACCAGGCTCCTTCTGCTGTTGTAGGTGCTGGAAAATGTGAAACGTGGGAGTGTTGGGCTGCCAAATTCATCCCAAGATGGGTGGATCTGGAGAGCTGTGCCCTGGAGCACTCGGAGCAGACAGATGGGACCCACTTAATGCCCAGCACGGTTCAACCCCGCCAGGAGCTGCTCCCTCCTGTGTAGGGCACAGCTGGCTCCGGGTGTCCCGTGGGAAGGACAAAGCCACCCCAGGGTGTGAGGATGGAGACACAGCGGAGCTTCTGGGAATCCCACAGTCAGCAGAGGATTTTTGGGAATCCCAGGGAGAAGAAATCCGTGGTGTGGTGTAGAACTGCCACGTTGGTTTCAAGTCTCGTTTCATTAAGTGTCCCTTCCTGCGTGGGCTGTTTGGGTGAAAGTACCTAAAATAGAGGTGGGGTTACAGTGGTTGCTCAAAAACCTTATTTTATCGCAGCTGTAGAGGAGAAAACCCCATAAATAAAATCTTTCTAACCAAATTCAGTGCAAGTTTCCTAATTGAAAGGAACTACTTCTTGCAGAAGGAGGAAAATACTGAATATTTTTACTGTAGTAAAAACTTCACAACGTTTAGCTCAAAACAAGGACTGGAGTGAAGGCTGCAAGTTAATAAATTGATCTGCAGGCTCGGCATTTGTGGTGAGCAGGGTAAAAAGAAAGAAATCCATAGGTCATTTGTGCAAGAATAAAGCTAATATTAGCCTAGGAGTCACTCTTAAATGTTGTTTACAGAATGATCTGGTAAGGCGCTGAGCTTTACAATTTAATTGTGCATTTGAAGGTAGGAACCTTACAAAATAGGCAGTTTCATTCCTTTGGGGACTAAGAATGCAATGTAAGAGACTCTAAGCTGGGGGGTTTTTCCCCTCATTTTCCTTTTCAAATTATTTTAACAATAACCCTTCGACTCTGGAATGTGTGGAAGACAGGGAATATCAAAGTAGAGCAATCAGGTGATAATTCTACTTAACCAACCTTTGACTTGCGGCATCTGGTGTATTTTTAGCCTGACAGGACCAGAACGATCATTACCAGTAATTTGATAAGTGTTGTCATTTTCCTTTGAAGAACTTATTTTCATCTTTTTTTCTTTTTTTTTTTTTTTGCGGGCACACCTGCTCCCTCGAGAGTAAACCGGCACATAATTTATGCAGTGAAAGTCCTTGCCAATTTTTAAGTGAGAATAAATATTTCTGAGATCCTCGTGGTTACAAAACTTGATGCTTTGCCCACAGATATTCTCCTCTTTTCGCTGTTGTGCAGTGGTGTCAGTTTGAGATGTGATAGCCGGATCCTTGGGATTTTTCCAAGGAATCCTTAAAAAAAGTTCATCAAATTGAAGTTCAGCTCTTCCTGGGTTTGGAGCTATGGTTGTGTGGTTTTTTTGGGCTTCCATTGCTGGTGGAAAAAGGAGGATAAAGCTGCCCAGGTGCTGGGCGTGCCAGAGATCACTGCAGTGGGGATCTTCCCAGTGGGGCTGGAGACTCCTTCTCATGGGACCTTGTGGGAATGTGTGGAAATCGTGTCCTGCTCCAAAGCCTTTGATTTCCACCTGGGGACTCGTCCCAGCAGTTTCTTTCCCTGGTTTCCCTTTGGTTCATAATAATTCCTGAATGCCTTCACCATCCCCTCGCACCCGCCCTGAAAGTCTCTTCCAGTAGTGATTATTGTCCACTTCCGATCCCCAGTGATGATCACCCAAATTTACAGCTTTTCATAACTTATTTTTGTGCTTATTTGGTTTGCTGCCCTGCGAACGAGCTGCCCTTCCCCTCTGGGGGCAGATTTATTAAAAGATCATTTTGATGATCCACGTAGAACCAACGTTGTAAAGGAGAATTTCATCCCTGGCACGTTTAGTGTTAAGAGATCCACTTAGAGCTGCTTGTGTGAGTGAAGCCAGCCAGGAGAGGCAGGATCTGAAATGATCTCTGAGAAGGGAATGGTTGGCCAGTGAGGCAGAGCGTCGCAGGTTACCAGTCCGGGGGTTGGTCCCACGGTGGCACAGGTGAGGACTGGTAACATCAGGGTTGTGTTGGGCTGTGTGTGGAGCGAAATCCTCGATGGAGGCAGAGGTGTTTGCTCAAAGCATCCCCCACTGCAGGCAGAGAACGGTGCTTGCTCAGGAGCGTGAATTTTCTTACTGTTTTCCTTATTTTTTTATTCTTTTTACTCCTGTCCCACGGGTCAGTGAGATCTGTTAATGCCTTGATGGATTTCTGTGTCTTTGGAAACAAGAAGCTGTGCCCACAACTTCGCTGCGTTCCCCTACAAATCATGACCACTCCCTCAGCAGTCCCTTCAGCCTCTCTCATCGTGGGATTTCCAAATCAAAACGATCTTTCAGAGCTGTTATTTAACGTGGAATTTTCAAGGCACTGCTCGAAGCAGGATCTCCCTGCGTGGGGCAGCCAGGAGAGGAGGAGATGGCTGGGTTCTGTCTTCTGCATTGGTGGAGCTGATTAAGGGTTTTGTCATCCCCCAGGACCCCGGGGCTCAGGCTGACAGGGCCTGGGCTGTTTCGTATTCTGCTCCTCCGCACTTGTGTGTTCCTGCCCTGGTTACATTCAGAGAGAGAGGAGAATATTAAACATCAACAAATGAGCTGGGTCACACCTGTGGTGTTCAGGACGCGGAGATTTTTAGAGAAAGCCTTGTTATCACATAAAATAAAAGTAAATATTCTGTCCAGCTCTCCAGATTTCCCCATAAGGTCGCAAGGGAGGCAGAGTTCAATCATTGATAAAGATGGCCTGTGGCAGTGGGTAGATGAGGCTGTCAGAGCAGCTGAGAAGCAATAAAACACACAAAACTGGTAAAATATTGTGATTCTTACAGGTTTCTGCTTAAAAATCTTTGATTTCTGCGCCCTGAGGCTCCCAGTTCTTCTGTAGCCCGAAGAGGTCTCGGACCCTGAGTGTGTTTTTTCATGCCTTGTAGTCCTGTGCAGAAAACAGGTTGGGAAATGAGCCTGTGAAGAGGGAGAACCTTCCCTTTCTTTTTCCTGGACTCTGTGTCTGTTGTCAGAGGGGAAAAGGCTTTTAGGAAGATCCTCTAGCAGCAGGTAAATGAAATTATCAATTAAGACGCAATAAAGCACATGCACACATTGAATATTTGATTCCTGAGGATGGAAATCACGTTTTATTTCCCAAATCCTGCTCAGCTGTTGTGGCTGGGGTTTGCAGAATGCAGCTGCGCTCAGCTGGCCTGAGCAGCACCACAGCCAGGGCCTCAAAAAAGAGAAACTCCCATGTTTTCTGTGTCTTGCTGGGGATTTCTGGAGTCTTGGGGAGAGCTGGGGAGCAAATTGCCAAAATGATGTGTCCGTGTGTAAGATATCCCATGTTTCATTTCTTACCTGGCTAACAGAGGGCTGAGAGAGTCCTGACATGTAAATAAGGTTTTTGGGTGTTCTCCCAGCTACCCAGATGTTCAGGGCTGCATCCCTGAAGCCCATACCACAGGGTTTATTTTCTGTTTGATTTTCTCTCTAAATCCTAAAGGAATTAAAAGCTAGCTCTCAGTTTAGCTGAACGGGGTTAAGTCACAAGTGCAGGCACCACGTGAAATACAATTTTTATTTAAATGTTTCCTTCCAATGGGCGGCCGAAGCAGTTTATTTGCCTAACTTACGAAACAGTGGAAATATAAATGACAAACTACCGGTACAGCAGAGAGAAAACGTTATTTTGGAGACCTCTCCACTTCCTGGAGTTGATTTATGGGCTCCTTTCTGGCTACTGGGGTGGCCCATCCTAAAGAGAGGAGGAAATGGTGCAAGAAATGGTTTAATTTGTAACAGCAGCCCGAGGTTTCTGTCGGCCTTAGTGATCCCCTGCTCCCAACCATCCGTCCTCCTCTCCCCTCCACTGAGTTTCTGAAGTAGGGAAGGAATTTGGAGAGACAAAATTCAGAGCTAAATGATGATTTTACAAACTCCCCATGTGGTGCTTAAGTGGTGCTTCTCATACTTAAAAATGAAATGGTGCAGCGAGGAGTTGGCTTCAAGAGAAACAATAAATCAAAGTAAATACAAAATAAAACTTCCTTACGCCTGGCTGTCAAAAGTTTTGAGCGAATAAACCAGTTTTAGCACTGTTAAATGAAGTTCATGGCATCTTTCCTGTGAACTGCTGCTTAAAAACAAACAGTTTTTCACTGACGGCATAAAAATTGTTTCCCTAACATGCCCAGAGGTGAGATGACTGCCTGGAGGAAATAAAGCTGGCAGATTTTTTCTAAGTGCAGAAAGTCTCGGGGCTGTAAAAGCTGTTGTGTGGTTTAACTAATTTCCTTTAAACTGACAGAACAGCAGAGCAGGGGATGTATTTTCCCTGGTGAGCTGATATTTGGGGTTGTTTATGAGCTCCTGCAAATTGTCACTTCAGGAAAGCAGAACAGGAGGAGGATATGCAAGGGAGCAGAGATCGGCTGGGTGTGCAAACTGCATTTTATACGGGACCTAAAAATAGTTGTGAGCCAGTGTGGGAAGTGGCATCTTTGCTAGGGCTGAACGAACTATCCCAGAGCAAAAAATGAGCTCGTTCTTTTCCTGCTCTTTGCTCCGTCCCTGGAGCGTTCTCCCTTCTCCCTGCAGCAGCACGGGGTGAGGTTCTCGTGGTGAATAAGTGAGGGGGGATTTCTGTTTCCCCAGCTGCCAGCAGGGATTCGATACGGAAATCGGTGAGCAGTGAGAGAACAGACTCTCACAAAGTTGATCCCGGGTGAAACCATTCTCCATCCTCTCCCCAGAACCCAGGAAATGCCCAAATATCCCGAGAGTTGCCCTGTTCATCCTTACTGTGTTTGCATGGAGGGTGTCTGATGGGGAACTTGTGTCCGGGACTGTGAACCTGCTTAAAAAAGAAATGGGAATTATTAATTCTCGGAAGCCGCATCTGCCTGGGTAACATCCTGCTCCCTGAGCTGGACTGGGGGAGGAAAAGCAGAGCATTCCCATCCCTCTCATTCCTTAAGCCGTGTTTGAGGTCTCTTTCATCACTTCAGGCATAAGATCTGAGTGTTTGGAGATCATTAAGAGAGGTGACACGAGCACAGAAGCCACCTTGATCTTTTTCTTGAGCTGCTGGTGAATGGTCTTGGACAGGAGAAAAAAGAATTTAGGGTCTGATGGTCTTTATAGGGACTTAACATGAGGATTGTGTATTCCCAAGGAATATTCCAGAGGTGAAGGCTGGAACTCTGTGAACCAAACAGAATTTGGGAGGTTTGTGTGCTGTGCCAGCACTGAAATAATCAGCGAGAAGAATTAGCAATGTTCTGGGAGAATGTTTAATCTCAATAATGACCACTGAATAATTTATTCACCTAATTTACAAATATTTTCATGGAAAACGCTTGAGGTTTTAATCAGCACTCTGTAAACAATTTGTGTGTCTCGGTGATGAGAAGTTTAATGGAAATCTGGGCGTTTTTGGAATATTTTGTTCCCATTTAGGAGCTGTTTCCACTCTTTGGGTGCCTGCACAGCTGGTGCTGTTACAGTTGTTGGGAAAGGACAGCGGGGACCCCCCTGCCTGATCCCTTTTTCTTCATGGAGAGCTGGGAGTTGGATACTTCACCTCATGCAAAACATTCCTTTTCCCCCTTTTACTGAAATCGCTGTTGAGGTGCTGTGTATTTGCACATGGCACAATCGTAGCAGGGGCATTTCGGTGTTACTTGATTCTTAAAATGCATTTCCAAATTTTAAAGGAACTTAAAACTTTTCCAGAAGGTTTTGGAAGCAATGCAGATGATCCTGCTTGGGATTGGCTCTGCTTTTCCAAGAGTTTTCAGTCTTTCCAAGGAAATTAAAGCAAAGTTTCAGTGAAGTCAGTGCCCAGTTTTCAAGAAACTACTCCAGAATTCTCTTTGCTATTTGTTCTGTCACTTCCAGCCCACCTTGGGAGGAGTTATAGAAATGCACAGTAATATTTGCCAACGGAGGAAAACAAAATCCGTCTGTTGGAATTATGGAGAAAGATAATTGGATACAAATAAAATGCTAGCCTTAGATAATTTTTCTAATTTTTTTTTTCCTTTTCCCCTTCCACAGCATCCATTTTTTTCTTTTTCTGGTCTTCCATGCAAGAGAAGAATTGGATTTGAGATGAGTTGTGCCTGTGTTGTTCCATTCTCAATTTTCATTTAGGTACCTAATAAAATCCCTCTAGGTTGTTGCAGTTTCTTGCCCTTTTCTGTGCTAATAATAGGAGTTATACTGGGGAGAAAATAAACAATTAAGACAAATGAATTAATTCCTCTCTCAATATTGTGTATTAAGAAAGCAGTTCAGGGGAACAAATGTACATATATTTGAAATTTTGAATAAATATTATTAAAAGTTACAGCAACAATAAAGAAAAAAATGGGAGTGGGGGAATTAAAGTGACCTTGAATGCAGGTACATTATTACGGTGGAGATACTGTTTGACTTTAATTTTTATTAATGTAGATAATGGCTTACATGGGCCTTATGGCTGCATTACCAGTGCTCTAAAATTTAATTAGATTTTTAGAGCAGCTGTTAATGTCTTCTCGAGGATTATATAATTCAGGGGCAGTGTCAGAAACCTTCAGCCATTTCATTAGACTCAGAAGAAACTGAAATGAGGTATTTTGTCCACAAAACCACCCTGAATTCCTGAGTTTTTCTCGTAACGAGCCATTGGGGTTGCATTTATTTTATCCTTGCAATGCAGGGGATGGATAATGCACTCAACCATGGAGAGGAGAATGCTGGCTGGGAAATATTTTCAGAAGTTTTTTAGGATTTGGAGGTTTGTTTCTTGCTTTGGTAGACCCAAGGTTCAGAGTCAGTGATAATAACTTGGAAGAAGCCCATTTTTAAGGTGAACACAAGGCAGGAATAAATGTCCCCACCGTGGTGGAATGTAAATGAAAGTGGTTTCTTTTAATTACAAAAGAAAGGAGGAGTTGTGGGTTTTATTGCTCTGTCCACCAAAAATATTAATAAAATAGAAATGCAGCAAAAATACTAATTTTTGTAGTTAATTCCAAGAGAACTCTGTGAAGAAGCAGCCGTGGTGGTCCTGGAGAAAAGGTTTTAGAGCTGATCCAATTCCAGGCAATGAAACAAGTCCCAGTTAAAGAGCTGCGAGCTGATATTTCAGACTGCTGTAATTCAGATGAAGCAGAGTCACTCAGGAGTGGTACCAGGCACGTCTGGAGTGCACGAGGGGGTAACCAGGAGAGGCTGTGAATGGAAGCTTGGCATTCTGGCAGTATTTTCCAAGGGATCTGTGTAAAACGTGTGGGTTTTTAAATGGCTGATGTGTGGTTTGCATTTGCAGAGGACCGGGGCTCAAACTGGAGTGGGTTTGTGTCCTTGGCTGCTCTCACTGGCCCTGGCGGTGGCTCATCCTTCACCCAACCACGTTCTCTCCTCTTGGAGGTATCAAGATGATAACCCAGGCAAGGAAAAGCCACAGGAAATAATTTTAAGGTGTTTTGTTCTATGTTTGGTCCTCACCCGCATGTGCAGCTTCTGCAGTTGTTGGGAATTGTTTGCTGTCACCCAGAGCAGAGCTGGTGACTTTGCTGCCTCCCTAATTCCATCATCAGGCTTGGAATTATCCATCAGTGAACTTCTCAAGTTCGTGGATGGATTTGGGCCTGTAAATTGTCTTCGTTTATGTGAGAGACTCAGGGGTGGCCGGTTGGTCTGCTGGCTGAGCCCAGGATTGCGTTCCTTTCAATCTCCTTTGGGTAGCTGGGAGCAGCTTTCAGAGCAGTTTTTGCTGGAAGCATCAGGAGATTGTAAAGCAAGGAATGATGCAGAATAACTTGAACACATGTTCAGGGGAAAAGCGTGGAGGGTAAAAAACTGGGATGATCTGATGAGCAGGAAAGAGGTGCCTTATCCAGGGTGAGCTTCAGTGTCAAGGCAAACCCCTCTCTGTACAAGGAGAGTTTTTGGAAGGTCTGCTGCTGTTGCCTATTAACGTGCACCTGCTAATGAGGAGGATGAAGAAAGTGCATTTTTCTGGCTCGGTGAATGCTGAATTTTGTTATTCAGCATATCACGGCAGTGATGGAGAGTGAGCGTCGATGGTGCAGGGTGGAGATGGGAATGGCTCAAAGGATGAGATGTGTTGGGTAAAGAAATGATAATGATGATGATGAATGACAGCGACCTAATTTATGGAGCAATCCTCTGGTATCAAGCAATTCACTGATTTATAATCATGTGATGAACTGGCCAAGAACAAAACCAATCCTGTCAGAATCATCCAAAGCCATCAGGAACTGCTGCAGGTGTGCAGCAGCCTTGGTGCTGTGCAGCCACTCCCATCCCTCTCCTGTGCTCCACTCGGGAATCCAGAGCTGGAAGCGAGGATCCAAACCCAGTTCCATTCCCTACTGCCAGTGTTAACAGCAGAGAGGTGAGGGACGTGTTTCTGGCAGGGCAGGAATTATCTCTGAACCCTGAAGGAGAAAGCTTCCAGGCATGTTTGTTTGCTGAAGGGCTTCGGTATGGAAAGGTGCCTGTGGAGCAGGGGTGGGGCTCGGAAGGAGCAGACACCTGGGAACCCCTGGGGCAGGCACTGGTGCTGCTCCTGAGTCTGCTCTCTGTGCCACAGACTCGTAGAAATGAAAGGAAGGAAGGAAAAGTGGCCATTTTAATCACTAGAAACTTTATTCCTGGTGAAATGCGGCTCTTGAGGAACTCACAAAACCTGCAGTGTGTAACTTGGGGCAAATCTGGAATTGCTGCAGTCCTGTAAAGCAGCTGGAGATGGAAGGCAGGTGGATTTTCTAGATCCTGAGGGGCGTCAGGAGCATCACCGAGGTGAGCTGTGCTCCAGCAGGGACAGCAGCAAAGCTCCCTGAGGGACGGGGGGGAAGCAAGGACCCGCATCTCACCCAGGATCTGCAGCAGACCCTTCCCTGGGTGGGTTCATCCTCCCAGACCAGGAAGAAAGCCTTGCCTTTCATCCCGCTAAGTTGTGGGGTGGGATGGTGGCTCAGGAGATGGCAGGAGAAATGTTCCTTAGCCAGGGAAAATCGGCAGCCAGCGGCAGCCTTTGTTCATTCAGCATTATTGACTTAAATCAAGGCCACGGCCACTTGGTTCTCGAGGAGCTCTGACATCGTGCCATGCAAAGGCTGGCTTTGCCAAGGAACTCATCCTTTAAAAAAGCTTCCATCAGGCCCCTGAAATGCCCAAGGCATTGCCAGAGGTGGGAAACAGAAATGCTGAGTTTATTTCGAGGTGAATGCAGCAATGGGAGCTGCTCCTCCTCACTTAGGGGTTGACAAATTCATCAAATAATTCTTAAAAGCAGATCTCCAGTGCTTGGAAAATTGGGAATTTCTTGGATACCTCTGTCTTTAGGTACTCATGGATTTTGCTTTCTGTGATCTCCCCAGCTGGGCCTGAGAAGGTCGGGTGTAAATGGATTAAGGGATTCCTGTTTCTGTCCATAAATGGATCCAACACCTCTGGAAAGTGTCCCTCGCCCCTGAGAGCCTTTCCTGCATTTCAGTTGTAAATAAAAACCCTTTTCAAATCACAGAAATCTTTTCTGTAGCTAGTAGAATTTCCAAAAACATGGTTAATCCTAAAGAGCTTTTCTATTTGATGTTTAATAGAGCTGAGTTAATAATTCATAATTTAATGTATCTGATTAATTTTGCCTCTTTTTCTCGGAATGTCTTCAAAGCACATAACAATTATCTCAAATGTACTTATTCAAAATGACTCAGTGGCCTCTCTTTCTAGATCACTTATTCCTGATTCAATTTTTCATAGCAGTGCACAATTTCTATTGGTTATCATTCATTATTTCCCTGCTAATTGAGTAATCACAAATCCTGTTAAAAAAATAAATAAGTAGCAACCCTCTGGCAGGAAGACATACTAAAAATGGATTAAAAATTCCTTTCTGCCTTGGAAAAACCTTCCTCCAGCTGAGGAAGAGCCAGAGTTCATTTAAGAAAAACACCTGATGAAATCCTGTTGTCCTGGGAATTTGCAGTGCTTTTTTTATCCAAGAGATGATCTAACTCTATAAATTGTATAAAGATAATTAACCTGGGCCAGCAGCTGCACCACTCTTGATATCAAGAAGTAGATTTGCATAATATATTGCTAAGTGCATGTGTTTATTTCAGTAAAGTTCAGGAATTACGCTGGAATTACACCAGGGCTGAGCTGCCCAGCAGTGCCTGTGTCTCATTATTGGGGGATTTTCCCCTTTTATTTCAGCGTGCTCTTTATTTTTCAAATACAAAAACGCCCCTTAGTAGTCAAATAGAGGCCTTAATGTGAGGGATTCATTAGAATTAAGGATTTTATTTGGCTGTTATCTTTGTTCCCCTCCCCCTGACAGTCTGTGGTGGTCATTTTGAGGTGGCCATGCCAGCCCAGCAAAGCAGTTTCTTAATGAATTTTCCACAAATTATTTTCTTCATTACCACGGCCTCGATAAACAGGAGCAATCGTTTTATGTGGATCAGGAATAAAAGAGAGCAAAATAACTTGCTGGACTTTATTTTGTGGAATTAAAAGTACTTCTCTTTTGGCCTTTTTTCATTAGGGTCTCTCTAAATGACTGCAGATATAGGAATGGGAAAAGCAGGAATTGCTGGATACAGCAGGTTTGGGTTTAGGCTGTTGAATTACCCTAATTTGATTTCCAGATGTCACTGAATTTTGTTGTATTAGACCTACTGATACCTTTAGGTGGCTTTTTTTTCCCCTGGTTATTTGTAGTCACATTTTAATAACATTTCCCAAAAGAAGCTTTTTTTTTCTCCAAGTGAAGCAACTCAGAGGTATCAGAACCAAATCTGATGAATGGATACCCCATGGGTACGAAAATTACATTGGCTTAATGCCTCAGGCAAGTGAGATGCAATCTCAGCAAAAGAATCCACCAGGAGCGGGATTATCATTTCAGGAAAAAGGGGGATTAACACTTTCCTTGTAGCTCTGGGGGAGGGAATTGTCTGCAGCACCTTTGTGGAGGTTCAAAACCCCACGTGAGGTAATTTTTACTCTGCATTTCAGGAATATTTTTATTTATAGAAATTAATAGAGTCAAGCTTTATTAGTTTGTGTAGCTTTAAGGGAAAATTTGGATCACAGAAGCACAGAATGGTTTGGGTTGGAAGGGAATTTAAAGATCAGGGACAACATCCACTGTCCCAGGCTGCTCCAAGCCCTGCCCAGCCTGGCCTGGGACACTTCCAGGGATCCAGGGGCAGCCACAGCTGCTCTGGGCAACCTCAGTCCCTCCCCACCCTCCCAGGGAAGGATTCCTTCCCAATATCCCATCTAACCCTGTCCTAGGAGCGATGAAACGTTTGGAAGAACGACCCAGGCTGTATTTGCCTGCCTCGTTCAGGAGGTTTGGGCTTGGTGCCGTGTGTTTGTTCCCATAAATCCATAACATCCCTCGTGCCCTGCGGGGATTTGTGTCAGCACGTGGAGTGAGGGACCCCATGGACCTTGGGCATTGTCCCTGTGGCCACCCCGTCCAGGATTTTGGGATGTCTTTGCCCAGGGGAGAGAACGGTGCCTTCTGCTGAGCCCCGGCCCCCTGTCCTGCCTCTGCTGAACAAGGAGTGCGGGCTTGGAGCACAGAGTTCGGAAGATTAACCCTGAAATCAAAATCTGTGGATATGGAAATAATCCCCCTCCTTGCTCTGTGTGCTTTTGAGGAATATAAGAAACCCCATTTTTACATAAAAACAAACCTGTTTTTACATCAAACCCGACCACAATGACTTCAGGTGTAGTTCAGGAACCTCTCCTGAAGGATTTGTTGGTATTGTTTTTATTTATTTGAGGCGGCCTTCTTTAGGAAATGCTGTTCACAAAAGGCACTGTCACGTAATGTTAAACAGAAAATAAGTTTTCTGCGCTCACCTTGAGGGATTTTGGAAGTCACAAATTGTAAAAGCCGTAATAGCTTCCATTTAGAAGGCTTTTGACAGGAGGGGAATGAAAAACGAGGAGCCAATGTTTCCACAGAAAGTTATTCCGACTGGTTTTTATAAACAAAACCCACCAACTGTGTGAACCAGAAACAGCACGTTTTCTGTGACTGCTTTTCCTGGATGCCTGGCTTTAAATACTCAGTCCTGAAGCTAATGAAGGACTTGTGGAGATAACATGCTCAAAGGCATTCCAGCAGCCCACACAGCTCCCATCTGCTTGGAGCAGAAGCACAGCCTGCACCAGACATTAATAACAGCGTTCATCTGGGGGGGAGAAGTGACGATATTTTGGGCCAGTTTAGGCTGAAACTATGGGTTAATTTGGCACTGAGTGTGAATTTGGTTATTTGGAAAAAGCTAAAAATTCTGGCTGGTGATTCCCAAATTTTGCTTCGCGTGGGTTTGGTTTTTTTGTTGCCTTTTTTTTTTTGTTGGTTTTTGGTTTGGTTTGGTTTTTTGTTGTTTGTTTTTTGTTTGTTTGTTTGGGGGTTTCGGGGGGTTTTTTTGGGTGCATTTAAAGAAATGATTTGTGCTACTTTCCCTCGTTTTCAGTAGAGCCAGAGTGGGTGGGACAGAGGGATTTAAAGCAAACAGTACAGGTTTAAGAGGCTAATTACAATAATCCTGCAGTAAACTTCCTAGTGCTCTTTGGAGGGAGGGGCTGCCTGGCTTTTTGCTGCAAAGTTTCATCGTTTGAGTGTGGCTCAGTCCATCAGCTCCGATCTTGTTCCGGGCAAGGTCGGGAGCAGCGAGTGTGCAGGTAGTGGGTAATTGGCCGTCTGCAGCGAACAGCAGGGAATTCAATCCATTCCCTGCACTTGGATGCACTAAACCAGCACTCCATGAGGCCACTGGAGCGTGGAAGGGTTGCTGATCTCTCCCCAGTAATTATTGCAGGTGGGCCGTGCTCCTGTCAGGGGGGACACTCGGCACTTGATGAACTGAAATGTTCCTAATGGCTTTTTTTCCCTACGAATAAATCACATTGTGGCATTCAGAGACTTCACGTGACACTAGGGGAGGTATAGTTCAGGAAAATCTTGAGAAAGTTATTCTGATCATCAGTGATGTTCCTGGGAATTGGGGGTAATTCCGGCAAAACGGCCTGAAATTCCTGGCAAAACGTGCCAGGTTTTGTCCAGGGGAGTTGAGCTCTTGCCATGTCTGTGGAAGCAGGGAGATAAAGACATGGACATCTGGGAATCCAGCGTTTGAAGGTGGTTGGAGTTCATGTGGTCTGAAATAAGGGGACTCACTTTCACTCTGGTAACAGAAAATGATTGCTCCCGAGAAACTTAAACGCCAGAGAATTCAGATTTTGGTGCGTGCGGAGGAGAGGGGAGCCAAGGCACAGCGTTCTCTCTTTTGTCTCTGAGATTACCTTTTAATCTGAAAGCCAGCACTTCCTGGGTGAAATCTCTTCCCTCAACCCCTCATTTATATTTTTCAATGTAGCACTTGGCATTTGATACTCTGGTAATACCTCTCTTTCCTTCCTGCAGATGACACTATCAATTCCATCAGGTTATACTGAATCACTGCAAATTCTCTCCATCCCAGGCACAAGTTAATGGCTGCATTTTCTTCATGTAATGGATCATAAAGAGGAAATCAGCTGTAATCCATTTATTGGACGTAACCGGTTCAGAGGTCTTCGTTTTTTATTCTTATTTTTACATAAACTAGTAGTAGTTGATGGTGGAACTGGAATTGCTGTCCTGAGATTCTGTCATGTTCACCAGCTCCACCGCCTGAAAAATATTCATTTACTGTGACTTTGCATCTTTGAATTCTTCTTTTAGATGTAGAACATCAAATTAGGAGACCTTTACGCACTGCAGCAAATGGAGGCAGGGAGCTGTTTTGTGCCTTGTCCTTTGTGTGTAGGCTCAGGGTTGTGTCTGGGTGGGATTTGCGTCGGTCCCTCAGCTTATCCCGGTTTAAATGTGGTTTCCAGATGCTGCAGCTCAGGGTGGCACCAGGGCTGGCAGCTCCCTGGCTTTGTGCTCCCATCCAGGGCCGGGCAGGTGACGGAGGTGGCGCAGTTTGACCTGAAATAATCTGGTTTCTTGGTGTTTGACATTCAGACCTGTAAGCAAACCGCTTTAAGTGGGCATTCAGACGTGTAATCCAGCTATTTTAAAGGCTCTGCAGCGTAGTATCAGGGCGTGCCAAGTGTGCTGAATGTAGCAGCAGCCCATGAGTTTGTGACGAACGGCTGCATTAGCAGACTTTATTTTGGGTGGGAGAAGCACGGACAGGGGAAGATCTAGAACAGCTTGTACAAAGCTTCCTCAGCCTCTGGAAGGGGTTAATCCTCACTGTCCTTTGCAGGAGCACAGAGCGCTGCTGGTTCTTAGCTGCCCACCAGCACGGCTGTCAGAACTCCCCTGTTTTCCCTGGAGCCTCCGAGGTGTCTCTTGACAACCTGCAAAGAGGAGGACGAGCTCTGGAGGGGCTGGAGTGGGTGGTGGCACAGGGGGAGTGTGCAGCTGGGAAACAAGCTGTGACAACTCACCGCAGAAGCAGCCTGGAGGTACCAGAGACCCACCTTGGAGCCGTCTGGTGCTGCAGCCAAAGCTGCTGCTCCTGGGCTGGCTCGGGGGCTCGAATCCAGACTCGAGAGGCTTCGTCTGGGACTGAAGCTCAGAGCCAGGCAGGTGAAGCTTGGTTTAAGCCTGTGATGTGAATTGCCATCATTTCATCCCCAAATACTGTTTTTAGCTCCTGTTCACAGCCTGGTTTTGCGTTACCAGGTTTAAAGCACTGATGCTTCCACAGGGAATCGGCTTCAAGGTGGAGAAGTCCAGCTTTGCCACAGACGGCTGTAGGCAAAGTGACCAAGGCTCAGAATCTTCCCTGAGTCGTTGGCTGCAAACAGAATGTCCAGGCAGGACAAGTGAGAAATCTCTGTATTGTATTTGATATCACAAGGCACTGCCAGGCAATTTCTGTCAGTGTGATTTCATGCTTTATTGTTCCCCAATCTGTTCAGTTTACAGGGAAAAGGTATTTTTCACCCTCCTTAGCTGCCAGCTTTCCCAGTGCTCCATGGGCTCCGAGGCTCCGGCTGGGAGCTCTCTGGCTTCTCCATTTCCATCAGCAATAAAGAACCCACAGGGCAAATTCCCCTCTTAGCTCCACCTGCAAACCCCCCTGATCTCCCAGGAATTCACAGGCAGCCCCTCCAACAAGAGGCAGCAGGGAAGGGCTGCAAGCTGGGAAAGCATCAATTTAGCCTGGGCTAAAGAGGGGGATAACTGAGCAAAAAGTGCAAACATCCTCAGCAAAACGTGGCAGTGGAGAGAGTTTGTGGAGAGCGAGGTGTGCAGGCCCACGGGATGTTCCCTCAAGGAGGTGGTGACAGGTCCAGTGCTTGGATATTTTCAGGGAAAGGGTGGAAAGGAGTCACCATTCATCATAGCTGGAGGTAACTGAGGCATTTGGGGAGCAGTGGTTCAAGAAGTGCCCATAGATTTATTGCATTTTAAATTTCACTTTCTAAAAAAAATAGGGAGGCTCTTTGTTCCCCTTTCTTTGATAATCCCACAGGATATTCCAGCATTCCTGCAGCTCATCACAAGTGCAGCAGGACAAATCCTAAATTACATTCATCTCTCCCATCCCAGTAATCCAACCCAACTCACCTCCAGCTCTAATTCCTGCAGGTTTGCATCACCCCACTGGGATAGAGCCAGGAGAACCGAGCATGCACTTTACAAAGGTTTTCATCCGCCCTGAACGTGCTCCTTCATTACCAATCTCAGTATTACAATGCAAATTAGCGCCATAATTAGTTTTGTTGTGTGCATCTGTGCCTGGCAAAGTGAAATGGATCCTGGAAAAACATTTATAAATTGAAATTGTGAGCTGATAGGTTTTTTAAATGCAAAAATTTTTCATGAGATCCTTCAGTGCCCAGCTTGTGCTCTGGATGACTAAAGGTTGTTCTGCAGGAAGTCCAGTGATGTACTTTAGCAGCAGAATGGTGTTTATTTATTTTATTTCCTCTCCCTTTAGCCACTGGAGAGGAAAGCTCAGAGAGGAGAGGGGGTGTGCAAACCAGTCTGAGAGATTTCTGCACGGTTCCCTCTCTGTGGGTGAAAGGAGGATTCGTGTTTCACATCTGCCAATCTGACTTATTTTGGGGGCTTTAAATACCTCTAATAACTCCTGGGGATGGGAGATTTTTATGAGTGCTGGGAGAGTTGTCTGAATCCATGAGAAAAGGCAGCTCCAGCTGCTGTCTGGACTTGCTTCAGGACCCAAATTCTGTAATTTTTACTCAAAACTCGTTGCCATGTAGGAAAATTTGCAGGTGTGGGTGCTCTGCAAGGTTCTTGCTTTTCCGCACTGCCCTGACTCCAGGCTGTATTTCTGGGAACGTTCCTTCCCAGAGGAAGCAGGGCAGGGGCCAGAGGAGGGGACGCAAGGCTCAGTGACAGTGTCCCTGCAGGAATTCACCTCCGCAGAACACCCACAGGAGGCAGCTTTTCCAGGAATTTCTCAGCAGCAGCGAGGAGCTGTGGGATAGGCACAGGCGAGGTCTTTGGAAAATGCTGTCACCTCCTTTTAGCCTACTTTGGTCCCGAAGGAATGACCCCAAAACACAGAGGGTCAGCTGGTGACATGCAGTTCTGGAGGCTTCCTTGGCCCAGCAGAGCTTCAGCTTCCTCCTGCCCCTCCTCACCCCTGGGCTTTGGCAATTCAGAGACCTGAAGCAATTAAAGTGTCTGTAGTTATCCACCATACCACGTCAGACAGCACGTTTAACAATCACACCTCAAGCACTGCAATCAGCAGTTACCTCAGATGCAGAGGCTGAACAATTCCTTATCCAGGGTCTCGTTTGCTTGGAGAAGTGAGCAAAAGTGATTCCATAGGATGTTACCGTGGAATAGTTCACGATCCCTACAATCCTGGTGTGTGTGTGGGAGGCAGTATCGATCCTGACTGTGATCCCAGTGCTTTAACAGCAGCTCCACTGGAAGTGGCTTTTAGGGATGATGGAAACATCTGACTGTCACAATATTATAGGAATGGAGTGTGGGCACCATCTCTGGGAATTGATAGTTTGGGATTCTTGGATATAAAGGCACAATAAATAATAGAAAAGGGACAAATCATTCATCTTCTCATTTTTGAGACGCGCTGACTTGCAGGAGCCGCTCCGTGCGGCTTTGGCTTTGCGCAGATTATTCTCTGTTCTGAAGTGAAACGTTTGCAGATTGACAAACTGCGCTGTGCGGTTTGGGGGAGCGATGAACCGGTTCTCTGAACAGTTCAATATTTCGTGATCATCTTAGGAATGTTTTCTGTTGGGGTTTTAATGGCAGAGAAATGCAGGCAGCATTAAGGGGATGAGCTGCACTGAGCATCCCTGCTCTGCCTTTGATGACTGTGATCCATTTGGGAAGTCAACAAAGATGGAAGAGAGAATAAATCTACCCTTCCATGGCCGTCTTTATACAGCCCAAAATAACACATAGGGTAATTTTCCTTCTTTTTCTGAAGCTAAGTGCTTTTTTGTGGATCTCCAGCCTGAGTTTTTCACTCGTGCAGCACACACTTGGAGCTGATAGCTCTCATCTTTTATGGCAGAAATTGCTGAAGCTGAGTAATTAAAGTTATTCTTGACTTCTCTTATTTACTGGAAACGACTGAGCTGAATCATAAAAGACTGAGGATTGTACTTTGAATGGTTTCCTGGATACTTTGCTCCTAGCAAGTAATTCCTTGATGGCACATCCCCAACAACAACAACAAAAAATGTTCCGGAGTGGAATCTGGTGCTTGATTTGTGCTCTTTATTCCCGGGAGTGATCCCTGCTGGATGCACACCAAGGAAGTGCTGGTTGGCCAGGGTATTGTCCAAACCTCTTCCATCACTTTTGGCTTTCTAAATATTATTTAAAATCTAGCGTTGCCAGGAAAATAGAGTTTGGCTTCTGTAACCACCTCATCCTCTTTTCTGTGTGCACTCCCCAACTTCACCGTCCCATCTTTTGCAGGATGGAGCAGGCGCAGAGTGAGAGCAGCACCTCTAACGGGCAGCACAGTCATTCCCGGGGGTGGCATATATGAGATGAAATGAAATTCACAAATATGGTTGAATAAATTTAAAAAGAATAAATAGAAACAAAGCAAAATTTTATTGTCCTGCAGTGTGGTCCCACCAAACCATCCCCCTCATTTTGGTTGAGGTGACTTTGCTTGTGCCCAAGAAGTAAAGGAGCTGGTTAGTGCAAAAATATAGTGATTTTCTCTCCAAACAGTGAACTTTTGGGAAAAACCAGCTTTCTGTGGGCTCAGACTGGTACGTGGAGGATGTTCAGCCATTTAAAAAAGCCCTGAGAAGCAGAACCACAGACTGTGATGCTTGGTGTAGTTTATTAATGTAGTTTATTAATCACAGAGGGGTTTTTTTCCCCCACCTTATTCCTCACTTATTTTTCAGACTCTCAGAAGGGTTTGGGTTGGAAGGGACCTTAAAGATCATTTAGTTCCAACTGGATATGCACCAAGTTCCAAACTGGTGTCGTTTATTAATCACAGGATCAGTTCTTCCTCACCTGGATCCCTCAGTTATTTTTGTTTCCATTTTCTCACTCTAAGACTCTCCAAGAGTTCAGGCTCCTTCAGGCAAGGACAGAAATGTCACTGCAAAGCTGATTTGCTCCCAACAGGAAAATCTACCCTTGATCAGAGAGACAAAAACATTAATTTGGGAAAACACGGATTTGGAAAAAACCATGGCAGTTTTAGCAAATAGGCCTAAGTTTGCTGGGTGTGGAGTTGCTTTTAGGGAGGGTTTTACTTTTGGGAAAGGAATTATTTTGCTTTATGCCGGAGGGGTGTGGCAGGGAGCGCACCCAGGGTGATGCTGCCCAAAGAAGCAGCTCCAGGAGAGCTGTCCCCAGTTCCGTTGTGTTTGTGTTAATATAAGTAATTCCTGCCTCCCACTCGGCCTGCCCAGGCATTGCCACAATGCCCAGTATTGGGAACATCCATTGCTTTATCCAGCCTTCCAAAATAAGGGGTTTAAAGCGCTGTTAGATGAGACTGCTGTGGTTTGTTCGGTGGCTTCAGCGCTTCCTTTTGAGTCCCTTAACACAGTTTTTCTCCTGTTTTCTCCCTCCTCTCACAGTGCTCTCTATCACAGGATCCATCAGTTCCCATTTTGGTGGTGGTTCTCACCATGATGAATCTCTGCTTTCTTTGCAGTGATGTCTCCTTTATTGCGCTCAATTCCTCCTTAAAGAAAGCATTGAGACATCACCCAATTGAAAGTTGCAGGTCTTCCTGCCTCTGCTGGGCTGTTTCCAAGGGGATGCATCCCACCAGGGACAGGCAGAGCTGGAAGGAATCCTGTCTGCTAATTACTGCCACCATTTAGAAACAAAAACGAGTCACAGGGCACCGCAGCGAATCCAACCCGAGGAACAATAAAACCTGAGCCTATATAATTGCCAAGGAAATGAAGACTGAATAGAACTTAAAGGCAATTAAAGCCTTTATTTCCATTTTATTATGGAATAATACTCCAGGATATTTTCATTTGCTTCACTTTTTGTTTGCTCGTGGGCTCTGCTTGTTAATGTGACTGGGATGTATGAGAACTCCTTAATTAACCTGTTTTCATGGGCATCTCCTGGTTTCTATGAAATATGTGTGCTGACAGCTCTGGAACAATAGTACAAATAGAAATGACAGATTTGTAAGCGTTGGTCAACTAAAAACTGTTCAAGAAATGCAGTTTTTGAATTATTGGACCAGGCTTCTCTGCAAATTGGAATTCAATTCAGTTAATTGAATTCTCTGGATCTATGGCAATTTGCATAAAGTTATAATAAGAGCGTGGTTATCTTTGTAAAAGCTGCAGTTTCGGGATCTTCTATTAAAAATGGAATAATATAATTTTTATTTTGTAATAGCCAAATGCAGCAATATCTCACAGACGTGGGAACAAAATTGAAAAATGCATTTTGCTCTCAATTACAAAGAAGTTCATGTGCAACAATCCCAGGCAGCCCCTTGTGGATGCTGAATGGATTGTTTGGAAGTGGGAGTTGGTCTGTTTGTCCATCACGTCCCAGTCCTTTCCTGTACCTTTGATTTATTCCAGTATGTGTTGCATAAAGTAAATATAGCTTTTGCTGAAGGCCTGGAAGCAATTTCCTTAGAACAGGGATGGCTCCCATTTCCTCCGTGCTGAGTCTGGGATCCGTGTCCTTGGGCATCCTCTGGATTGGGGGTGAGTGCTGCAGGTGTCCTGCGGGTATTTCCCTCAGCAAATCCCCCTCCAGACCTTGCCCTCCCCGTTTCTCCCCGTCTGATGCAGCTGTTTGGGTGCACCCATGGGGGTGAATTCAGTCTCTGCACTCTCAGTGCTTTGTGCCATTCCTGGCGCCGTGCAGGGCTTCCAGTGAATCCTCACTGATTCACAAGGACCCTGGGGAAAGAATCTGTTTGCTTAAAGAGGAAAGTGGCAATTAAATATGGGTTACGTTGACCTTAGGAACCGGTGGATGTGATGCTTAAATAAAACTTGTGCAAAGCAATAAAGCTGCAGCTCGTGGAGGAGGAGGAGGAAACATCTGTACAGCTGCCCTCACTGCAAGAAAATCCTGAGGAACTCTGTTTTCTGTTGAGGTCTTTGAAGTGGAGACTTCAAGAGTCTGCTCCACAAGGATGAAACAGAGATTAAGTAAAGGTTTAGGCGGAGGGAAGCGAGGTGGTGCTTCAGTTCCATCCATCCATCCAGCAGGGCTGCAGAGCCTCAGCACGGGCAGCATCCTGCTCAATTACAGGGATATCTCCCCTCATCCTTTATGCAGGCAGGCTTAGAGGCTGTGAGCAGGGTTCATTCTGCACTCTCCCCTGGGTGCCAGTGGGCTGGGAATGAGGATGGCTCCCCTTGGCAGGAGGTGCCGGGTGCTGCTCCCTCCCACCGGCACTGCTCAGCTGCTGCTGCTGCTGCTCCCCGGGGATGCAGGGCAGGGAGAAGCCTCCTGCACACCCCAGCTGAGGGCACAGCAGCAGCAGGGAGCAGGCAGGGACGTGCAGGAAGCAGGTCCTGCATCCCTTGTGCAGCCAAACGGGGATGGGGCACAGAGCATCCCTGGACACCCCAATTTTCCTCCAGGCTGCTCCTGGTGCTCAGTTCTGCTCTTTGCTGCACTGAGCTGGTGAGACAGAATGCTCTGCTCAGAGCTCAGCAGTTCTGGGCTTTTCTTTTAGAGGCACAGCATTGATTATTTAAGGAAATCGCCCCTCCTCGGGACCAAACAGTTTCTGCAGAAGTTAAAGATCTTCTCGTGCAGGATGGCACTGCGTCGCCTCAGAGCCAGGCATCAATAAAACTCTCCAAGAGCAAGCAGGAGCAGGTCAGCCAGGTATAGCAGGGGCAAAAGGAGGACAAGTGATCTGGCATAAGTAGAATTTTTCTGGCTGTTGCTTTCTCTGCTAGAATATAGGAATTATTTGTGGACAGAGCAGCTTTCGTTGGAGTCGCTGGGACGGAGGGGTGGGACAGTGCAGTGCCTGATGCCTTTCACTGTGCTTTCACACTTCTGAGCTTTGTGGCTTTAACATTAACTTCTTTCATTTAAATGCTGAGAAGTGAGTTAAGAGGTTAAGAGAAGGATATGCTTTGCCCAGGAAGACTTTTCACACTGGTTCCTTGGGAGTGTTACGAAAGCAGAAATCAGAGTTGTGGGATAAACAGCTGAAGCTTTTAAGTGTTTGCTTTTATTCTTACAACCACTTTGTAGCGTCCAGATAACCCTACACTTAATGAAACAAAGTGCAGAATTCTAGATACACATCTAGAAATGTACAGAATACATTTATTTGTGTACATATATTTATTTATACCCTGTGAGCAGCCTCAGTGACTCACAGAAGTGAGTTCTGACGCTGTGCTCACAGAAGGAGCTGGAATCCAGAATGCAGAGAATATCTCTCTGCATTCTGGATTCCAACATCAAAGAGTTGTCTCTGCACTTTGGCAGCACCCACCGATGGCTGAGGGCTGCACCACTCCCTTCTCCCTTGATCCACGTGCTGATCCTTCCTGCAGCCTCCTGGATGCCCTCTGGCCGAGAGCGGCAGTCGATATCTCTAAAACCAAGCTCGCATTTCGGGTCCTGCTGTGATTTTTGCAAGGCCTTGTGGTTCCTGAGTGCTCGTAGTGACATTGAGGATTGGCAGCAGCG
This sequence comes from Struthidea cinerea, assembly GCA_013397865.1. Lineage (NCBI taxonomy): Eukaryota > Metazoa > Chordata > Aves > Passeriformes > Corcoracidae > Struthidea > Struthidea cinerea. The sequence goes on along the minus strand of VZTI01000538.1, from coordinate 770,627 downwards.
CGTGCGTGGGGCGGTGGATTTTTTGGGGACGTTGTGTGGCGTTTGGAAAAGCCACTCTGCAGTTTCTTGTGCCTGTCAGCACACTGGGTTTAATGCTCTGTCCCTGGATTTTGGGTTCTTCTGGCTAAAGCTCAAAGCCTTGGAGCTGCAGTTGGTCTGGTTTGGGGAGCAGGGGAGCTGCACGAGTTGCAGGAAATTCTGCAGATGATTTTTCTGCAGATCGTTTTCGCCCTGGATAGGCACTAAGTCAAAGCAGAGAAAAGCACGGCATGGGCGTGTCCCAGGGTAAGGACAGGGAATGTTCTCCTTGGATTTGGCTGGGGAGAACATCCCAGGAAAAGCAGAGCAGCAGCGTCTGGTCACCTTTGTGCTGCGGGTGTTCCGAGGAGTCTGAGGGGTGGAATAAGGAAGTGTACCATGGATGGAGCAGAGATGGTGGAATTTCCATGGAATGTTCCACCTGTGCCTCGGGATGGGCATCCTGCCCTGCCCAGGCACAGCGGGGATGGATTGGGAAGCTCTCGGAGTTCAGTGTGAGCCGTGAGGGGCAGGTTCCTTGTTTTCAGCGTTTTTCCCTCACGAAAAGCAGGACTTGCCCTCGTTTCAGAAGAAAAGGCGTCCCCAGTGAGCACCAGTGAAAGGGCTGATAGGAGGATTATGGAAATAATTAGTTTTCTTAGGAATGTTGTCATTTCAGGGTTTCTGTAATGATCAGGGGTAGGGCTTCAGCACAAATCGTGGTACCAAACCCCAGGGTTCTCAGTAAGGCTTCTGCAAATAATACACGTTTTCCTTTCAAATGGTAAATATCTGTATATTTAAATACACAGATATATTTGCCTTCAAAATAATAAATAAATATATTTGCCTTCAAAATAATAAATAAACCCACACCGAGGTCTTGCTTCTACATTAAGAGATCCAAAGCTTTCACGTTAAGAAGAGGTGTTTTTTATCTTTTTGCTGAAACTTGACCCCACTGCCAAACTTTCCTCAGCAAACCTTGACCACTATAATGTGAATTTTCTAAATAATATTTTTTTGCTTGTCACAATCCACCTGGCCTTGGACACTTCCAGGGATCCAGGGGCAGCCCCAGCTTCTCTGGGGAACCTGTGCCTCACCAACCCCACAGGGAGGAATTTTTTTCTAATATCTGAAACCTGAGTAAGAATAATAGTAATAATAATAACAACCTGAAGCCATTCCCCCTTTTCCTGTCACTCCAGGCCCTTGTAAATAGTCTCTCTCCATCTCTCTTCTTTTTCAATGGAAAAGGAGAGAGGTGGGAACAGGAGCTCCCAGCAGGTGGAATGAAACAGGGGATTATCAGCTTTATGCTCACAAAGCTGTAAAAATTATTAAGTGAAAGGTTTCTTTAATGATTTCATAAAGAAGTCCCTGGCATTTTTAAACCCCTGAGGAACATGGCAGAAAACAGTATTTTTTATATCCTTTAAATGCTTTATTGCACATAATTTGAAGCCCTTTATTGCTGAGAGCGATAGATACCACCTCCGATTTTCCCTGCTTTAGCTCTGGTAATGTCATTTCTGATTAAACTTCGAGGGTGTCGTATATTGAACCATGAAATAGTTAAATTTTTTATGAGAGTGATGAAAATCCTATTGCTTTTGGGTTTCAGAGTATCAATAGCCTGAGCTGAACAAGTCAGACCTCATTCCCAGGAAGCACCAGTGCAGGATCTGCCCTTTTTCTGTGGTGTTTTTATCACCTTGGGAATGTACATTCATTTTGAAGGAAAGCATCTTTGCATCTTTCCAGCCAGCCAGGCTCTGGGGCCACGGTGGGATCTTGGATCTCTCGAAGCTGCTAATTCCTGAGCTGCAGTTTTACCTCCTGGCTTCAGCAACGTCGTGCATTTGGCTTCGAACCAGGGATAAATCAGGAATTCTGAGTGTTGAGCTCAGCAGTGCTTAGTCCATAGTGCCGGTGGTGCAGCAGAAGTTCTGTGGCACAGGGAGAAGAGGCCAGATCTGCATCACAGGTAAGGTTCGCCTGGATTTATTGCCCTGAAAGGCTTCGTTAGAGCTCTGCTGCTGCAATTAAAAGCTCCAAATTCTCGAGGAACCCTTAAAGCAGTTTCCTTGCACAGCAAAGGGCTGCGCCGTTAGCAGCCTGGATCTGAGTATGGAAAAACGGGGATTTAAAGTCAGAGGGAAGCATCAGGAGGAGACCAGAGGAATGAAGTGTCTTATGGCAAGACGGAAAATGCAGCAGTGCAGATTTTTAAGGAGAGGGCAGGATTTACAGAAGCTGGCTGTCCCAGGCAGTTGGCAAAAGGACTGAAGGAGGCAAATTTAAGGCTTGCCAGAAGGAAACCCTGTATCAGGGGATAGGAATTCCAGTGCTCTGCAAAGGACATGTAAATAAGGCAATCTTGGGTCTAAGAGGGCTGTGGGCAAATGAAGTGCACAGGAACAGCTTCGTGATGAGGGTGTGGATGTGTTGTGTGGGGGGAAATACGGAGCGTAGGACCACTGGGAGGAATTTGGGAACAGCTGCCACACGGTGCTGGAACTGGTAAGTTCCTGTGGAAAAGATTATGAAACTTCAGTGGTTTATAGTGAGAAAAGAAGTTTAAGAGGAAATTAATTGCCTTTAGCTGATTTTTGATGCTTAAATGTGTTTAAAAATATCGGTATAAGCTAAAAAATAATAGAATAAAAAGCGGATCCTGCAGTCTGGTGATGAGTGGTAGCACTCCAGAGGCGTGTGGGGATTTGGCTGCGGAAAAGGCAGGATCCTGGCTATTTCCTGGGCAGGCTTTGGTAGATGCCAGCGAGAAAAGATGATGCACATGAAGTACACAATGAAAGCACGTGAGTGTGCGGGATGCGTGGAGTCCTTTTAGGAGACAAGGGCTGGTTGCTGTGGGGGTGATGCCCTCACAAATTCGGGTTGATGTGTTTAGTGATGAGACCTTGTGCTTCAGCAGAGCCCAAAGCCTCTTTCTGTGAGCTGCAGGCAGTAAAATGTGTTTAATGCAAGGTTCTCTCTAAGCCAGGTCCCTAATTAGCTGTAGTGCTGATAAACCCATCCCCTCGCAGCTCTCCTGGAGATGCAGAGGTGCTGAAGTGTTGTTTGTGCCAGCGCTCGGTGTGTTTACTGGGAGAGGGAGCTGTGATGCTCAGGGGATGCTGGGCAGGCACCTTCTGGGCCCTGTTCCCTCAGGGAAACACGCTCAGTTGTTGTTTCAAGCTTTTTCCAAAGAAAACACCTGCTGTGCCAAGCTCAGAGAGCACCAAACCCCTCAAAACAAACACATATTACAGGTAAAATTGTGCCAGCGAGGGGAAAAGCAAACTGATATTAAAGTAATGAAACACCACGCGAGCTACATCTCAACAAACAGCTCTGAGCGCAACGTGTCGGGTTGCATTTGTGCTAAGAGATGTTATAAAATTACTCTGGCTTTCTGCAGCTTTCATCTTTATGGATTATTGTGTGAGACATGTGACAAAACTCAAGTCCCAGCCGAGATTTTCCTCAGGAACGCAGGCTCGAGTGTACAGATATTGCTGTCCTGGAACTTGTCCCCAGAACGGAGCTGGTGTCCTGCTGGATAAAATCCACAGTTCCCTGGATTCTCTGCGCGGGTAAAACCGAGCAGCTGCAGTTAGCCAAAAGCTCTGGGTTGTCCCACGAGTGTCTGGGAGGGTTTGTGAAGCTGGAGGGAGCAGGAGGGGAGAGCGGCTGAGCTGTGCAGGGTCAGCAGCAGCTCCTGCACGGGAGCTGCCAGTCCCGCAGGGCTCCCTGCTCTGGGCAGGCTGCTGTCTGCAGGAAAAGGCAGCCACAAAGGAAATTCAAGCTACAAACCAGGCTGGGTTAGGCTATGCTGATGATTCCTGACGTGTTTAAAAAGTCCAGCTGAAATTAGCGTGAACTGCGGGATTTAGGCAGCGTGGGAATTAAAAGCATACCGTGTCACGTGGATGTTCAAACACATCGTTTCGTTTGTCTTCATCGCTTCACAGGTGCACTGATTTGGGCAGAAAGCTTCTGGTTTTAGGTACAAAGTCAGGGGATGTGGTTTAGTGAGTTGTTATGATGCTTTTCAATGCTGAGTTTATTTGTTGCAGCCCCTAAACCGGGACATTCAACAGTTGGTCCAGCATTACTGAAAATGAAGGAGCGGTTTTTAAAAAGATGATTTGAATTTTTTTTCAAAGCTGAGCTTTGAAAAAATCAATGTATTAAAGAGCAAAAGGCTGCACACAGTGCTGGCTCTCCCAGGGGTTTAGCACAGCTTGGGTTCAGGTTCAGTTCCTGGGCACCAGTTTAAAATACAACTGGTTTAGAACTTACTTCACCTCTCAGTGATTTGATAAATAATTCTGGAAGGATCTCTGAAGTTTTGCAAGTGGGGCATGAGAAGCTAATGAGGTCAGGTGGCTGATGAACTTCTCTGCCTATAAATTATGGATTTGAGGAGATTTGATGAAGCTCTGTGTGTGTGTGTGCTCACCATCTGCTCCCAGGAGAGGGAGGGTGGAAGGTCATTAAACCATAATGGGGTTTAGTGGGGTGGAAGCATCGGAGACAGCCCAGTGACCACATCCCAGATGGAAGGAACAGGAAACTATTTAAACCCTCTGCAGAGCTGGAAGGGGCAAACACCACGGGAAGCAGCTCATCATGCAGGGGATGTGCTGCAGCCTTGGAGGAAAACAGCTGGGGGCCCACAGAAATGAGGAATATTGGGGTGACACTGTAAAAGTTACTTCTCATTTGACTCCTTCCAACTTCCTCTGGGTGAGCAAGAAAGGCAGGAAGGTCGGGGAGAAATCCCCAGCTGGTTTATGAAAGTTGAGATTCCAGCCTGTACTGTTTAACATGAAAATAAACTGGAGGGCTGGTTCTTCACAGGTTAAAACCTCCTGATTATACAAAATATCTCCTTCCCAGTATCAAATGGAGGCCGCATTTTCAAGTTAAAGACCGATCCAAGAGGGTTAACAAGGTTTTTGCATTTTCCAGACATCCTAACACTGCTGCAGCCTTAAATGTCAATTGATTTAGAGTATCTTTTAACCTTATGTCAATACTGGGGTTTAGTGTAACTTTCCCACAAGAAATCTCCAGAGGGATCTCTGTGCTTGCTATTAGAGTTTACTTTGAGCCCGTTATTGCCTTAAATGCTGGGTTTTTCCACATATTGCCTGGGCGTGTTACATGTGTAAAGTTGTGTTTTCATTACAAGCTGCTGTGTAGCATCACTCTCAGAGCAGCAGCCAGGACATCTTTGAAGCCTTTTTCCTCTGGCACTACAACCACAAACGTGTGTTTCCTGCCTTTTTATACCAAATTACTGTGATCTGTCCCCAGGCTGAGGTTGGTGATTATAAGTGAGCGCTGTGACAGGCTTTTAGTGGGCTGCTCTGGGGCCATCCTCTGGAAATCAACCTTTTGGAAAGTGTGTCAGGGCAAATTCTCAGAGTGATTGTATTCCGTTCCTTTCTGTTTGAAACGTGTGTTTGGGGTCAGGTCTGTGCTGAGCACTGGGGGCACATCCAGCTCTGGGGCCCCCAGCACAGGAAAGCCATGGAGAGAGTCCAGGGGAGACCATGGATATGATGCTCCAAGGGCTGGAGCCAGGCTGGGAGAGCTGGGGGTGCTCACCTGGAGAAGAGGAGGCTCCAGGGAGAGCTCAGAGCCCCTTCCAGGCCCTAAAGGGGCTCCAGGAGAGCTGGAGAGGGACTGGGGTCAGGGACAGGACACAGGGGAGTGGCTTCCCAGTGCCAGACGGCAGCAGGAGATGGGATGTTGGGAAGAAATGAGGGTGGGGAGGGGCTGGGATGGAATTCGCAGAGCAGCTGGGGCTGCCCCTGGATCCCTGGCAGTGCCCAAGGCCAGGCTGGACACTGGGGCTTGGAGCAGCCTGGGACAGTGGAAGGTGTCCCTGCCATGGCAGGGGTGGCACTGGATGGGCTTTAAGGTCTCTCCCAACCCCTTCCATGATCCCAGGGTGATTTCCCTGCAGCAGAGACGTGTCAGTTCCCCAGTCCTGTCTCTCGTGGGGCTGCAGCCACGAGCAGAGACCATCCCAGCAACGCCGTGTGCTCCTGAGCCACAGCATCCCCTCGCCCCAGACTCTGAGACAGCTGCAGTGCTGCTCCCAGGCAGAAGGAAATCTTCTTGATGATGTTTTCGCAGTAAATTTTAAATGTAGGTCAGGATTCATGGAAGTTTGCCTGAATTTTTAACCGCATTCAAGTTAACCCCTGCGTGTTTTTTTAATAGTTTCTCTGAGCTTCCTGGTTAGCTGGAGGAACATTTCTCTGAAGGAAAATGTGGAAACAACCAATGGCCATGTCTTCATCAGGATGAAATGAAATCGTTTCACATCTGGGTTTAAAGGCAGACAGAACTTTCTGAAAGTAATTGATCTTTGTATAAAGTTTAATATCCTTACAAACCTCGAAGTCTGAGGGCTGCTGGGCTTGAGAACTTGTGCAGAAGGGAGCAGACAGATAAACTAAGGGACATTTAAAACCCAGCAACTTTGTAGGCTGAAATTAAACATTTTTATGTCTCCAGACTCAAAACAATTCAGTTTTCAGTGCCTGCTATGCCTTTACTGGGATTTTCTCTCGTGTGTAGTGATCTAAAAAGAAAATTAAGAGGAAGAAATAATTCTCCTGATTGAAATACTTATTTTTCCTTTTTCATCTATAACTTCTGGCTTACTTTGGGTGTTTTATGGAGTTCCCCTTGATGAACTGATAGTCATTAAATACAGGGGAATGTCATGGTTGTGCTTTAATTAAAATAAAATTAAATAAGGGCTTCTGGTTAAACTCTGGCTAAGGCTTATAACGTGTGTAGTTCTTTTTCAGTGGGTATCCTATCCCTAGAATTGATGTAACTGATACATTTGATGATGCAGGTATTGATCATTTATTCCTTCTTCCATCTGGTGACATTTCTATTATTTCCAGTGTGGTCTTATCCAAAGCCCCTTGGAACTAATCGTGGCCATAAACTGGGTGATTTCTGCTCCCTGGTTGTAGCTCCCAGTCACTGCTTTAACTGTCTGAACGGGAGATAAATTAGCACGCTACTGTTGTAACTTAAATTGTACCACTGGAGTTTTACTGCGTGCAGTAAATTCTTATCTAGCCAGCCAAAAATTCCCATCTGGAATCTCAATCCCCCCCTCTGGTGCTGTTTGAGTCTCCTGGCAGAGGTAGGGTGGCTTTTATTCCTGCCTGCCAGCAGTGCTGTCCTTGGGAGAGTTTCCTTCCCAACCCCTGCTGGGTTAGAGCTGCTCTTCATCACCCGCTGTGGAACATCCTGACTTCTTCTCCTGCTTTCAGTCCCAGCTTTGTGATCATCATTCAGAAAAGGCTAAGCAGGAAAAGCCCCCAACAGCTGCCAGGGATCCACGTCTTCCTTGGGAATCATTTTAGGGAATGATGAAGATGACAATTCCAGCGTGATTAGATTCCAAACTTCAAACCCATGGTGACATTTTTACTCGTCCTTCTCTCAGCCTTAATGTTCTAATTCCATACTCTGTTTCCTGGTTTTGAACTCTTATTTTATCTTCAATTCAAGATGTTACAATTTTTTTTTTTTTAAAAAAGGCAATTGTCCCAGAATCACCCAGACATCACAAAGAAATTCTGCCAAATATTGGATGTATTGAATTTGAGCTGACAGCTCCATCTATACAGAAGGAAAAGTGGAAAATATAGAATATGGCTGGAAATAAGTTGGCACCTAAAGTTAAGATGTAGATAAAGGTTGAAAAATTGGCAATTAGCATTTTTAGAGGTACTAAAACGGGGTTTAATGGGCTGGTTTGACACAGCACTAGGACGTGTGGCTTTTATGGGGTCCAGCTGGTGGCTGTGCCTCTCTGCAACCCTGATGGGGATGAATTCCCAAAATCACGGAATGGTTTGGGTCGGAAGGGGCCTTAAAGCTCAGCTCCTTCCAGCTCCCCTGCCGTGGTTCCTTTGACCTGGTTGCTCCCATCCAACCTGGCCTTGGACACCTCCAGGGATGGAGCATCCAAAGCTTCTCTGGGCACCCTGTGCCAGGGCCTGAGAGTAAAGAATTCCTGCTGCCCCTTTGGAGAACAGGCTGAATTTGGTGTGAACTCCCCTCTTTATTCATCCAGACTCACTCCATACAAGGTGGGAGAAGAATCTGCTGCTCAGGGAAGGGCTCAAAGCCGAGAAAAGCTTTAAAATCTGCAGGTGGCTTTGGTGTCAGAGGACCCTGTGTGCATCCTGACCTGGCCTCAGGTCCCTCCTCGCTGCTTCCCTCTCCTCCTGTGCCTTTTGAGGAGCTCTTGGCAGCTCCTGCAGTGACCTGGGCAGGGAGAACCCCTTCCCAGAGGCAGCAGGAGCAGGCTCTGCTCATGCCAGCCCCATCCCAGGGTCTCTCCTGCCTGCAGGGTGGAGGGATAGGCAGAGCCCTAGGCAAGGAACACACATTTCTGTTCACACCTTTTGAAGCTGTTACACACAAATCAATGCCTCAGCCGAGTCTGCAAACCCCTTTTCCTTTCATCTGCTGCCTATGACAAGAAAACCAAGGGCTTAATGTGATCTCTCAATAAATCCTGGTGCAGCCATCCAGCCATTCCTGAAGTGCCGTGGAGCTCGGCTCGTTTGACGTCGTTATCCACTGCGGAGATGATCCTTGTTTTGTCTGGCCAGGGGCTGATTCCTTCAATAATTGATATTCCAGATTGCAAACAAAGCTGTGTGCAGTGCCCCTTCCTTGGCTACCTCTGCCAGCTGCTCAGCACATTCCAGCTTGAGAGCCTCTGGCAATGAGGGAGCTCACAGGAGTCTTATTTATTTATTTTTCCTACGCTTAGTGCAAGGACGTCTTTAAAAAAACACGCTCGTTCTATAAAAGATGGCAGAGGCAGGAAAAGGCAGTAATTTCATGTAATCTGCATAGTCAGTGTAGGGAAATGCCAGAGTGCTTGCAGCCCTCTAATAGGGATCGTAAACACACAGTTTATGGTGTTCTGCTGGAGAACAGCTCCCATAAATTACACCCAGCGCAATTTCTTTGTTTTCATTCTGAAGTTTTATTTCCTTTTATGTTTAGTAATTAAATCAGAGCGGGAGGGCTGTGTTGGGGGCACCAAACAACAGCAGGGCTTGCAGGGAGGTGTCACCAGAGTCACTTTGTCCTGCTGCAGCGGTCAGTCTGTCAGCCACAGGTCACAGCACTGGGATGGGTCACCTCCCCTGGAACAGCCAGCAGCTCCTGCCCTGCTCTTACCTCAGAGGGGTCAGCCACAGTTTTTTAAAATCACTTCCCAGAGATTTGTTGCCAGCGTCTCCAAGGAGCTCCCAGCTGCAAAGCCCACAGGGCCACGGGCGGGTGGCTCTCGCTGGCCAAAACCTGCGGCCACACCAGGCACCCACTGCTGTGCCCACGGCAGTTTCCAGCCGCAGCTGTGAGGGTTTGGAGTCACTAACAAAGGTCCTGTGTGCTGAGACACCAATTTGTTTTCTGCTAGAGCCCATTTATGCCCTGAATTCCAACCTGGAATTCAGGTTCCAAACCATATTGCTGCCGGAGCAGCAGCGCTGCTTCTCTTTCCACACCAAACCCCAAAGAATCTGCTGCTCTGTCTGAGCTGCACTCGAGTGAACAGATGCCTCCAGTGCTCTTCCATTGGCTGCTTGGCTTCATTTTGGAGGGTTTGTCTCCCAGTGGGAGGGAAGACTTTGTGATCAGGCCACGCTGAAGACTTGAGCAGTTCAGTGAACTGATGTCAGGGCTAAAATATTCTGTTCTGTAGGGCCGCGGTCAAGGCTGGACCTCCGTAGCCCTGATTCCCTATCAGTGTTCTTGGGGAGAAGCTCAATTTTTTATGAAAAGAAAAAACTTAAGAGCAAACCCAGACTATTCCATAGCAAAATACCACCTACTGGATCTCAACTCAGCTGTGTCTTTAGTTTAGATCTGCAAGGAAACAGTGACCTCACCACTTCTGCAGTCACAAAAATCCCAGAGGATGCTCAAGAGTGGTGCTGTGCCTTCACTTGATATCCCAGGAGTGATCCTGGCCTCGCTGCTGGAAATAATCCCCAGATAATGGGAGGAGAAGCAGGCTGGGAGTCTGTAATTTCTGTGTTTGGCTGTGTTGTCTCCCTGTGTGGGTTCTGTAGTTCCACAGCAGCAGCTGAGCTGCTTGGCTGTGCACCACGAGTTGCTCCAGCTCCTCATGGAGAGAAACGGAGCACCCAGAGCAGGCTGTGGGCAGGAGAACTGCTGAGAGCAGCAGGGCTGGAGGCAGGGGCCTTCCAACATGTAGGTGCTAAAAAGCTGGAAGCAGAGAAATTCTTCAGCCTTTTCTCAATATTCTGTGAGCAGACTGTCTTTCCTATGTAAACTATTTTAAACAAGGTCACAGTTCCATAAACTTCTTGCACCCACAGGCTGTTTTGCAAGATTGTTATGGCTTTGACTTTGAAAATATTTTGGAATAGGTATCTTAGGACTTGGCCAATCCTCTCAAGGGGTGGATGGCCGAGGAACCAATTACCTGTTGCCACTCAACACACTTTTTGCCATCTATCCTATAAAAGTAGTCAGAAAATTATTAACTAAAAGCTTCGGCTTCCACTTGTCCATGAGCCTGGACTCTGTGGCGTTTTCTTTGTGCGCCTCGGACGTAACAGCGACACCAACACGAAAAAAAAGGGATTTAATATGGTGAAGAGGATGGCAGGCAAGTGGGAGGAGTGGCTGAGGGAGCCTGTGTGGTCTGGGCTTGCCCTGGGCAGGAAGGCAACCTGCGGAGCAGGGAATGCTTTCTGACACCTCCCACCACGCCTGGGACAGGGCTCGCTTGTGGCTCAGTGTTGATTTTTTGACGGGATACCCTTCCTTCTCGGACCAGGGCAGAAGAGAGCAGAGGAGGCTGCTGTTCTGCAAAGTTCTTTATTGCACAGTCTCATAGTTTCTTGAAGGCAGAGTTCGAAGGGGGTT
>VZTI01000538.1:600932-759465 GCA_013397865.1 Struthidea cinerea | reverse complement strand
TTTTCTCACAGAAGTGTGGATTATATTTGTTAATTAACCAATGAAATCAATACACGATTCTAGTTTTTCTTTTCTTAACCTATCCTGGTCTAATACTAACAGCCGTAAGCATTACACAGGTATTACACAGATTTGCGTGTACAATTTTTATCAGCTCTTATTGTTTATGTGAACATTCTATCTAAAAAATGTGAACAATATCGTTCTATCTATATTTTGTCTAAAATAAAGAATTCTGTGAAAAGGCAACACTGCTGCAGAAAGAACTGTGTTTAAGGTCTCTGCTGCAGCTTTTTAATGTTTAAGGCACTTAGCATGGATTTCTACTGAAAGCTAAAAATCTACATTTCTATTTTACTTTGGTGTGACTTCGTGTATCTCAGCTTGTCCAAAGGTTTTAATTCAACTCCTGTGCTTTGGCTTCCATCTGGGCCTGAGCCCAGAGAAGCCTTCATTCCAACAGCTCAGCACTGACAGCTCCCCAGGATGGTTTTGTCTCTCACAAATCCCTCTGCAGCCGAGGCAGCCCCGGTGTGCTTCCAGTGCTCACACGGGAATCGCGGGGACGCGGCGTGGCTCGGCTGCACCGCGGGGCTCTGGGCTGCAGTTGGACTGGCACCATCTCCTGTGCAGCAGAGCAACCCCAGCTCCAGCCTGGCCCCTCTGGGAAACACATTCCAGCTCCGGGACAGCCTGGGAGCTCGGATGTGCAGCGTTTTCTTATTTTCATCTAAAACGTGCAAGGTGTACAGGTGTTTTTTCTTTCTTCTGCACTCAGGTCTGGTCTCCCTGCCCCGAGCTCTCAGATCTCCCCAGAGCCTTCTCTTCTCCACACTCTGCATCCCCAGCTCCCCCAGTTCCAGGCAATCTTTAAAATGAACTTTGAAGGGAAAACAAAACACTAAATAATCATGTAACAGGGATATCAAAATGATTGGTGAGGGTTTTTTTTTTTCCCCCCTTCCCTAGATGATTTTTGGATTTAAAAAAACAGTTAAAAACATTTGAGGTCCAAGCACCTCAGTTATCTGGGTTGGGAGCCTTCTGCCAGCAATAGGTGATGAGGGAATTGTTGTTTTGATAGCCTCTGTTCCCAGGAATACACAGAGTGCTGGCTTCTCACCAGCTTTTCAAAGCTAATAAACTTGCTTGTTGACTTTCTTTTCCAAGTTCCATCTTGTACTCTTAAGAAACCTGCAGTTTGTACCTCTGAAGGAAGGCAAAGCTTTCTTCAGCATGAGTGCGTGTGTGTCCAGTGGCTGGAATCTCCCTGAGGAACTCCTGTGGGGACAACTCTCCTTTTGTCTTCGAAATCAAAGGGATTGTTTTGTAAGCTCCGGAAGTGAAAAGTAAAATGTCATTAAGATGCTGATTTTGGAGATGATACAGAAATATCTTCAATATTTTCACATCATTTTTTTGTCTCCTGGACAAGATGATGCTGTCTGATAATGTGGGTTTTGGGAATGGACCAATTCAAAAGGGAATGATAACTTTGAATGTTGCTTATCTGTATTTGTTGAGAGAGTGAAATGGCCTTGATTCCTTATCTTAAACCAGTGATTTAGGGATAACAGGAACTTCCTTGGTAGCAGAGTCCTGGGAGCCTTGTTCCTGTGGTGCAGCATTCTGTCAAACGGAGACAGCAACAAATTAACCCTTATTTCTTTAGGAATTTCATGTTCAAAAGTCAGCTGGAGTTTAGTATTCCACTTTATCTGACAACTTTTTTTTGCATCAAGGCGTTTTCCAGTGTGGCTGTGTGCTCTGGTGGGAAGAGGCTGCTTGGAGACCAGGAGGGGCTGGGCTGGATGGTCTCTAATCCAGGGCTCTCACTGAGAGCTCTGCTATCAGGAAAAAAAAAAAAAAGGAAGAAAAAAGCAGAATTGGACATGTAATGGTCCTCACAGACTATTTCTGTTGATGATGGAGCAGTGATAGAGATAGGAGAGAAGAAGTGGACTTAGGGAACACCAACTGAAATATCTTTTGCTTTTTTGAGTTATTTTACTACCCCTAAAGCTGGCATTTTTTGAGGTTTACAATTTATTGCTTGGCTATATGGGATAGCCACTCACTTGAACCTACCAAAACACTGCACTGAAAATGTCACTCAGCATGAAGTTGGGAATTGGCTTTAAATTGGTGAGTTTTAAGGTAACGGTTCCAGACAATCCTCAGTAAAAGTCTCTCTAAAAGAGGGTAAATTCTAATTTGTAGAAAATGCCAGGCCAGGAAGTTTCACTGCTTGTGGCTTTTTGTTATGACAGTGTTAGTCGGTGTTGGAGCAGAGTGCCTCAGAATTTGTGGGCTCTGTGTGTGTGGATGTTCTCTGAGAGCTGCTGCCTCAGGTGAGCATTTCTCAGTCCATCCCTTAATGGAAGAGGTAGAACAATAAAGAGTGAGCCCTAATTAACACCTGCAGCCTTAATTCAGACTTGCCTCCAGCCACCTGCTCTCTTCCCCTGGAGATGATTTATCCTTCCCCATTATCCCGGTTTTCCAGGGCAGTTCTGAGCTTCCTGGGGGTGAGAGACACAGAGTGAGGGGGGTGATGGTGTGGTTAGTGTGTGTTAGTGGCTGGTGATTAAAAACCTTAATTACTCTTTTTTTTTTTTTTTTTTTATTCCTGTGGCAAACTGTGCTGTGATTCACAGGTTTGGGATGTGTTTGGGATGGATTCACGTGTTTGGGATGGATTGATGCTTTCAGTGGTGACCCAGGTGTGCAGGGAATCCTGCAACGCCGTGGATGTTAAAGGAATAATCCAGTCCCTCTAAATCAGGTTTTAAGCCGTGGCTTTAGGCTCTGCATAAAGATGAACTGGGAATGTTGCTTCTAGACCGAGTCAGAAGGGGATGGTGTTGGTGAGAGTTATTTCCATCTTTAATTCCACCAGCAGGGAAGCCTCTCCCCGTCTGCCCCACTGCTGGCAGAGCTGTCCCGCAGCCGGGTCGCTGGGAATATGTGGGGTGAGCATAAATTAGGGAGCACTTACACCAAAAAAACTTACACGGAATAAACAGTATTTAAATAAACTCCAGAGGTTGTAGTTCGTGCTGTGGGCGCTTCCTGAGTGTTTCCGTCAGGAATCTTTGCTCGTGCTGTTGGGATTCTGTTTGTTGTGTGGATGGGATGGATGCAGCCCGCGTGAGGACGGAGCTGTGGCAGGCATGTGGCAGCCAGGACGAGGCACGGGCACAGCTCACCAAAGGCCTGACAAATACAAATGGCTGGGTGAGCTGGGAAATTCCATCTGTTGAGCTGCTGTAACTTCCCTGGCCCAAGGAAATGGAGTCTCTATCCAGTGGGTGGGAATGAGCGCCCACAGGGGAAACGCAGGGTGAAATCTGACATTGTTTTCTCAGACAATTAATTTTTGGGACCACCCGGACCAGATTTTGCCTGGAATCCAGAAAGGGGGGAAAGCCCAGAGTGGATTTTGCCATTTGGGCAACACTTTCAGGGTCAGGCTGGGATTCTTGGGGACTTGATGATGTTTGCGGGTCCCTTCCAGCTCAGGATATTCTGTGATTCCCATTTATCACAGGCACGTCTCCAGATCATGCCGTGTGTGTGTCACTGTTTTATCAGGCACAATGTGCCTGTGTCTGTTCCACACTGTGGGAATTGTGTGTGAGTACAGCTCCAGAAGGGATAATGTCAGCATTGAGCTAGATCAGGATCTGACAGACGTGCTGTGAGAGAGAGGAGAGCTCCGTGGGAGATGCCACAGGCATGTGCCCACTGCCCTTCATCTCCCCGAGCCTTCTTTGCAAATTCCCTTTTTTTTCCCCTCCTTACACAAGAGGGAAAGCTGCTGTGTATCTAAGGACTTACAACAACAACAAAAACCAGCAAAAAATCCCCTCGCTTTTTGAGTGCTGAAAAAGAAATCAATGTGCACGCGTCAGAAAAGGACTGCTGTGAAATTTGCACTTTTGGGGATGCTTCTTTCAGGCGCCTTCTATTTTTGGCCGTTCAGCTTTGCGGGTCACTGATTGCAGCTGCTGGAGAGAGCCTGGGCCTCTCCTGGCACACAGGCCTGCATTCAGCAGAGGGTTCAGAGCCGGATCTGGGTTAGAAGGCTGAGGTTTTGCTGAATCTGGGCCATGGCTGGTGTTCAGGAGGCGGGAGCTGCCCGTGGCCAGATGCTGCTCCTCTGGAATAGCTCTGTTCCCTTTCTTTCACAGACAGAGCAATTTTCTTTCATTTAGGAAAAGCCTTATTTGCCTATCGTGCAAAGACGCCTTGTTGCTTTCACTCCCTGACCAAAGCTGAACAGCTTGTCTAACCATCATTTAGAGAAGTTGGCTCCATGCTCCAATTCACTGCGTCAGTCTGAGTGACTTCCAACTACCAGAGGCCCAGGGTTATCCTTACTCCATTTTCTGGATCAGATGGGGAATGACCTCTCCTCCTAACAAGCAGCAGCAGGATTGGAGAATCCCAGGGTTTGAAATTCTCTCCATCGCCTTTGAAATACTGGTGCTGCTGGAAGCAAAACACTGTTTTGTGTGCTCAGTGTCTGGACTGGAATTTCGCTTACAAGTTGCCCAGGAGCATCAGGAGTGGGTGGTGTTTGGAGAGATGGAAATGGAGAGCAGTGTTCTGGTGTAGCTTTGCAGGCTGTTTGTAGTAACTTTACTGGGGGTCAGCCTCTTCTCTCAAGCAGTAAGAGACAGGACCAGGGGAAATGGCCTGGAGTTGCACCTGGGGAGGTTCAGGTTGGATATCAGGAAAAACCTCTTCACTGAAAGAGTGGTGAAACGTTGGAACAGGCTGTCTGGGGAGGTGGTGGAGTCACCGCCCCTGGAAGTGCTCAAAAAATGAGGAGATGTGGCACTTTGTGATATTGTTTTGTGGTGGCGTTCGGTCACAGGTTGGATTTGATGATCTTGGATGTCTTTCCAACCTTAATTATTCCATGATTCCACCAATACTCCCAAAGCGCCTACTGACACCATCTTTAAAGGACAGAGATCTTTTTGTAGGTGTGCGTTAAAAGGTATCTTCACCTTAAGAAAAAGAGGGTATTTTGGAACCTCAGAAAACTTCCGTGGCTTATTTTCAACCTTTGTTTTTATTTTGTGCAGACGAGTTGAATTTGAGCTTCTGTTAAACCTCTGTGCTCAGGTTTTGCTGGCTCTGGTATTTCTAGATTTGGCCTGCAGTATCCACCCAGTGCAGGTGTTGGGGCCTATATTTTCTATATGCTCTTTGTGGATGCTGAAAAGCTTTGGTAGAGAAATCTTTCAGCTTTCTGCAGCGTTCTGGGAGAACTTTGCAGTTCTCACAGAGGCTATGAAAACACTGCTGTGGGTTTTTGTAAACTAACTCCTTATCTTGCACCTGGGTTTGTCATGCAGGATTGTTGTGGTTCTGGCCTTCTGATATTTTGGAATAAGTGTCTTAGAGCTTGACCAATCCCCTCAAGGGGTGGATGGCCGAGCACCCAACTGCCTTATGCCATTCAACACACTCTTTGCGAACCCTGTTATAAAAGAATGATTATAATTAATTAATAAAGATCACTACTGCTTTCCTCCTGAACTTGGATCGTGTCGCTTCTTGCTGTTCTCGGTACGTTACAGCGACAGCTCTTTTCCTTAAGCAGTTCAGGGAACGACGGGACGTGGCACGTGGTGCTCTGGCCTGGGTGACGAGGTGGGGAGCGGTCAGAGATTGGACTCGATGGCCTTGAAAGTCTTTTCCAACCCAAGTAACTCTGATTTTGTGCCCCCAGCAGCTGCACGGCCCCGCGCCGTGCGTAACCAGGGAGCAGTGGGGTCACCCAAAGCTCTGCTCTCCCTTCTGCAGCCAAGCCCGAAGGTTGTTTTCGTGATTCTCCGCTCCTGTTTGAGAAGCCTGGGTAGCACTGAGGAGGTTTTGGCAGCGTGAATTACTGTCAGTGTGGAGGGAGGCAGTGAATTCCCCCCAGAGTGCTGCTCCTGCCCTCGGGTCACACCTGTGGCAGCCCGAGACCTTCAATCTAACAAGCCCCCCATTAGTGCTGAGTGTTTTGTGCTTTACCCTTCGCTCTTCCTTTGCCGAGGTGATTAAAAGATGCCTGTTGCTGTCTGTCTGTGCAGCACGCTTCATTAGCAGTGATTTATTTGGGAGCTGAGCAGGGCTGGCACTCCGCAGCGCGCCAGCGGGCAGCAGCAGAGCGGGAGCGGAGTGCTAAGGCTCGGTCCTTGCTGCTGCTGCGGTGGATAAAGGTGTGTTCTGCAGGTTTTCCTTCAGAATATTCGCAGAACTGAGAGGTCACGTAGTGAAAACTTACCTTAAAAAGTATTTTTCACGTTCTGAATGCATCCATATATCTGTTAGCTGTAGGTTTTTATATTTTATATTGTTTTGTCGTGAAACATCCAAATGAAATTACTCATGCAGCCATGCCCACGAACTCGGAAAAACTCACCACAAATATTTCTACTCCACACATTTTTTCCCCCTCCTACCTGCCTGCAGTCAGAGCTCCTAGAGTCAAGTTTCTTTGCCAGAATCCAATTAGGAGCAAAGGTGCATCACTTTCAAAAGAATTTGCAAAGGCTGCGTTGCCAGAAGTAAAGTTAAGAAGACATCTGCACATGTGTGGTGGCACCAGGGTTTCTAATGGGCTCACTTCCAGACTGAAGCTCAGCAATCTCGTTTTCATCTCAAAAAAATAACTTGTGTAGCGCTGCAACTACCTGCGCTTCCTTCTGGAAATAAAATATTAAACTTTGCGAGTTTTCAGGCCTCTTACATTCTCCTTCAGCAGCAGCACAAACTCCCCTGGGATTTTATAGTCAGGAAACATTTAGGAGTGGGAAGGATCTTTCCAATTATCCATCTTTTGCTCGTGCACAAATGTTGCCTTTCCTGAAGTCGTGGCCATAAAAAGTCAATGTGTTTGAAGAGTTCTTGCAGAGCTCTGAACAAAGGCCCTGCTGCTGTGAACGGCAGAGATGTTTACAGGGAAACATTCTGAGAATTGGACTCGCTCACATGTGAAATAGGGAACTATCACGAGAAATGGAATTGGCAGCCAGAGCTTGAGAACCACCATAATTTAACCTTAGGAAAATGTTTTTAGTGGTAATCATCTAATTTACTTTTCACTGCTTTTTATGCCGAGACAGGCATCGTTTCTCTTTGGGGGAAATTTTCTGTCATGTGTTACCCTGTGCCAGACATCAGGAGCTGGGGACTTTGCTTTGCTGGTTCCCTGGAGCAACTGCTGAATAACAGGGAAAACTTTCAGCTTTTTCATTGGACTTAATATTTATTTATTGCCCGGAGAAGCTGTGGCTGCCCCTGGATCCCTGGCAGTGTCCCAGGCCAGGTTGGACACTGGGGCTTGGAGCAGCCTGGGACGGTGGAAGGTGTCCCTGCCCATGGCAGGGGTGGCACTGGATGGGCTTTAAGGTCCCTTCCCACCCAGCCCATTCTATAATTCTGTATTTTTAGCATAACTTATTTTTGGGTGAAGTTGAGATCCAGTGATTGTGTCAAAACTTGATGGGAGGAAAGAAAGAGCCTGCTACTTTTAGTATCTTTGTAAGCTAGAAAGTAATTTACATTAGTAACTTTGAAATGCTTTGTATTAGTGTTTGAAATGCTGAGAGAAGATTTCTTTCCTGATCAGAAAAAAAAAAAAAATCAGTTTGAAAACCCTCACAGTAGCCAGAATTTTCCCCAAATGGATGGTGAGTCAGGGCAGCTGTGGCAAGAGCTGAAGTTGCAGTGGGGATGGGTAATAAATTCAAGACTATCCAAGAATTTTCTTGCGTCTCTGAAAAACCAAGGAGTGGGTTTTGGTGGGCCCTTTGCACTCTGGCAGTCTGTGGGTGCTTCCCACGGGCTCCTGGCAGGAGGTTGAGTTGATAAGTGCTTATCAATCTCTTGTGTTTTTAATTAGGTATCAAAGGCTGAGAGTGATTGCTCATTGCAGAGAGAGAGGAGAATAATTGCAGAGCGTCTCAGTGCAGGGTAATGGAGAGAGGCTTTGTAAGTGACACGAGGGCTTTATTGATGGGGACAATTCGTGGGAAAATGAGAACAGGGAGGAATTTCAGCAGCTGCTGAAATCCAAGATTTATCTCAAATTTCACTTAAGTTGGTGTAAAACCAAGAGTGACTTTCTCTGGTAGAAATCTCTTTGTGTAGGTGCTGTTCAACAGAATTTGGCACTTGAAGGAAAAGTAATATTTTCCACAGGTCAAGACTATTTAGGGTAAAAAAAATACATTTCCGGAGTTCAGTATAAACAGAGTGTAACTGCTTCACTATGTCAATCAATATAGAGGTCTCTGACATTTTCCTTCCAAAATTAATAATTAATACTCTAATCATTGCCTTAAACAGTTATTAGTATTCATTGATTGGTCATTCCTGCTCCCCCCAGCCAGCCTGATCAGTCTGTGTGAGAACAGATGAACACAGGCAATTAATCTCTCCCTGCTTCAAAGCTGCGTCTTCAGATCAGAGGGCAAAGATGCGCAGCCTTCCCAGCGCACTGAACCTGAGTTTATTGGAAGGATCTTCCCAGTTTTAACTCACAAAAGCAGGCAGAGACCTCTGGTGATGCCCCTTCCCTTGTTATTACTCATGCAGTTTGTCTTGTAAGCACGAAGACCCCTGAACTTCCAGACTTCACCGGGATGAATAAATTATAAGAATGTGCGCCTGGCTTGATTTATTTATTTTTCATATTTAAATGCCTGCTCTGGAGTGGTGCCTTTGATAAATGAAGGCATTTTTCCCCCTTGGGTTCCTGGGAGGGGGACGGTGGAAGTTTGCAGTGATCAGCTGAGAAAGTCTCAAATTGCTCACATATTCTAATTATTTACAGGTTGTAACAGGGGGCGAGGGAAAGTTCAGTTTTTTACCTGGAGATGTTTTAAGGTTGATTTTTAAAAAGGATTTTAGAGCAGTGAGAATGGAAAAACATCGCCCTCCTTGAGCAGTGTGGGAACCCTTCCTCCAAAGTGTTGCCAAGGTGTCCTTCATGTGCTGGATGATGTTTGCAGAGAGAAGTTACAGTAATTCTCACAGAGTTAGAGAATGACTCTGATTTTCCTCTTAATGGTAATCTGCAGCCTTCACTAATTACACCAGCTCACCCCAGAGAGGCAGGCAGTGAATCTCCTGAGGGCAAAATTAAGTCGGCAGAAATTTGACGGCAGCCAAGCGAAGGTGTAGCTACGGGTTAAAATTCTCAGTTCTCATCTGGCACCCAGACACCCGAAATGGTCACAGATCACTGCTGAGCGTGATTTCAAAGTCAATATTTACAAAAGTTTCTTTGTTGCTCTTCAGATACAGCTTTCTGCGAAGGAAGAACAAACTGTCAGCAAATAGAAGGAGCAACAATCCTAAATCTCCTTGCAATCTGTCTTCTGTTTTACAGATTAAGGGTTGCCTGAGGTGTCCAAGGAGCCCCGCTGTGCTCTGTAATTCGTGGGCTCGTCTCCTCTGCGCCGGGACGCTGAAGATGAGGTTGCTATGGGAGCTGCTGGTGCTGCACTCGGTCATGGTGTGCCTGGCAGGTGAGGTGCCCTCTTTAAACCTGGGAGATAAGAACACCCCTGCCTTCCCCGCTGATGCCAGAGCGTGCCGTGGTTTGTGCGCCGGGGGTGAAATGCCCAAATAAATCCCTGTTTCGTGGCCATTGTTGCTGAATGGATGCGGGTGATGCTCTGAGCGAGCTGCTGCTCCCGTTGGTCAGCGTCTTCCAGCCCAAGCACAACTTTCCAAAGCTCTGCTCTGCCCCTTTCCACTGCCAAGCTGCTGTTGATGGAAGTTGTTTTCCCGCATTCCGTGTTAAGCATTTCCCTGCTCAATTAAACCTGCGTGGAGTGGAGCTTTAAATCCCATTAAAGTGGTGGTGTGTTACAGCTGAGCCCTCGCTCCATTTGACAAATAATTAGGATAACGTATTCCAGCAATACAGCCATCTCCTGCAAGTGCCCTTGTTTAACCTTTCCAGCCCTGAAAGTTGCAGTGTTCAGAGCATGCCCAGAGAAATGAGATTTTTGAGGGATGTGTTTTTTTTTCCTGGAGCTGAAACAGTTTTTGAGGAATTTGCAGAGGGTCAGGAAAGCCTGTTCCAAAGCCCTGCTGGCCTTGCCATGGGCGAGGAGCTGGCCGTGGGGTCACCTGTCCTGGACCACACCAGGACTGTCCTGAGTCTTTCTCTCTTTGCCATATCCTTGATGGATTCCTCCTCAAACTGCCATTTTTACTCTCTCAAGTGTGTTTTGTTCTGAGGGAGGGTGTCAGGGTTTAATTAATGTTTGCGTCACCCTGGTGTTAATCTGGATTGCTCTAATGTCCCTGCTGCTCGCTCAGACAGCTTTACTGCTTTATTTATTAACTTTTGATTTCTCCCCTTTTATTTGTGTTCGCTGTCAGGTTCCTTTCCCAGCATTTTAGATAATAACAAAGTACTTAGAGCAGTGTTTACTTTTTTCTGCTTAGCTCTACTGAACAGAAAGCCACTTTTATTGCGGTACTTAGGGGTACCTATTTTGGAAATTTGGTTCCAAGTCTTTCTAAATGTGCTTTGACAGTTTCTGAGCTGGCAGAAAATTGGATGCAGAGAGATTCTGCAATGCAGAGCCCCCACGTGTTTCAGGAATTGCAACCCCAGGGAAGTTGGGCTGCGGGAATGCATCGAGGATGAGCCTTTATTTCAAGCAAATAAATAAAAAGAGTGGGAAAACAAAAGCATGGAAAATATTTTTACTGTAATTTCTCTACTTGAAATATCTGTTGCAAACTGCTTCAGGTCAGCAAAATAAGGTTTCAGGGGGATGTGTTTGGGGGGGGGGTTGCCCTTATCAAAAGATCCGTGTTTAATAAAAATACATCTCTCCAGCCCTGGCTTTCCCCACATTATTCTGCAGCAGCATTTTTCCTCCTCTTTGCAGTGCACTGAATTTCCTCAGGCCTCAGATTCTCTGTCCTGCTGAGGGAGGTTTAACAGATATGTGGGGAGAGGAGGGCCAGAAGTTTAGTGTGAGTTTTAGAAGAGGTGCTGAGTGAGGAAATGGTTTCCTTTTGCTGCAGGACGTGCTCTGGGCCGACTTCTTCCGGCAGGTTTTAAATTTGGGATTTTCTGTGGCTGCCTGCAGCGTTTTCCGAGCTGGCTGGAGGCGTGGAAGTGGTTTTGCTGTGGGAACTCTGGTGTTGCCATGAGCAGGGCTCCCTCATTTGGGCTGCTTTTAAGGGATGCGCTTGGATTGCTTCCCGGAGCTGTGGGAATGTTTTGTGTCATGCTCTGGTCTTATGAGCACGTGCACAGGTGGCTGTTAAATATTCTGAAGGGAAGGGGGAAGCTTGTGTTTTCACGTTGATCAAACCATTTTCCACCCTTGTGAAAAAATTATTAATAACTGAATTATAAAAATTCACCATTCATCTTCTGACAGTGCTGTGGGTTAAGCCCAGCTTAGCCCCACCCAGCCTCTCTCTCACCTCCTTCCATCATGGTGCAATGGGGAGGAGAATCAAAACTTGTAGGTTGAGATAGGAACAATTAAAAAAAATAATAAAACTAGCATGCAGGAAGTTGTCTACCAACCCTCCACAGTGCCT
Source organism: Struthidea cinerea (assembly GCA_013397865.1). Classification (NCBI taxonomy): domain Eukaryota; kingdom Metazoa; phylum Chordata; class Aves; order Passeriformes; family Corcoracidae; genus Struthidea; species Struthidea cinerea. The sequence continues at coordinate 747,879 of VZTI01000538.1, read as the reverse complement.
TGTGGACCCTTAAATGAGTGGGAAAGTTAAGAATTGAGCTACCTGTGAAAATAAGCTTACACCTGAGAATGGAATACTTGGGTTTAGCTCTTCTAATCAGAGTCAGACACAGCCCAGGTGTCATCCTCGTCTCTGGTCTGTGCTGCGGAGAGCAGCAGGGCTGGTGAGGGATGAGTTTTTGGGGTGTTGCCCCAGCAAACCTCCGTGGAGTTCAGTGATACCCCCATCCCCCAGCAACAGGACCCCCAGTGCCTCTTTGGGGCTCCAGCCACTCCCACCAGCTCCTTGGGCTTTTTTTGGTGTGTGTGTGCTTCCTGACTGCACATCTGTTCCCTGGAAACCGCATCAAAACTCCCCAACTCGTCTCATCCGAGCCACGAAACAGCTGCCAGCCCCCGAGTGATAGCATAGGGTTAAAATGTTCCTAAAATCCTGGTAGCTAGAGCGGGCCTTGGGAACGGGAGTGGGCATTGTCTTTGCTAAAATCATGTGAACCCGCACCTGCATACCCACCTGTATGGCAGATGATAAATGTGATGATTGCTTAGTAATTAAATAGAATTGTTTAATCGCAACAAGAATCCTGAGAAATGTTGTAAGGAGGGGGCTTGGAACTCATGCTCGGGTGAAAACAACAGAACAGAAACTCATGCTCGGGTGGAATCAATAGAACAATATAAAGTCAATGATTAACACATGATTACACCATGGTTACGTAAGGAAAGGGTATAAAGTGTATCCATCTCGAACCCATGTGGGAATCAGATTTGGGTCCGTACCCCGATTCCCAGAGCTCTCCAATAGAAGCACCTGCCTGTGATCACGCCGTGATTTCGTGTTTCTGCGCTGACACGAGCACTGCAGGGTCCCAGCGTGCCCTTAAGGTGCCACGCGCCCAGCACGGCCGGCGGAGCGGGGACGTGCCAGAGCTGCTCACTGCCCATGATTTCAGGAGCTCTGAGAATGGAAGAGGCCTTTCAGAGCCACCACCTCCTTCCAGCCCCACCACCCAAGCTGGGACCACGTCTTTCAGGCTGTTTTTCACCGGCTGTTTTGGGGTTGCACTGCTAAAAACCCACTGATGCTTTTTTGGACTCGATGGTTGGTGTGTGTCAGTTCAGGGTTTCTGATTGCGTTTTCAGGTGTCAAATTAATTAATAGGTAGCAGCAAATTAATTCTTTGGTGCCAAACAGCCCTGGCTTGTTCAGGCTCTCAGATTTCTCAAACAGCAGCTGTGGTGCTGATAATTTTTAAGTGTTGGAGAGTGGGATGAGGGGCGGAACAGGCCGTGAAAAGTAGCACAAAGCCCTTCAAGTCGTGACCTTGTTAGAAAAGGCTCTCCCTCGGGCAGCCCCACATATCCCAAAAAATCATTTGTGTCCAGCCAGGGAAGAGAGATGGAAACAAAAGGCATTGCACGGGGTGAGCCAAAGCATTGAGGGAGATGTGACGTCGTGTGCCTGTAACGCGCTGGACGAGTCAGAAAGGAAATTTTCTTTGTTTCCGTGACTTCTGTGCCATCCTTTGCCTCATTACCCTCCTGGAGCAGCGAGTTCCTCTGCTGAGGTCGTATTTGCATGTTAATGAGCTGCAGTGGCACAGGCACATTAATGTCTGAGTGTGCACGTGCATATTTTGTAGTGGGATTTAACCATTCGCCTTCTGACAGTGCTGTGGGTTAAGCCCAGCTTAGCCCCAGCCAGCCTCTCACTCCCCTCCCTCCACCCCGCTGCACTGGGGAGGAGAATCAAAACTCATCGGTTGAGATAGGAACCATTTAATAATGGAAATAAAGTAAAATATAATGACAGTAAATAATAATGTAAAGTAGAAAACCAAGCGAGGCACAATGAAATTGCTCATCACCCACTGACTTCATGGCAGATCCCGTCGCTGAATCCTATGGAATTATAGAATTATAGAATAGTTTGGGTTGGAAGGGACCATAAAAATCATCTAGTTCCAACCCCCTGCCATGGGGAGGGACATCTTTCACTAAACCAGATTGCTCAGAGCCCCATCCAAACTGTCCTTGAACACTTGCAGGGATGGGGCAGCCACAGCTCCTCTCATTCAGATCAGCCCTTCCAGCTCCGAGCAGCACATAAATACAGGAGCTTCAAACATCAACGTGTCCTGGAGCTCTTGGGGTTGGTTTTGTTTTGGTTTTTTGTTGTTTGTTTGGTTGGTTTTTGTTTGGTTTTGGGTGGGGTTTTTTGGGGTTTTTGGTTTTCTTTGGTTGGGTTTTTTTTTTGTTGGTTGGTTTTCGGTTTTTTGGGGGTTTTATTTGGGTTTTTTTTGGGTTTCATTTGGTTTTGGGGTTGGTTTTTTTGGGGTTTGTTTTTGTTTTTTGGGGTTTTTGGTTTTCTTTGGTTGGGTTTTTTTTTTGTTGGTTGGTTTTCGGGTTTTTGGGGGTTTTATTTGGGTTTTTTTTGGGTTTCATTTGGTTTTGGGGTTGGTTTTTTTGGGGTTTTTTTTTGGTTTTGTTTTTTTGTTTGTTTGTTTGTTTTTGTTTTTGTTTTTTGGGGTTTTTTTGTGGTTTTTTTGGATGGGTTGGGTTTGGTTTTGGGTTTTTTTTTTGTGGTGGTTTGGGGTTTTTTCCCCAAACCTTTTTTTAACAGGAAAATATTCTTAGCAATGCCTGTGCAGGCATTCTTTCTCCTTTTATCCCGTGCTGATCCAGCACAGCAACACCCCAGCAGTGGTTCAGACCAGAACATTTAGAGCATGGCCGTGCCACTCGCGGCAGGGAAAGAAATGCAATATAGAGTCAAGTGTTTTCCATTGTGAGGCAAAACCCCCACAATTTATATCAATACATTCCAGTGGCATCGGGCACCCGGCTCTGCTAAAAATTAAACCTGGGAATTCACAGAGAGACGAGGATTTGAATTCGTGCTGCTCTCCAAGCAGCTGCGGGTTACGTACCAGAGAAATTCAGCTAATTTCGTGTCTGAATATAAATAATTAAAGCTGGGAGCCCTGTTGTACATATTAAATGATGATCTCCTCTAAACGAGGCCGCAGTTCAATTTGTTCAGCGTTTCTTTTTCTGGTGCTGTGTAGTTCCCTCCGCCCTTTGATGTGAGCGGGAAGCTGGGAAATGATTAATCTGGTGCGGCCCCATAATGAATTAATTTATATTTTGGTCAGTTCTGCAGCCCTTTGCATTTCTGGAGCCAGCTGCCTAATTAATGCCTGGGCAGCAGAGGAGGCAGGAGTGACTCCTGTTGCTCCTCAAACACCACCCAGCCCTGGGCACCACTGCAGAAGGGTTTGCAGATGAGATCTGCCTTGCCCTTAACACTTTGGGCGGGTTTTTTCTGATTATTTAGGGGGTTTTTTTAAGTTCATTTCCAATTCTTGTATTTGGAAATCCCTCAGGAAAAGGTGTGGCCCCTCAGCAGCATCACCTTGCGGGCAGGTGTTGGGTGAGCAGGTCCTGGATGCAGCTCTCCTCACTGGGATAAGAATGATTAAATCTGGACAAAAATGCCTTTAAACCGAAGCCAGAAGAGTTTTGGCTGCCAGAGCAGGCCTCAGCTGTACACAGGTGTAGATGAGAGCTAAGGAGATGTAATTTATGCTTGTTTAGGGATTATGTGGCAAGTTTTTCTGTGATTGCAGAGGATTTGAGTCAGCCTCGCAAGAAGTCTGTACCCATTTCCAGTCCTGATCTGCCAGCAGCAGAGCCCTTGCTGGATGTGACCCGATTGATTGAGGCCATAATTTCCCAAATTAGGAAATTAGAGGCCATATCAATGCCATCTTCTCATTTTTATACACAGATGATCAGGTATATTACGTTTTCCTCTGTTTGACTCTCAAGTCCATCTGGGCAAGTTTAATTACCTTTCTCAAAAGTTGAGGAGGTGAGATGGTGCTTTTGAATAAAACAGGGCCTAGACAGACATTTTTCTAAGCAGATGTTCCAACTCTCCGGCGGTGTATTGATCCCCTGTGTGTTTTACACGATGCCTCTTTTCAATTTAGCTCCTTTGCATTTGAATTAGTGTGTAGGTATTGAAATTAAATCTCATTTAGGGACTTACAGAAATACCTACTTTGCCACGCATCTATCAAATTAGGGAGGATATGGACCCAAACTGCTTATTTATTGCCGGTAAAAATGGATTTTATGGCGAAATTTGAGGTGATTAGTCGGGTGTTTTGTGGGTGTTTTATAGGTAAAACGCTGCACGATTCTTAGAAAATCTAAATATTATTGGAAAGGGGCTTAATTTTGTAATGCTTGTGTGGTCATGGAGGAGAACAGGAGGTGAGAGATGTGGTGCAGTGGGAAGCCCCCTGGGTTGGGCTTGGAGCTTGTGCTTGGTGCTGGGCAAAGCCTGGCTTAGCTTGTCAAAAACCTGCCTCTGGGGGGATTTCCTCCCTGCCTGGGTACAGAATCTCTCCTTTTCTCCACGCTTTGGGGGGGATTTTCATCGTTTAGAGCATCGGGGCAACCATCAGCTCCCCTGGAGCCTTTTGGGGTTAAATCCCTGGGTTTAGCTGCTGCCCGTGGAGCGTGAAGTGGCTGGGGATGCTGTTGGCAGCAATCATTTTCACTGGGTGAAGGTCCCTCAGCTCAGCAGCAGTCGAGGGGGATCATCCGAAGGGAATAAGAGTCGATCCAGCTTGGATAATGAAGTGCTGTAAATGTGGGCAGTGGCAGGAGTGCTGACAGCTCCACGTGGCCTTGGGCTGGCTGATGCTGTCCGTAGTGAGGCTCCTCGCCACCCCTGCATGTTTTTGTAGGGTTTCTCCCAGAAATTCCCGTCCCCTCCTTCAGCCAGGCCTGGTTGTCACAAGGGCTGCAATTTTTACAGGGTTGGGGCCATTAAGTAGAACGGATGTTTGTAGGTGCTAAAAAGCTGGAAGCAGAGAAATTCTTCAGCCTTTTCTCACTATTCTGTGAGCAGACTGTCTTTCCTGTGTAAACTATTTTAAACAAGGTCACAGTTCCATAAACTTCTTGCACCCACAAGCTGTTTTGCAAGATTGTTATGGCTTTGACTTTGAAAATATTTTGGAATCGGTATCTTAGGGCTTGGCCAATCCTCTCAAGGGGTGGATGGCTGAGGAACCAATTACCTATTGCCACTCAACACACTTTTTGCCATCTATCCTATAAAGTAGTCAGAAAATTATTAAAGAAAAGCTTCGGCTTCCACTTGTTCATGAGCCTGGACTCTGTGGCGTTTTCTTTGTGCGCCTCGGACGCAACAGCGACAGATGTTGACGAATTTTTGCAAATGGTGCTCACAGTCAGTCTGTGGCAAATCAGTGGCTGCTCCCAATAAGTTCTTCTTTTAATGAACAGAGCACAGAATGCTGCAGTTCAGCTGGGCATTGTTTAATGCTGCTTTACTGAAGCATTTGTCAAGTGCTGTGACGGGCTTGTGCTCAGAAATTAAGAATATGCTCCTGACAGGCTGCACTGACTCATTATTGCAAGTTTTAGGAAAGATTTCCTGTGTGTTACAATGGAAAAGGCAAAACTTGCCTGTTCAGTGCCTCAGTCTGGTTTTCCTCATGTGTTTGGATTTTTTATTTTGCGGTAAAATACACATATTCAGCTTCATAAATCAAGCAAAGACACAACTGTTAAATAGTCTATATCGTATTAATTACGCTGTGAAGCAAGGCATGTGTTACAACCATTTATAATCGACTCCTGGAGAAGCTGCTAATCAATGAGACAGGCAACTAATTAGCCAGCCAGCAGTCAGCATCTCCAGCTGAAGCTGGTGACTTTAAACTTCATTAAACTTTCCAGGTGTCAGGGAAAGTATGAAAAATACAGCTATCTTAATAGGTTGATGTGTCTTAATTCCAGTTTTCTGAGTTTAAATGTCTGAAGATTGCGTCTGTTTTAAGGGGTATTGCCATTTATAAAGCTTCCCATGGCTGTCTGGCACAGCTGAAAGGAAAATAAGCACTTTGTGTGTGAAGGCTTTGAGTTTGTCCAGGGCATGTTGGGAACAGCATGAACTTAGATGTGTCTGAAATTCCTCTTATCCCAACTTTTAATTTGTACCTGCTGAGCCGTCACGTCTGCAAAACAGATCCCTGACAGAGTTCTGAAGATGATCCCTGGTTTTGTTTGTGAAACAGGGATCATGCCGTGGATGATCAGTGAGACTTGGGAGAATGAAGGATTTGTGCCCTTCCAGCTCTGTGTCAGCAGATGCCATGAGATGCTCCCTGGGAGCTCAGGCTTTACTCCCGGCGCATTCCCTCTCCTCCTGTTTTCATCTGATCCGTGGGAAATGGCATTTTCTCTGGCCTCACGCTGGGTGGGCTTTGCCAGGAGACATCTGCAGGGGGACTGGGAGGAAGGCAGGGTGGTGGCTGGGCTTTCTGGGGTGTGAAACACGGAGTGATGCAGGGACACGGAGATGAAAAGGGGCTGGAAGCAGCTGGATGCACAGGTGGGATGAAGAGGAGAATTACTCACTTCCTCAGCCATGGGAGTATTGGTTCCAAATTCTCTGTGTCAAGTAACTTGTCTTGTATAACATCCCTGAAAAGTGGGATTGTAGGTGACAAAAATCACAGCATTGGTGTCTTTTTGAGCTTTACAGCTGAGGTCCAGGTTGCGGTGATTTGGCAATAACTGGAACTGTTTTCTTTTCTCTCTGTCGTGATTTTGGGAGCCCTTTGAGTGCCTAGCACAGACCTGATGCCCATAGTGTGCATCCAGGTCTCCAGCCTGCTTTTTTGGTTGGTTTGTGACCAAACTCAGAAAAAGTCAATATGGGCAACTCTGAAGCTGTAAATATTATTGAAAGAGATGATGCTCACTGCCAATTCAAGTTTAAAAAGCAGGAAGAAAGGCTTGAAGAGAGACAAGCTTTGGTGTTGTGCTTTTCTTTCCTGAGGGAAGAGGTATCTTTGGGAAGAGGCAGAGATGTGGGAGCAGAGCTCAGGCAGAGGAGTGTCGCATCTGCCAGCATGCGAATGGTGACTAACATCACAGGGCTGAAAGAAGAATGGAAAGAGACTCCCGAAAAATCCCTTACTGACCTCAAAATGGGGAGAGCTGGAGCGGGGAGGGCCGTGAAGGACAGCAGGAAGGGTAACCAGCTGGGTGAGAGGGATCTGGAAGATGCTTTTGCCACTGGGTGTTTGCCTGTGTTTGGTTTCTTCAGCCCCTGTGGGTTGGGAACATGGAAGCTTCAGGAGAGAAAAGAAGTTTGAAAGGCAGAGCAGCTCCTCATCAGACTGTTACTGAGGCATGGATTCCTCAGCTGGGATGAAAACACCCTCCATGGCAATCTCGTGATGCCTCTCTGAGCTGGGAAGCCCAGCTGGGATTCTCAAGTCAAGTGGCCAAGAACTGTTACCGGGAATGGCTGCAGCTCCTTTTATGAAATGGAAAATCTCTGCTGATTCTCAGTTTTTTCATACACGAGCGTGAGTAGAGGCACTGGGTGGAGTGGGCTCCTCGGGACGTGCTGCATTCCCCACTCCCTTTCCAGAGGGGCAGGGCAGGCTCTGGGTCCTTATTAACCTCACAGAAGTGAGCTCCTCGTTTCAAAATATGGCCATGAGTTTCCAGCACGTGTAATGTACATCTGGCAGGCACTGCCTTCTCTTCCTCGCCGGGTCTAAAGAACGTGGTGCGTACCCTAAAGCCTGTGTCCTCTTTCCCCTCAGTGAAAAGCAGAGCTTCCCTGAGGGTTTTCCCACTTGTTATAAAATAACACTCTACAAACAACTCCTTGGTAAATAATCTGCACAGAATTTCCCAGTATTTATTCATACCGACTTTGCTTTATTAAGTTTAACATTTACATTTATTGACCTCTGCTGCATTCCTGAGCGAACTTGAATGCTGTCTTCTATTTTTGTGGAGTTTGTTGGTGTGTTAGGATGGAATACGGAAGTTATTCCCTAATGGAAGGCGAGGGAGAGATGCCATCAGTCAGTGGGAGGAGAGAGAACCCAGTGCTTTCCCATGTAAATTATGTGAGTTCTGGAAGGGAGCCAGGCATTCATTTTGTTAAAATGGGGCTTGATAATTGAAACTAATTTAACATCGACCCCATTAAGTTGCATTTTATTGCTCATTTAATATGCTTGTCTCACGAGCTCCCAGGACTGGGAAGTGGCTTTGGAATGTGAGTTTTTAATTGATCAAAGCTGCAGCCACGCAGGTAAATGCTGAGCTTGTCCTGTGGGGACAGAGGTGTCCCTAAGCAGAGCCGTGTGTGGGGTCAGCACTGGGGTGAGGGGTTGAGCTGGGCACTTTGGGTGGGTTTGCTGGGGGAAGATGCCTTGTCCAGAAAGCAGCTCATGGACGGTCCCTCATCGCCCCTGTGGCTGTCAGGGCCTTTCCCTGCAGGGTCCTGCGTCCCCTGGGCTGCTTGGGAAAGGTTTGTCACACCTGATGAATAATCCCAGTCCTTCACCAGTGCAGCTCAAAATCCCAGAATGGTTTGGGTTGGAAAGGACCTTAAAAATCATCCAGTGCCACCCCTGCCACGGGCAGGGCCACCTTCCGCTAGCAAACTGAAATATAACCTAGGAGTCAAAAATGTATCCATTAATCCAGGTTCCCCACCGTCACTGGAAAAGAACAAGCTTTGTTTTAAAATTCAGTCCTCTGAAGCAGGAATCAGTCAGACCAGACATGTGAGAAGAGGATGTGTCTCCACTCAAGTAGTCCCTGGCTACTGCACTTGTCAGGATCAGAGAATGCCACAAGGGTTCAGGCTGGGAGGGACCTTAAAGCTCATCTCATTCCCACCTCCTGTCCTGGGGACACCTCCCACTGTCCCAGGCTGCTCCAAGCCCTGTCCAACCTGGCCTTGGACACTGCCAGGGACTCAGGGGCTTCTCTGGGCAAGCTGTTTTAGAGCACATTTATTGACTTCTGTCAAAAATGCCCCTTTAAATCAGCTGAGGAGCTGGATCCATGAGTTTTTAATTACATGGGTTCCCATCTTCTCCTGTCCTGCTTCTGCTTTCCTCCGTCTCACTGCTGTCTCACACCATCTCTCCGTTCCCCCACTCCTAAACCTCTTCTGCGGCTGGTGACTCATTAAACCATCCCACGATTGGTTCTCAGCCCCCTTGTGCTAATTGCGGCCGGGCGCTGGGCGATGGTGGCACGCGCGGCCTTTGCACTTGTCAGAAATCAGGGAGCGACAGAAGGCGCGAGGACGAGGAAGCGCAGCCGTGTGCGAGCAGCCGTGATGGATGTTTGTTTACCGACACGTCCTCCCGGGGCTGCTGCCGTGGCGGTGATGAATTGCTGGAGCTCTCCCCTTGGGAAGTGGCAGCGGGAGAGGAGCTGGAGGAGTTGTGCCTGCCTTGCATCAGGGCCCTGGGGACAGGGAACGCTGCGGTCCCCACCAGGGAAGGGCAGTGCGGTTAAAAGGTGCGCCCTAAACCGCTCCACGGGTGTTGTACGAGCCGGGTGGGAATGTGTAGAACCATTTGAAGTCAAATCCATGGCTTAAAAGCACTAGGAAAATCCAACAGGAGCTGCAGTTGAGTGATCCTGGTGGTTCTGCCCCATTCAGGATTGATTCTGCACCCTCTGAGCTGCTGATTCATGATCCAGACCACGTTTAAAGCACAGGGGTGATGTCTCCCCTTTTAAATATACACCTGTGAATTTGAAAAGAAAGAAGAGAAAATGTGTTCTTTCAAATCCAATTCTCACCCATCATGAAACAGCAGCATTCCAGGTACTGCTCAACGTGGACCCTACAAACTAAAATTTAAAATTCAAACGCTACAGGGTGCAGGAAGGGATCACCCTTAGATTTTATACTGGTGAAGGATTTACAGCTCGTTTGTACGAGCTCAAAACGCTTTTGGGGCGGGAGTTGGCACAGAGAATTGAGTGGATGTTGGTGCTGGATTGCTGAGTCTTCTCACCGTGCAGCTGCCATCCCCTCCACGGGCAGGGACACGTTCCCCATGGCCAGGCTGCCCAGAGGTTGTTGTGGCACTGCTCGGACGCTTTGGGAAGGTCAGGGAGTGCCCAAGCCAGCTGAATAAAAGCACAGGAGATGGGAATCTGACCTGGGACTTGAGCAAGAGAAACCTCCACCTTAACCTTTGGATACTGGGACTTATTCCTGGAATAAGGATGTTCCTGGAATAACCACGTCACGGCAGGCAATAATGGTCTGATTGCGCTATTTCTCCTTTTTTTTTTTTTTTTTTGGAGTAATATTGAATCAAACTTTAAAAATTTTATTCTGTTTCAGTTTGTTCCGACACAGGAGCTCGGTGTTGAAGTTCAGGTGCGGCTGTGCTGGTTTGGAAAGTGCTTGCTGGGTGGAAAATGTGCTTATGGCGTGGGTTTTCCTGGGGGGTACGAGCGAAAAGTGCCTGTCAGTGCTTTGCAGGATTGATTCGTGCAAGGCTGTTACGCTGTGAGCTCTTACACCTTGGAGTCAGCACCGCCACTCACACCTCCTGCAAGGTGCTGTGCTCAAATCCACGGCAGAGGCTTCAAACACTTCTTTATTGTGACTTTCTTTAATGTGATATCCAACTACTGCTAACACTTAACCGCCCCTTCTCATTTTTGGTGGAGGCATTCTCTGGCATTTTACTGCTTGCTTTTCAAAGTATTTAGGGGATGCATGAAAATACAGCAGTTAGCAAGGGTTTTGGCATTTAAGAGATATCATAACAGCTTTGGGGTTTATTTTTAAAAAAAGCCCGTTTTTAAGGTGTGTCAGCTGATAAAATGTGTCAGTCCAAATCAGTGAGAGGAGGGTTGACACAAGGATAAATTCCCAGCTAGAAAAACCCCTTCCCATGCACTGAGCCGCTGGTTTGCACACCTGAGAGCTGCCCTGGCTGCCCTGGAAGAGGAAAAGAGGCAAAATTTATAGAAATTTGGAGAAAACAGCACAGAATTTTCCACCAGTTGCTCAGTGGTGCTGGAGGACACCCAAACAAACCCTGCTGATGTTCTTTGCAGGATTTGTCCCTTCCAATCCTTGTTTTTTGAGGAAACGGGAGTTTAAAAACTCTTTTAAGTTGTTCCTGAAGACTTCGGATCTCATGTAAATTCATGAGTTACTGTGCAGCTGCCCACAGAGCACTTGAAGTGAAAAGAAAAATGTATCAGCTTGACTGTACAAATGCATTGGCAGCCAGTCTGGGCTTAAAGGAAAAACAGCTTTGCTAAACCACATAAATGTGTCACCAGTGACTCTGCAGATGTGTAATTCCCCTCTTGAGCTATCCCCCGTTATTAATGCAATCTAAAACAGACAATAAAGGCTGCAAGCAAATTCCATGCCCAGAGTTCAGGTGACAAAAACCCCTCCTCTGTGTTCACCAAATGTCTGCATTTCTTGTCAGCATATATTTCAATATCTATGGTGCAAGGGCAATGCTCCCTTTCTTTATTAATAGAATCTAAAATAGACAATAAAGGCTGCAAAGCCCCTCCATACACAGAGTTTAAGTGGCAAAAAAGCCACCAGATTTCTGCATCCACTGCACATTTAATTTTTTAACAACTCTTCAACATTTTGTTGGTTTTTTATGTGGGTCAAATTTAGTTTTCTGTAATAACAATACCTTGCTTTCCATGAGGTGGCCTCAGTGTTTGCTTGCTGTACAGGTGTAAACATTACATTCCTTTTCTTTAAAACACGTTTTTAATGCTTTTTACTCTGGATTGTTTTAGATGCCCAACTGTGAACCAGGGAGCCAGATTCAGATGACAAATTCACTGTACAGTCAGAGGAAATGGGTGATTGGGGTCCTTTATCAGGGTGGACACTAATTATGGTCTCAGCTTTTCTGTGTCTTCATCAGTTCTGGTGATCTTGTTTATAATTTTTACTCTGCCTGACAAGTAGCTATTCAAAGAAATGAATTGGCCATCAGTGTAATTTGCTTCTTGGACACAAAAGGCTCCCAAATTAACAGGCTTTTTCCCCCTGGAGAGATCTCCCTCGCCCACTGTGGGGTTCTGCTAATTATTCCTTGTCCCTTTTGTTTTCTGAAAGGCTCAGGATGTGCAGCCAGCAGCTCCCAGTGCCCACTGCTGGTGTGCCCAGTGCCAGCCCAGCAGATCCACTGCTCTTCGGTGCTCAGGCATCAAAATAAGTCTGGTCCAGCTCAAAAAAGTCAGGATTTGTGACCAGAATCACTTCATATTCTCAAGATATGTTCAAGATATATTCTCTCCAGCCTGTTTTGTCTGTTCCTGGGATAAAAACAGAGGCAGTGTTTTGGGACGTGTTTGAAAACTAAGAATGGAATGTTGGAAATCAGGGAACAGAGCGGGCTGCCCACGGCAAAGGGATCTTGGTAAGATCTTCAAAACACCTCGTTTGGTTAGTGCTGAAATGAGCACCTTTCAGATGCAGCCCTTCCCCTTTGTTGTGCTACAGGTGGTTTTGAAAACAATTTACAAAGAGCCTTTTTTGTCTTTTTCATGCTGTTAAAGCAAATTGGTATGTAATTAGATTTATATAGTGAATAATCTTATTTGCATATCCAATTAATTCTTCCTGTTTTAATTTGCTAGGGTTGGGTTCACACTGGTAGTAAAAATATAACACTTAAATTATCAAGCATTCGAATTTCCTTTTGCTATAATTCCTTCAAGGTCTTCCATTAAAATTTGGTCCTGGGCATTGGCTTCCTTTTAAAAGCAGTTCAGTAACATGGGAAATGGCCATAAAAAAACCCCAACCCACATGACTTGTGTTGTAAAAACTGTAAGGGTTTATTTAAGCTGGTCAAAGCAAACGCAGTGTGAATTTAGACTTTTAAAGTATCTCGTTATCATGGAATGGTTTGGGTGGGAAGGGACCTTAAAGATCACCCAGTGCCACCCCTGCCATGGCAGGGACACCTCCCACTGTCCCAGGCTGCTCCAAGCCCCGTCCAGCCTGGCCTTGGGCACTGCCAGGGATCCAGGGGCAGCCACAGCTGCTCTGGGAATTCCATCCCAGCCCCTCACCACCCTCCCAATATCCCATCCATCGCTGCCCTCTGGCAGTGGGAAGCCATTCCCTGTGTCCTGTCCCTCCATCCCTTGTCCCCAGTCCCTCTCCAGCTCTCCTGGAGCCCCTTTAGGCCCTGCAAGGGGCTCTGAGCTCTCCCTGGAGCCTTCTCCTCTCCAGATGAGCATCCCCAGCTCTCCCAGCCTGGCCCCAGAGCAGAGGGAGCATCTCAAGCCCTCGGAGCAGCTCCCTGGGCACTTTTCCTGCAGACCTTTGTCATTTCAGCTGTGGTGACTCCTCACATCCGTGCTCAGAAATGCAGGAGACAAGCAAAGAGCTGGAAGGAGGGCCTTGATTTCACACCAGGGAGGTGTCCAGCACGCATGGAACAGCTCCTCTTGGTTAGGGACTGAAGTGTGGAATTTTAGCAGCCGCCGGTCGATGTCTCCAGCTTTGTTAGCTGCACACAGGGGTTGTGTTTTGCAGACATAGTCCAAGAAGAGTTTCAGTTTTTCCCCGAGTCAGGAATAACCTGGCACAGTCCCTGCTTCTGAAAGAAGCCTCGGTCATCCCTGCCAGTCAGAACAGCTTCCATCAGTGGCTCTGCTGCTCCGGCATCTTTCCAGACTTCAGGTTCCACTTGAGAGCTGCCTGGGGAGCTCCCGGGCTGTTGGAGTACTTAGGAGAGATCACCAGTGCTGAAAAGTCAGCAGGATATATTTATTTAAATGTGCTGGAGCCAGTTTGTTCCCAGCATGTGTGAGACATACAGGTGCCAGCTCCCCTCACAGCCCATTTGGAGTTTGGGAGCAGAGATGTGTTATCCATGGAGCTGAAAACAAAGGGATTGATGAGTCACTGGAAAAGGATGGAGCAGGTACATTGTAACCCGAATTTAAAGCGAGATTTCAGGATAGGGAAAGTGCAGGTTTGTAAAGGAGCCTGGGCTGGCTCTGAAGGGTGAGATCTGTTAACAGGAGTGTCAGAACTGTGTCATTATGGTCTGGTGGATACAGCAGGAGGAGACCCCGGTGAGAAAGGCACCATCAGATATTTGATGGTGTAGATGCTGAAAAGCTTTGGTAGAGAAATCTTCCAGCTTTCTGCAGCGTTCTGTGAGAGCTTTGCAGTTCTCAGAGGCTATGAAAACTGTTTACAAAACCCACTGCTGTGGGTTTTGTAAACTAACTCCTTATCTTGCACCTGGGTTTGTCATGCAGGATTGTTGTGGCTCTGGCCTTCTGATATTTTGGAATAAGTGTCTTAGAGCTTGACCAATCCCCTCAAGGGGTGGATGGCCGAGCACCCAACTGCCTTATGCCATTCAACACACTCTTTGCGAACCCTGTTATAAAAATGATGATTTAATTAATTAATGAAGAACACGAACTACTGCTTTCTGGCTGAACTCGGTCGCGTCGTTCCCCGCCGTCAGCGCCGCTCCCGGTGACATGAGGGTGTCCCCGCTCCGTGTCCCTGCGGCGGCAAACGCGGCTGTGACACGCGGGAGCGCCGCGGCACGGTTCGACCTCGGGCGTTGGAGTTCGGGGGGGATTTGGGGGCACGGATGGGGTGGGATGTGGTGCCTCCACCCAGGGAAGGCGACAGGGAGTGCCCCAAACCCCAGCCCAGCCAGGGCACAGGGAAGCCACCTCAGTGAAAAATGGACAGGCTGCAGTAGGGTGACGTTGTCTCAGCACAGGTGGGTGCCCGGGCTCGGTCTGCCATGTGGGATGAGAAGACTTTGCCTGAACTTAATTTTATGCATTTTTATGCATTTTTATTTATTTATGGGTTTTTTTTCAATCTCAGAGTGTCCCTTATATTTTGAAGATGTTTTTGGTGTGTTCCCAAGGGATGGAAGGTTCTTCCTGGTGGCTACAGGAGGGTGTCTGTCTGTCTGTCTAATGCATCAACTGATGTGCAATAAGCTCCCTATTTTTAATTTTTTCCACTGGCAAACTCCCTGCTCACCTCCGAGTGCCCTTCAGCCTTGTCACAATGACAGTGCTGATCTCCCAAAATTAAAGGGGTTTGATTTCACTTCAATACCCAATTGCTCCATTGCATCTTTACCGAATGCATCTCTACTTTTATTTGAGAGCAATATTTTGAGCAGCTTGTTCTGCAGAATGTTAATTGTTACAAAAACCCCACTGGTTTATTCTTCTTTGTGTAAGAAGAAAGTCTTGGGGTTGTGAACTTTTGTTGCTACTGTTGGGTGGTTAGTGGAAGCAAAATTTGATTACAAGGGGAGAGAAAAGTGGTTATAAGTGGTTGGCACACAAAGCCTAAAAATCCTTACGGTTCCCTTCTCCCTGGCATCCGTGGATGCACATCCTGCACCCATTGAAATCAGAAAAACCACTGTGTGCTTCTAGGGGATGGATTTGACAGGGACTGAGTGGTTAATTCAGGAGGCTTTAGCAGAAATGATGTCAGGGAAGGGGAGGTGGACTGAAAGTTGAGGTGCTCATGTGGGTCCATGGAGCTGCTTCAGCCTGAGCAGAGGACACTGCGCAGTGAGGTTAAGAACTGACAATGAAAACAGCAGTGTATTTAAGAGATTTAATAAACGAGGCAAATACGTTGCATAATCGTGTTGCAATGATTTGAAATAGATCCGAAGGAAAATTGCTTTGAATCCTAATTAGCAACTAACGGTTATTACCTAAATCCAGTGCCAGGGAAGAAATAAATAGGTACAAGTGCTTAGCTGTTGCTTCCACCTCCAAACACCGCATCTGTTGTCCCAATTTTTATTTTTACCTAAAAGGTGAAGTCACTGCAGCAGAGCCAAGGCAGGCAGCGTGCAGGTCCCGGGGAGCACCTGGGCTGTGTTGCTGCCCGCCAGGATGAAGTACAAATGAGGTGACAATTGGTGGCAGAACAATTTCTGTGGATGGGTTTTATCTCAAACAACTGCGCTCTTCTGTTTAGTCAGAAAAATAAACTCTGGTGGGTGCCGTGCCCCGAGGAGCTCTGCCGTGGCTGGGAGGTGTGAATAGGTGTTCAGGTAATGCATTCCCACTCTTCTTCTCTCGGATTCATCACCTGCCTGCTTTGTAAACTGTTCTCGACCGAGCTCCAAACTGCTCTCAGCTTCCCAGGGCAGGAAAAGACACTGCACACCCCAGCGTGTCAGAAAGCTCAGGGAAAATGACCTCCAGCTCTCAGGCACTTATTGCAAACCTATTTTAAATTGAATACTCAAGCCAAGATAATACAGGCTGTTTGATAAGAAACATTAGAGAAATCCATAACACGAGGCTTTTTATTATGGGTTTATTACATCAATCTCTCCGGTGGGTAATGGAACTTGTAAATATACTCTTATGTAGGAGTCTCCTTGCGGGCTTTTTATTCATGCTGAAGTAAGCACAGCAAACTTATTTGCTGTCAGGGTACATTGAATTTAAGATTAGTATTTATTTTGGTTCTAAAGAGGTTCTGCTTTCGTGAATTGGAGGTTGGCGGAGCAGCTGTAGGAGAGGAGGTGGGAGCTGCAGGGGGGCTTTGGGGGGGAAATGAGTTTTCCAGGCAAACTGCTGGTCCCTGTATGGGACACAGGGAACGTGCCCATTATGGGCTGTGGTTCGTGTGCTCAGAGCTCCTTCAGGAGGGAAAGCTTGCTTTGTTTAAGCAGGAGCTTGCTGTGTGTTCATTGACTAAACCCAGCAAGATGAAAAATCGTCCACGGGATTAGGGAAGTATTTAAGGGATGCATTCTCTGCCTTGCTGCGCCGTGCAAACACGCGGGCACAGCGCACTCTGCACTGTCAACATTTGTTCTTTACTGGTAAAATGCTTTTCATTCTTTTCTAGAGGTAAACAAAGTCTTGCTGCTGCAGCAGGAACCCAGCAGGCTTTGGCTTTACTTGGGAGAAGCCAAGGGGATGTTTGTGCTGAGTAGAGAGTTGAGGAAAAGTTTACATAAAAGTTCAAAAAGAAGTTCAAATCGTAGCAGCACTAACAAAAGCCATGAACAGCTTACGCGTTTTTAAGTAGACTGTTGGAGGATGTAGCAGTTAATTGGTAGTTGACTTAATATAGGGAAAACAGTCCTTAATTAGAGGATGTTAATTGGACAGACAGACCGGAAACCTGTTGAGGTGTCAGCAGTCTCAGCATTAAGTCATGATTTTAATAGGTTTTTTAGGGTTCCCCATCCCTGGCAGTGCCCAAGGCCAGGTTGGACAGGGCTGGGAGCAGCCTGGGACAGTGGAAAGTGTCCCTGCCATGGCAGGGGTGGCACTGGATGGGCTTTGAGGTCCATTCCCACCCAAACCCATCCATTATCCCATAACAAAGCAGGAAGGATGTACCTTATGCTGGTGCAGAATGAACACGACCAGGTTTGAGTGATGTTTGCATTTCCAGCACTGACAAAGATCTTTTTTTTGCTACATGAGACAGATTGTGAGTGAAGAATGAAGGATGTGTGTGTTTAATTAAGGTCTGAGGGTAACAAATGTGCCTGAGCTATGAAACCACGTAGCCAAACCCACCAGAAAGAACCCATCCTTCACCTGGCTGGGCACTTCCTTCTGTGCTACTGCAGCTCCTAAAATGCATCAGCAGAAAGCCCAGCACTAATTTTGGTGCCTATTCCCCCATGTATTAATTCTATCTTATCATTCCCATCTCTGGCATACTTAAAAAGACAGTAGTTTTCAGGAAAGATGTTTGTTTTCATGTCTCTATGTTTGTTTTCACGTCCCTATGTTTGTTTTCATGTCTTTTGTTTGTTTTCACGTCTTTGAGCTGCTTTCGGCCACTTCCTCAGTGCTCTTACAAACTTCCCCGCAGCCACAGAGCTGCAGCTCTCTCAGATGTGAAGGCTTGAGCAGCAAATGGGTCAAGAGGAACTCCATGGCTTTGAATTCTTGCTGCTCACAGAACTGCGCCCTGCCCAGGCAGCAGAGTGATCCATAAAGAGTCATTCCCTGGTTAATTACTGTGTCTGCACATTTCTCGTTATGGAGTGTGCTGCTGTGCTTGCTGGAGAAAAGTTAAAACCCAAGCTCTCTGTCCCAGATAAAAGGCTGCTTACAGAAAGTCTTACTTGTCTTTGAGGCTTCTAGACAAAAAAAAATTAGGCTTTTCATAGTGTGTTCTCAATCCAGTATAATCCTTAATTTTCAAAACACAGAAAGCCATTATTTTTTGCAATTGTAATGAAAAAATTGCTGAAGCAGTGCACATTATTTCGATTACCCATTAAGCCGTCTCTGCTCCGGAATGAAATTACATGATTTTCGTTAATTTTCTTGCTTTTAACTTCTGACTTGTAATTTACCAAAAGATAAAAGCAAACAGTACAGCTCTGGTTGTGTCCCAGTTGCCCAAGTCAGACACTCAGATGAACGATGCAAGTCAGCTCCTATTTTGGCATCTTGCTGATACTTTGGACTTTTAATATTAAAACACTGGCAGGAATAATGTTAATTTTGCACTGTAGTTCTAATCAATTACTTCTATAAGGCTTTTATTATTATTTTATTATACTGGCTTGGCAGAAGTGGACTTTGCATAGTGACTGATTTATTTCACTTTATTTCATTCTGTGTTGATCACACCAACACAGTAAACCATCATTTCTTGTTGCACAATAAAATAAATTCGGCTTTTAATTATAAAGTAACAGGCCTTGATCGGATTAGGAAAACACACGTGTTCCCCCTCCATTTAACTCTTGCCTCGCTCTCCTCATTAATGCTGAATGTGCTTTTTATCCCTGTAGCCGTTTCCCCGCAGCGCGCCTCGTCTGGGCTCTTCCCGCTGTCCTCTGTGTCTCACAGCCAAACAAGGGGCTCCTCCTGGGGACATCCTGCTCTGTTTCACCTCCGGGGCTGCAGCTGCTGTGTTGGTGCTGGGTGCCTCGGCGTGGGGCGGTGCAGGCAGGAGGCAGCAGAGCCGTGAGTCTGGCCGTGGCGCTGGGGCTGCTGCTGCCCGCCGTGCTGCCCGCTGCCCCGGGGGAGCCTGGCAAGGGGTGCAGGCCATGGCAGTGCTGTCACAGGCAGGTTTGCTGCTTTGCGTCTGGTCGCTGTGAGCGGCGCTGACGGCGAGGAACGGCGCGACAAGTTCAGGAGGGAAGCAGTAGCAGCTTTAATTAATTATAATCATCCTTTTATAACAGGGTTCGCAAAGAGTGTGTTGAATGGCATAAGGCAGTTGGGTGCTCGGCCATCCACCCCTTGAGGGGGTTGGTCAAGCTCTAAGGCACTTATTCCAAAATATCAGAAGGCCAGAACCACAACAATCCTGCATGACAAACCCAGGTGCAAGATAAGGAGTTGGTTTACAAAACCCACAGCAGTGTTTTCATAGCCTCTGTGAGAACTTTGCAGTTCTCACAGAACGCTGCAGAAAGCTGGAAGATTTCTCTACCAAAGCTTTTCAGCATCCATAGCATCTCTTTGGTAGGAAAAGCTGTTTGCACCAGCTCGGGCTAACCCGAGGTGCTGGCTCACAACTCGCTGCCTTTCTCGTGGTGTTGTGAGAGCGCTCTCTGGGTGAGGGACCAAAGTCTTCGTAAGCAAAGAAGAATTAAACTTTGCCCTTGGGAAAGGCTCTGTTGGGAAATTGAGGCTCTTTGGTGTCGTACAATCATGGAATTGTTGAGGTTGGAAAAGCCCTCTAAGACCATCCAGTCCAACCATTCCCCAGCACTGCCAAACCCACCACGACCCCTGTTCCCAAATGTCACATCCACACCCTTCTGAACACTCCCAGGGATGGTGACTCCACCCCTTCCCTACACAGCCTGTTCCAATGCCCGACCACCCTTTCAGTGAAGATATTTTTCCTAAGATCCCATCTAAACCTGCCCTGGCACAACTTAAGGCCATTTCCTTGGATTGCATTGAAGACTCTGTTTCCAGGAGCAGTTTTCTCCTGTTACTGAAACACCACAAAAAGGAGCTTCTCTTCCCAAAGCTGAGCTGGGCATGGGAGTTTAAAATGGACCACTGGAGGTGAGCTCTGTCTCTGGGGCATCCCCATCATGCTGCCCTTTAGAAGTGAGCGGGGAGTGTTTGAAAGCTTAACCTGCTCGTGTGACAGCAGAGGGAAGAAAGGCTCTCCTCACAAATGCCATCAATCCGAGCAGGTTTGGAGAGTGCTAAATTGCAGTGTAAGAAGTCATAAGTCAGGGTTTTGACAGCTATTACTGATACCTTTTCCCTGCTGTGATATTTGAAAGTTCATAACATTTAAAAAAATTAAAGGAATACATGTTATCCGTGGGCAGATTGTGCAAATTGTACTCCTGGCTGCTCCTCTGATGTTGTGCTGATTGAACTCTGAGAACTTTATTTAAGCCTCCCTCAGTGTGGCATTTAGTGGTGTTAATTTTAAGGCTGGGTTAGTGTGGGGTCTGGTGTTTGTGTGTCTGTGTTTGCGTGAAGGGTCTGGTCCCTCAGCAGGGATGACCCAGCAGAAAAATGGGGATAAGTGGTGGCTTTTAGGGTTGGGGAGTGCCTGTGGTGGGGTGGCCATGCAGTGGCTGCCAGTGCTGGTGTGTCCCAGCTTCCAGAGCCACGGCAGGTACCCTCTGTGTTCTCCTGTGTAGGGAATTTCCTGTTGGAGACTGGGATTGGCTTTTGCTCCTGCTCTGCTGAGGGTTGCAGAAACATTTTGAAAAAAGCAACCATGAAAAAAATTGAAGGGCAACTCCTCAAATGTGCCCTGAATTGGAGCAATTCCAGCGACTGCAATGAAGTTATGGAGAGTCAGAGCAGCTGAGCTGCCAGCCCGGTGTCCCGAGAGCAGACTTCAAATGCCTTAAATCCATTTATGGAACAGAACCACCTGGAGATTACAGCCTTGGATCCTGTTTACAGGATTAAACACTTTCTTGCTTTAGCAGCAGTGAAAAGGGAGTGAGGTTTTCCTGTCCAGGGTCAGGAGCCTGCCCAGCATCGGGATGTGCAGTGCCTGGCAAGGAAGGGCTTGGGTTTACCTCTCTGTATAACTCCAAAGGAGAGGTCCTTCTCTTTTCCTAAATATCTTGGTGCTTTGTGAACCCCAGATGCCCAGGATGCCATCAGTCTTGCATCAGACCGTTAGAAGCTGATGCTGAAAATTTTGCCCCAAAAATACAGATTTATAACATTATAAACATGAGACTTCCCTCTCTCTCCATTCTTTCAGTTACCTTTTAATTTCTTGTATTGAAATATCATCCTTTCTTCTTAAGGCGAGGGCTGAACAACTTAGAAATAGTGAGAAAATTGGAGAGTGTGACATTTGTAATGAGGCAGATGCTGAAAACTTGCCTGTGCCAGTGCTCTGTGATGGAAAGGAGTGAGTTCACAGTTTAATTCTAGCTGGTTTTTTTCCAAAATAGTGAGAAAACAAACCTCCATCAGGCAGAGATGATGGAACCTTGTCACTTGTGTCCTGTTGCAGCGTTGTCTCAGGGACTTGGAAATGTTCCAGAATTGCCCAAACCAAGCAGCCAAGGAGAAATGTGCACCCTGTGGACTGAGTTAACAAAGAGGTGTTTTAGTCTCTGCTTCGTTCGTGGTTTAGAAGTTCTGTGCCTGGTGTTCGGAACCCCTGGTGCATTCCCTTGTAGCCAGCTTGTGTTTCCTTGCCCTGATTGCAGATTGTGTGCCCGTGACCCAGAACAGGCAGATTTCCAGTGCCCCTTGACAGACTGAAGCACCCCATGGGCATTTTCTGACCGGTGCCATGGTGCAAATTAAGTTACAGGTGTTTGGCGCCCAGTGTGCCAGGCTGATAATTCCTTCCTCTTCCCGGCGAGCTCACGAGGCCCCGGTAATTCCATCTGCTTATTCACAAATATTTGAGAAGGGAAGCCGTGGCCTAAACCTCTCTGTAAATAGCTGGATAAAAAGCTGGCAGGGCTCAGCTTTCCTTCTGACAGTGGCTAATGTACTTAAACCTGAAGAGAGAAAAGAGGCTTCACCTTGAAGCGAAGCGCCAGAGAGCTCCTTTCACCTTGAAGCTCTCTGCAGGGCTTGGTCCTCAATCAATTGAGAGCCTGGACACACTGCCAGAGTTGTCTTTGTTTTTCCAGCAATAGATGAGACAGAGATTATAGGTTAATGCCCCAGGGACTTGTCTTTTCTAAGGCTTCGGGATTTTAAAGGAAAGAGGCTTTTTCACTGCATTTCATAACTTTGCCTGTCCGCTGGTGGGGTGGGGAGGACGGCATTTGTTAACCCGGCTTTTACACACCTTCCTTATTACATCCAAGATTAAAATCCATTGAATTTCAGGGAGGTATTGTGGAAAGGAAATATGTGGCTTTAAAATATGCACACGTAACCAACTACTTCTGCTTTTTTTAAATATATCCGCTTTATAGCCCCTGTCATGCTCAAGACAGCTGAAAGTTTTGCAGTAATGATGTGTGTTCTTGGCAGACAGCAATCATACCAGCACCTTACATTTTGCTAATAAATCAATAGGTAATTAGCACAGGCCTTTGAAACATTTCTATTCCCAAACAGCTCTATGCAAGAGCACCCAGCAGTGGTGGTAGCACCATTAGCATCATATTAATCTGATTATTCCTGTTGTTTCATACTTACTCACGGCTCTGTCGTGGGCTGATATTGTCCTCAACAGAGCACTGTGAGTTCCTCTGTTTATTTTCCTGCTCTTGTTTGTGATGGCTCAGGGAAGAGGCCGCGTGGTGAAGAAATTTGTGACTTTCTGCAGCAGCGGAGCAATGTGCTTTTGTGGGATACTGAAGGGAACATCTGTGATGATAATCAGGCTGTTGGCTTGCTAGGAGAACACAAATTGCATCCTGTTATGTGAGGGGTTTGTTGTAGGACAGGTCACTCGTTGTGCTGCAGTGGGAATCGCCTCTCCCAGCTGTGTGGAGCCGGGAGAGAGGCACAGGGAATATCCACGTTTGTATGTAGGGCACAGGGAATACCCACATCCGTGTGTAGGGCACAGGGAATATCCACATCTGTGTGTAGGGCACAGGGAATACCCACATCCGTGTGTGGGCACAGGGAATACCCACATCCGTGTGTGGGCACAGGGAATACCCACATTTGTGTGTAGGGCACAGGGAATATCCACATCTGTGTGTGGGGCACAGGGAATACCCACATCTGTGTGTAGGGCACAGGGAATATCCACATTTGTGTGTAGGGCACAGGGAATACCCACATCCGTGTGTATGATCAGGTAGCAGCATTTCATGTGGAACCAGCTGCCTCGATGGCATTTGCTGTAATTAATGGCATGTAAATAGGAGAAGGTGGGACATGGCCGGGGCACAGGCTGAGGGAGAGGCCCCACGGAGCTCCCGGTGCTGGCTCCTGGCATTCCCACACCGCCGGATCCCACCTGCCCTCAGAGCTCAGGGCACACTGCTGTGTTTAACCTTGCCTTGAATCCAGGCTGCTCCAGGTCACTCCTAAATGGAGTCATCAAAGCGCTGCTGTCTCTGTCTCGAATGCTGGAGCTCTTCCACGCCTGCCTTTGCGAGAGGGGAGATTTATCCCTGCCTGTCTCCCGGGTGTCTGTGGCTGCCCTGTGCTCTCTGAGGAAGGTCTGACACTGCTTTGGAGCTCGGGTATCAGACACTTGTCTGTCCGCTGTCACCTCCCAGGCAGGGCTTTGCTCTGGGCTTGGGACAGCAGCGAGCTGGGGCAGGGAAGGGTGGCAGGAAAGAGAGGGGACGGCAGGAGGGGAGAGGGGATGGCAGGAGGAGAAGGGACGGCAGGAGGGGAGAGGGGATGGCAGAAGGCTCACAGTACCTGTTGGAGACCTGTAGGTGCTGCAAAAGAAGCCCAGTCTTGTATCAAGGGGCTGTCCCCAAAGATGCAGGGCTACAAGGCCCTTCCCTGAAAAACCACACTTAATATACTTTTAAAATAGCTCTTTTTTTTAATCCTTTTTTTTTCTTTGAATGGGAAGCACCTGTAGTGGGTCTTGTTCACTGAGAAGCCTGTGGAATTAGGTGTAGTAGGACTGCGTGGTGTAAGAAATTCTTTGTTTTAGTTTCAAAGCCATTAGCACCATTTGCAGTTGATGTTAATAGAAGTGATAGGCAAAAAATAAGGAGTGAGCCATCCACTGGAGCCCTTTCCTGCTCAGGAGGATGGGATGCCGCTGCTCACCTTGAGGAGCAGGCTGGTGTGTTCATCAGCCGTGCCCTTGAGCTGTCCTATCCATTCCACTTCCCACTTTTCTGAAGAGCTGCTCTTCCCAAGGCGCAGTTTTGTCTGGAAGAAATACCGACTTGTAGCACTGTATGAAAACACCCCAGCACACAGAGCAGGCAGCAATTCCCTCGGCAGCAAACAAGGAGAGGATTTTTCTCATTTATACTGGATATACTCCAAGAATTCTCTGTTCAGTTTAGTTATTATCTTTCCCTACGGTGTGGAATATTCAATTAAACTTTCTCTCAAATTGGCCATAACTTTCAATGGAAATTAAAGCAGTTCTATTTGGGTACCAGTATCTGTCACCAGGCTTAATGTTCAGAGAGAATAGGAATGGTTCCACCTGTCTGGTGTGAATTAACCTCGGCTGACATTCCTCATGTTTCAGTTCCTCAAAAGCACGGGAAGATGACAGCATTTAGCATCCAACTGCCTGTGCTGGCTCTCAGCTTTGGGGCACTGGAGGGACACAGCAAATGTACTCTTCATTTGGAATGTATTCCAGTTCATCTGGCTTTTTTTTTTTTTTTTTTTTTTTTTTTTTTTTTTTTTTTTTTTTTTTTTTTTTAAAGAGGTTTTGTGATTCACAAGGGGGGAAAAATATACATCGAGCAGAATGTTCTTCTAAATGATCTATCACTTTCCATCCAGCACCATATGGACACACACCTCCTTCTGTGGTTAAAATGCTTCTTTTATTGTGAAATCGACTGAAATTTCCTAGATCCTGCCTCTTAGTGGAAGAAATACACTTCTGTCAGAGGAGGCAGACCCAGAGCAGGAGTACATTTGTTTTATCTGACAAGGAGGGGGAAAAACACTTTTTGGAACCCAGTCTTGTTTGCAGGTTGTCTTAAGCTGAGGGCGGCTCGTGTTCATTCTGGGTTAACTCATTTTGGGCTCTTCAAAAGAAATGTAACTCAGAAAAATAAAATCTGCCCCCAGGAGTGTCTCGCCAGTTAGCTTGTCTGGGAAGGTTATTTATTTTATTGTCCTGGGACAGTGAGAAATGTGTGAGGAGTGGCAGCAGCTGTTGAGTGGTGTAAAGGGGAAGAGGGATAAAATAGCTGAGCACTTTCAGGTGTTTATACACAGATATGCACTGCTCTCTTGTTATTTTTTGATTAAATGACCGAAAAAGAGTCTATTAAACACAATCTGATGAGAAGGGTGAGGGAAAAAAGCCTCTAAGCACAGCAAAGAGGCTCCTCCTGGCCTCGGTGGTTTCTGTGGATCGAGCTGCTCGTAGCAGTGATAAGCCAGAAATGTGTTATCACGGAGTGCAAGTCCCTGGACGTTACTGCAACAGAAATAAAGTTACCACTTTGAATTTATTTTTAAAAGGAAGTGTAAAATTCATATATTTCAAAGTTACCCAAACAGCAAAACTTTGCTCCCACAAAAGCAGACGCTTCGGCAGCGCAAACGCCGTGCTGACAGTAACCATCTGAGTACCACAACTTAGCCAAAAATGGGCTGCTTCTGGTGCAGGCTCTTGTCGTTTCCTGTCTGCAAGAATCTAGATGGCAGCTTGTTTTATTCATTAGCGACTCTTTAGCGCTCTGTGAGCCAAATCCCCCTCGCCAGTCGGGTTCTGTGGCTCAGGCAGCCCTTAGCGCGCAGTGCTGGCATCCGGGCCGCAGCGATCGCAATCGCGCATCAAGGCTGCAGCAGGGCAGCTCTACAGGCTGCAGATTAAATAGGTTGGACTTGCTTATCTTGGCCATACACAGGCAGCAATAAGAGGAAGAAGAAAGGCACTCAAAGTAATTTTATCTGCCCAGTGTTGCAAGGTTTTTCCTGCTCTTCTGTTCCCCTGATAGGCCGCAGCTGCTCTCAGGGCTTCTCCCTGCCTTGCCCAGCTCCCTTGGCTTGAAATCACACCAGGATTTTTCCTCTTGCTGCCTAACAGGAAGGGCAGGCATTTTTTTGCCAAATAAAAGCTGAACGTTGAACAGTGTCAGCAGCAGGTGGAATATTTGGAAGTGTTTTCGTTTGATCTTTCATGAGCTTCTACTTCAGCTTAGTCAAATTGAGTTATTTAGCAGACAAATTCAGTGTTTTCACCTATTTGTGACTGTATCTCCTTTAGTTCTCTATCTCGAGTCTGTTTTCTAAACTGTAAATTGCTCACTAATTAATGACACAGGCTGTGGTGGTTCTCACACATGTAACTCCCACTGCATGCTGTGGACCAGTTTCATTAACCCTTGAAGAGCGGGATGCTGCACCTTAACCTCTGCTCCTGCAGCCCGGTGATGTCCTGGGCATGTGGGAACACTTCTGCACCCTTGGATTTGTTCCTGTTCCCCACCTCAAGTAGAAGAACTGCTCACTTGTAATGCAAGGCGTGTTTTGCCGTGATGGGAGGAGGACCAGGAGTCTGACCTTTGGTGTGATTGGCTATAAATTGACACCCTCTAATTGAAATAACAGCGAATGACAGCACAGAGAGGGCTGTGAGGCAGGTGACAGAGGCAATGCAACACATCCCTGAGTCAGCAGGTCCCTAACTGGATTATCTGGGACGGTCTGGCTCGTGCCACAATCCGACTCTGTGTTTCTGGGGTTTGAAGCAACCCTTACACGGGACCCGAGCACCAGGCCAGCTTCTGTGTTTTCCAATGAGAAAACTGGATAAATTCAAACATGTTTTAAATCTCTTGCTTTCAAACGCACTCATACAGCACTCAGAGCTGTAATCTTTGTGGGCCAGACTATAATATCCTTTCTTTGGGAGAATGAGACTGCTCAGGGAGTGAAGCAGCCCTGGGTCTCGGGAACAAGTGTGGATGCCATAATCCAGTCCCACACGCTTCATGGCTATTATTATCTTTTCCCACCAGCAGCAGTGAGTTGCACACAGGTGTAATTTAAAGCTGGAGATGATGTGAAATGTGTTTTGAATAGTAGATGAGTTTCAGTCAGGTATCGTTAACGTATAATTAAAAATAAAGGTAAATACAAGGCCTGTGACTGTGTGCTTAGTGCATCCTCCTTTGTGGTGGGACCTGAGGGAGGACACGGGGGGGAGGGGTGGTTCCTTTCTGATCTTCCTGGCAGAGTCTCTCCGAAATACTTCTGTGGAGATGACAGCATTTGCTCTCCCTGGGTTGAAGAGCTATTGTTCTGTTCCTGGTAAATCCAGCTGATTTCCCAGTGAAAGCTGTTCCCATTCACTCTCACCCTCCTTCCATCTGGAAGATCCACCATCTTCTGTTCATTCCCTTTTTTCTGTATATTTTGCACGTCCCATCATCTCTTATTTTATTTATTCATTTTCCCCTGACCTCCCATACCCACAAATTTCCTGTATCCCCATCCAGGTGGGCTTCCAGCAGCCTGGCTAAAGAGAATTCCGTGCTCACATCCCCTGCGAGTCCCTGCGCGCTGAAAGAGAAGAGTCTGCTGTAAAGATAGGGCAGGAAAAGATTGGAAAATGATCTAAAAATGTTAAATCAAGGTTCCTTCCATTCAGCTGAAAGCCTTTCTGACTGTGAGCACTTCCACTGTGTCCTTACGTGCACTAAACTTAGAGGAGCAGCCAGACATTGACACTGATGAGAGGAAAAGTCTCGGTGAAATCAAGATCACTGATCTTTTCGGGGAAGAAAAGTTGGTTTCTTTTGTGTTCTGAACAGCCACTGTGGAGATAAAACTGTCTGATCCAAACAGGATGGAGAGCAGTGAATTTACATCATAGCTTTCTGTGGGTGTTTTGAGCAGTGTCAGTGAATTTCCTGAAATTCTGTGCTCGCTGCAAAGCGGTGGGCAGGGAAAAGCTGCACCTCAGGGATGGGCCTGTGAGCAGCTCTCACCCTCAGCTCCAGCTCTGAGATGGGATAAATTGATAAAGTGAAAGCAGAAAGTGGTTGAGGAGAGAGGGAAGGAGATAGGAAGAGTTAACAGCTCAAGAAATCAAAGTGTGTTTTTAAAATGAAGAACGAAAGTCAGCACAGGGGAGGCTCCCGTCAGTAATCCCCCACCTCAGAGTGCTGGATCGCTGGGAAATGACTCCTGAGCTCTTTGAAGGTCGTGTCAGGTTGTTTTGCCAAAGTATTTTCCCTCTTCTACATGTATTGAGTGAGTTTTTAATCCTCTGAAGGGCACAAGTGTGGAATGCCCTTGCCAGGGCTGGTCATACGAAGCCTCTGGAGACCCTCATTCCCGGGGAGGTGCGGGGCTGGTGCCAGGGGATTCCTGAGGCATCAGAGCACGGAGAGGGCAGGGGTGTAGAAGGGTTTCCATGCCCTCAGAGGGCTGATGCAGCCCATGGCTGCAGAAGGGTTTCAGTCAGGGATGGCAGAACCAGTTGCACTGGGGCTGGGCGTGCTGGGGACCCTCAGGCTCAGGTTCCTGTGTCACTCTGTTTAACAGTGTGGGGGTTTAACGTGCAAGGAAGACATTTCCATTGTTAAAGGTGAAGCCAAGGATTCTGCTTTGAACTGAGCTTTGCTGTCACAACAGTTCCCATTGTTTGAGCTTTGGGTGAGGTTTCATTCTGTGCTCTGTTCAGTGTAGGACATTTTCATGACTCCATGTGAGGCTTTTGGGAAAAAAAATCTGCTGTTGTAAACTAAATAAAGGTCACCAGATCTTTTCCAAGGTGAGTGACACACGGCCTCTTGCTGCTGAGACACTATTTTGTATTTTAAGCCTGGGAACATGGAGATTCCGTGAATGACCTGTCCCATTTTCCCTCTTTAATGCAGATGACAACACCCTGCACGGGCCGGTTTTCCTGCAGGAGCCCAACAGCGTGATCTTCCCCTTGGACTCGGAGGAGAAGAAAGTGAAGCTGAGCTGTGAAGTGAAAGGAAATCCCAGACCAACTATTGGGTTTGTTCAGTGTTTAACTGTTCTTAGAACCATCACACAAGAGCCTTTCCCCTGCGTGTACTGGTGATGTCCCTGGAGGCTACCACAGTGCTGATCCCCAAAAAATCCCAACCAAAAACCAGGCAGCTCCTCCCGAGGGGCTGCTCTGGTCTCTTCTCTGTGACCAGGGACAGGATCCAGGGAGTGGCTGGAGCTGTGGCAGGGAGGTTTAGGTTGGATATCAGGGAAGGGTTCTTCCCCCAGCGGGTGCTGGGCACTGCCCAGGCTCCCCAGGGAATGGGCACGGCCCCGAGGCTGCCAGAGCTCCAGGACAGCGCTGCCAGGGATGCCCAGGGTGGGGGTGTTGGGGTGTCCTGGCTGGAGTTGGACTGGATGATCCTGTGGGTCCCTTCCAGCTCAGGATGTTGTGTGACTCTGGAGCGTTAGGAGCAGAGGGAATGGACGCCAGGAAATCTCCAGGTATTGCAGCTCAACTGCAAAATTTGGACAGGAGTTCTAAAAGGTTACAAAAGGATTATAAATAGTCCTGGCTCTCAGATTAACCATCCTTTTCCATAAACATGGACAAAACTCTTAATTCTTTTCCGCTTTAGTAGCTGCTTTGAGGTCCTTGGAGGAAGGTGCTGTCCTCCTGCAGTGCTGTTGCTGCTGTAAATCATTGGTGCTGCTGTTCTCTTTCCTTTGGTGCCTCTCTCACTCTGCTCACCAGTAAATGCCACTCTGAAACCAATTAGAGTCACCAGGCCCCAGCCTCCGTGCTGTCTCCTGACACGGCCAGCTGTTTGATGCCGTAAAATCCATGGATTCACGGTGGAACACATTTCCATGGTTTCTCCGTACGCTCAGGAGATGGGAGGTGCTGTGTCCCGCTCCTCGCTCCATCCTGGGGCTGGAATTCCTCGGTGCCCCGCTTTGTGACAACATCTGCTGGGAGGGAATTTCCTTAAATTTATAAACAAACGACCAGCAAGTAGGGAGAGGGGGAAAAAAAAAATCCTCAGTGGAGTCGAATGGGTTAGAGATGCTGTTCCAGGGACTTCCCCATGCCAAATGAGTAATTCCAAAGAGCAGCAGCACCAGCAACTCCAGAAGCGTTAAACATTTCAGAGACTGAAATATATGTCAAGGATATTGCTCTTTCAGTTAAATACTGGAATATTTCAATACCGCTCAGGAAATACGCATTTTTCTGCCTTCTCTTTTTATTTTTAATAAGTAGTCAGAGCCGATCTAAATCTTCCTTTATTTACTTCACGCTGCGTTTTCAAATACCCAGGAGCATCCCTGAGCATCGGCAGAGTTTAACTTTGGCATTCTGTGCTCCAGGTGGAAGTTAAATGGAAGCAGTATCGACGTGGGCATGGATTATCGCTACAGCCTGGTGGAAGGCAGCCTGCTGATCAATAATCCCAATAAAACCCAGGATGCTGGGACGTACCAGTGTGTAGCAACAAACCCCTTCGGAACGATTGTCAGCAGAGAAGCCAAGCTGCAGTTTGCCTGTAAGTAAGAAGGCGGCCTCTGTTCCCACAGTGTGCTTAGAAAACTGGGAGCTGGGTGTCTTTTCCCAACTTTTCCTGATGGATTAGAGCGTTCTCTGAATTGTTCATGGAGTGAGAAAGAGGGGAAATGTGAATAAGGGATACATATCGTGATTTATCATTATTTAGCTGAAATTATATGGAGCATACAGGGTAAAATGTCTTATTTACTGAGGAAGAGGTTACCTAGGAAAGGATCTGGCAGATGGGATCTCACCATTGATTTTTGCCTTTCCTTGGGGAATTAAGGCTTCAAAATGTTAAAAAGGAGCATAATCTCCACAAGGGACGAATTCAGTGCTAGAGTCACAAGTCCTGTGTTTGGGTGGTACATCAGGTGTGGGCACTCTGGGTGTAGAAGGGAAAACGGGCAGCTCCGTGTTTATTTTGGGCTAAAGCAGAGCTGCAGCTTCTTGTCAAAAGCTGAGGATAAGAAAAGCCAGGATCTTGCTGTGGATTGGCATTATATGGAATCATGCAAAGCCCTCTGGAGCTGTGGGAGTGGGCAAATGATGGCGCAGGACCACGAGTCATCTTTTTGCTCTTGTGGTTGTGAAGGTGAAGGCAGAGCATAAATGCAGGGGCCTGTTCATCCATCATCTGTGTGGTTTCCCTGCGCTGTTGTCCTGGGAGGGCCGTGCAGTAATTACAGCAGGAATATCCTTGCAGGAGTTCAAGGCAGAACTCCTTCCCAGGCACGGAGTTCTCAGTCGTGGAGAATGGTGAAATGAAAGGTGCTTTTCACTGACTGGGTGGAGAAGCTGATGTGCTCCAGCTGCAGAAATGAGGGGATAAAAATGCCAGTAACCCCCAGGTTCACACACTTTAGAGGGATGATTTGTAATGAGGAATAATACAGAGGGTGCAGTCAAGTCTCCCCACGTAGTTTATGATAAGTTATCCTTCTGCCTGTGACCTGCTGGGGTTTGTCCGTGACTGAAGGCGCATTTTCCCTGGGGATGGGTAATGAGCAGCTTCCTCGAGAGCATTCCCATCACTCCGGATTTCAGGACGTCAAGGTGATTGCTTCATAAACGCCACCTTGGGCTGCTGCTCTCCCAGCAGGCTCTGCCTTCCCATCCACGGCCATTCCCAGCTCCCAGGGCAGCAGCAGCAGCAGCAGCACTCCCAGCAAAGCCCCTCATCGCCCCGTGGCAGGGTCACAGCTTCCCAAAATCCACTGGAGAAGGACAAGATCAGTATCAGCTGCTCAAATCTGGGCTTCAGAGCTCAGGATGTGGGATGAGAAAGGAGGATCCTCCTAATCCCTGTGAGGGTGGGCAGGCCCTGGCACAGGGTGCCCAGAGCAGCTGGGGCTGCCCCTGGATCCCTGGCAGTGTCCCAGGCCAGGCTGGACACTGGGGCTTGGAGCAGCCTGGGACAGTGGGAGGTGTCCCTGCCATGGCAGGGGGGGGCTGGGATGAGCTTTAAGTCCCCAAACCATTGTGGGATTTTCTGATCCTGACAAGTGCAGTAGCCAGGGACTACTTGAGTGGAGACACATCCTCTTCTCACATATCTGGATCCTACCTGAGAAAACTGAATTTAAAAACAAAGCTTGTTCTTTTCCAGTCATGCGTGGGAACTCAGATAAACGGATACATTTTTGACTCCTAGATTGTATTTTAGTTTGCTAAAACAGCATTATCAGATTAGAAACATTTGGATTAAAGAAAAAAAAAATTAGGTTTCTCAAGGTGGGCTTTGACAAAACAATTTTTTTGTCTTCTCTAATCAAAGGGATTGCAACCAGAATTAGCTGAATTAGGAAATGCAGAGTGATTTAAATTTACTACAAAGGCTCTGCCTCTAAGACACAATAAAAAGGGGTTTCTGAAGCTTCACCCTTCATCTGAGCAATCCCTTATTTTCCATCCTCACAACACATGTGTTGTGTGGTTTTTGTTTTGTCTCATTTTTATTTCGGCTGGTTCTTTTGAGGCTGATGGCTGGGATTTGAGGGTTTTTCCCCCCTCCTTTTAAGAGTTAAATTGTGAATCTTGGGGCATCAGGAATAATGTGTGTTGTTCTTCAAGGGCTATATTATTCTTCTGTAGCCTTTTCAGGGAAGATTAAACTGCGGTTGAGCCATTCAGCCTCCTGTGGAGGGCAGACAGGGTCAGCAATTTCATCCTTGAAATATGTATTTAGGTTACAAACTCATTACGATAAAAGTGCTAATATTTCCCCTGAATACTTGCTTTTTGATATGTCATTTTCATTTCAGGTTTGTCCTTTTCTTCTTTTTTCTTCCTCCCTTTCTCTCCCTTTCTCTTCCGCCTTTTTTTCTTATTTTTTTTCCATGCTAGTTGTCTCTGAAATTGAACATATTTTCACCCAGTGAGGAATCTGCTGTGCCACAGTAACAGAATATGGATTAATGATACCCTAAGCCCTGTGCTTGTAGCAACACAGGCTTTCAGAAAATAAAAAAGCTTTAAACTCTTGAGTATGGATCTAATAATGGCTTTTCCACAAAGATCTATGAAAACACAGCTGAACTTGATTAAATGATGTGCTTTTTATTTTAGGGGCTGGGGCTTAGCTTGACAGTTTTATTCGCTGCGCTGTGGTTCCTGTTGGGAAATCACCCTGGAATCAGTCCGGAGCTCTGGCTGGGAGCGGCGCGGCTCTGACGCGGCGCTTTGGGGGTGAGCCCAGCCTTTCAGACGTGGGATTAAAGTTGTTTGCTGCGGCCCAGCCCCTGCTTCCGCCTAGGACAGAGATAGAGCTCCCATTGATTTTTAGTGGCACCAGAGCTGGCCCACGCCCCTCCCAAAGCGATGGATCTGCAGCTTGTTCTGCCGGCTCAGCTGCCGTCCCTTTGGCAGGACAGGGAGGATGAGCTTCCAGTGCGTCCTTGCCAAATTATTCCTACTGACCATGGAATAATGGAGCATCTCACAGGTGCTGGAAGTTGTTTGGTCGCTCTCTAAAATTCCCTGGAGGGAGGTTGTGGCAAGGTGGGGGTCGGTCTCTTCACTGAGGGAACAGGTGACAGGACGAGAGGAAACAGCCTCAAGTTGTGCCAGGGGAGAATATCGGGAAAAGTTTCTTCACTGAAGTATGGCTAAGCATTGGAAAAGGCTGCCCAGGGCAGTGGTGGAGTCAGCATCCCTGGAATTGCTCAGACAGTGAGTAGATGTGGCACTTTGTGATCTGGTTTAGTGGCCCTGGGGTTTGCTCAAAGGTTGGACTCGATCTTGGGGGTCGTTTCCAACCTTGATGTCTCTGATTTACACCCACACCTCCACAGCCATCAAATCACCAAGGAAAGTTCTTCTCTAAATCACCCCTGGAGAAGCTCCTCAGCCCGTTCTGCCCAGCCCTTGCAGCCCTTCTCAGGGGTGTGCATTTGGAGATCTGTGTGTTCACGTTTGGTCTCATCTGGTGGCCTCTGGTGGTGCTGATCTTCCGAGCTGTCCCAAAGGGGCGGCACCGGTGGAATGGGTTCGGAGGAAATGGGGCAGTGCAAGGTTTCCCTTCTGTTTGCAATTCTCTGCCAAGTGATGTCCAAGGTTTTTATGATCACAGTGGGATGAGCGAGGCAGGACAATTCCTGCTGATTTATGAGCACCTATAGGGGAGCGTCTCTGATTAGAGATAACTTTGAATTTCTTTTGCCTTGCTGAGGCTGCAGTGTGTGTTTTACTGCCAAAGCTTTGAAACCAGACATTTTTGCACATCTCCAGGAGCACTGCAGGGATTCAGCCTGGGCACCCCAGTTCCCCCCACCCCAGGGGCCTCCAGGCTGTGTCTGCTCCATCACCACCTCCACCAGCAGCAGCTGAATCATCCCGATGATGGGACCAAGCCTCTCCCAACAGATGACCCCTCTCTTCCCCCACGGAGCCATCCCCCAGGCTCATAGATGAAATATTCTCTCCCTGCTGTGATAACTTGACTCAATTTGGCCCTAAACTCCTCAGCAGGATTTGCAGTTTAACCTGAAAATTCACAAAGATGCTGCAGGATGCTGGTTTGGAAATAAAACAAATCCTCTGGGAGTGGGTGAGGAGCTGTGCAGGAGCTGTTGCCTGTCTCGTCAGCACCACTGTTTGTCACATGCTGTTGATTTAGAAATGGGTATCCAGAGAGGAAAATCAAGTTTGAATCAGTGCTGGTTTTCAGTCATATCTTTGTTTTGCCCCCTGTTGTTACAAAAACTGCCTGAAAGCGATGTCTGTGAAACAGGAGCTGTTAGAGAAATGGGATCTGCTTTTCGGGGGGGATTTTCATTGTGGGAGCCCATGAGGGGAGGATGGCTGATGTCCTTCCCTCTGCTCTGTGCTCAGAGGCCTCTCTGAAATCACCTTTCCAACCCATGGCCATTTTCCAGGAGGGAGTTTCCTTTGAATCTCGAATTTAAAAGCTCCATGCGAATGCTGTGGATGTTTTCTCAGTTTCTGCAGGCCAAAATGATACTGAGATGCCCAAGGGGCCGAGGGACCAATTTTAGAACAGAATGAAGCCCCAGGAGCGTGGGGGATAACAGGTGTGAGGGGAGGTGTCCTGTGAGGATGCTGGAGCCGGAGTGGAGCCTCACTGTGCTGCCCCAGGAGGTTAAAAGGAAAGGGAAAGATCTCTTTGTTCTCTTCCTCCTCCTCTTCCTCGTGCAGGTGGCCCCAGACAGGTGAAGTTTTCTGTGTGGAATTGAGCCTGAACCGTTTCACTGTGTCCTCAGTGCCTGAGGGACGGGGTTGGAGGTTGGCTGCTTTCCACCTCTAACCAGGGGAGCATCCTCCACCGTGCCTTCTGTACGTTTCCCTTTGGATTATTCATGAGGGGTGATCCTGGTGGGCCCCTTCCTGCTCAGGATATTCTGATTCAATTATAGAAACCCTTCTCTTTCTTCTTTGTTACCGTGAGCATCCTCCGAAGTGAAGGGAATCACACAGTTGTTTCTAAAAACTGGTCCCCACACACACTTTATTAAAAGAATTCATTTCATAGAAGGGTTTTGGGTTTTTTTCCACGATAATTGTTAAACATGAATTAGCAGCCAGGACTCAGCACTGCACAGAGCAAAGAGTGGCAGACAATCCTGTGATAACGTGGTTGCAGTGAGAATACTTTGGGGCTTTGACCTGCCATCCCAAAATAATTTCATTATGGTGGTAGAAAGAGAAAATTACTCCCAACATCCTACTGGAAAGGGTTTTTTTCAATATTCCCATTGCCGGGATGTTTCCTGTTATATCTTTTACACGAGTAAATCCCATAATTTTCACTGTTAGTTGCTAGGGAACACATTGTAATGGCTGCTCAAAGTCCTTACTGGTGAACCCTCGTTGCCCTCGAGTGCATTCGTTTTATCTTTTGGAGACTAAATTGGCAAGGAAGTCACTCTTTCAAGAACAATTCATAATGAAAACATTGTGGGGGGGGTGGTCGGCTGAATTCCAAACAAAGCAACCAACAATCCCAGGGGTTGATCCGTGCGTTCCGCACGCAAATGGAAGCATTTCCACAGGGATCACTGGAGTCTGAGGGTTGATGAGGGCTGATGTGTTTTGCATCCCTGGAATTGCTCAGACAGTAGGGTTTGGGCTGGAAGTGCAGGAGCCAGAGGGTTTGTGCTGGTTTTTCAGGAGGCAGCTGGGATTGATGTGCCTGGCTCTGCTCGTCCTGCTTGGGAGGTTTATTTCGCCAAGGTTTTGCTTGTGAGGAGGAGAAACCCAGCCCTGCACATTTTCCCGTCTCCTCCCTCATTCCGGAGTTTTCCTGTGGAGGAAAAGATCCCTGTGGAGTAGAGGGGGTGGGAATTTTCAGCATTCTGGGTGGGATCTGCTCACCTGCGCTCCGATGAGGAAGCGCCCACGCCTGCCCGCATTCCCCACCGCAGGAATGCATCCCTGTGCTCCAAGACTGCTTTGCGCCCCAGTATTGAAACATCCCACTCAGCTGTTTCTTGCCCAGATACCCCTTCTGTTTTTTCAGAACCCGGACTTCAAATCCCCAGCTTTTCCCACGGTTTAATTCCCTTTTTCCTGGCATTTTCATCAGCGCGCTGCCTCCCACGCACGGTCACAATTCAGAGATAACACTCCCAGCCAGCCACTGCAGCTTGCACCAAGGCCCACAGATCTCTTTAAATCATTAAATTGTCTTGGTTTTTCTTACATCTTCAGAAATCCATTGTCTTAACATGACCCAATTTCCCCTGCATCCCCCAGAACCCCACTCCCTTTCCCACTGCAGCCTTGCCGAGCCTCTGTGCACCCAGCTCAGACAGAGGGGTTTGTTGTGGTGCCCAGGGGTGGCTCTGTGGCAGCAACCCGAAACTCTGCAAATAAGCATCATTTTGGAGCTGGAATGTCCGGTTCTGCCCACTGCAGAGACCCCATTTTCCCAGGTTTCCCCAGTCCCACTGGGATGTGCCTTCCCTGTTTTCCTCCGTGCCCTGTGACGCCCCTGAAGCTGTCAGGTTGTGGGAGCAGGACACAGTCTGTTTGGGGCCTGCCCAGGTCTGCAGAGACACAGACATTTAAAATGTGTGCTTTCCTGCCAAGTCTCAAACCCCTGATTCCTCCTCCAGTGCCTTTTCAAGAAAAAATGCCATTTATATCCATCACAGCCCTGCTGGTCTTACCCAAAACCAGCCCCTCCACCTGGCAGTCCCCCCAGGACTGGGGTTGGTGTGATCTTAACTCAGGAATGAGCGCGTTTAGTTGCATTTTTCCATACGTTCCCACGTCCCAGCGTTTCTCCCTTGCTGAAATCCTGACTGAGCCGTGCACGGGGCAGCCATCAGTGTTAGAGACCCAGCTCCCAACCTCTGCTCCTTCTCCACAGTCTCTGATGGGTGGGAAACTAGGCTAAGCCTCACGTAAGCTCCTCTTTTTTCTCTTTCTTTTCCCCTTTTTTTTTTTCTTTTTTTTGATGAATAGGGCCAACAGGGAGTTTGCAGCAGAGGATAGATCTATAACCTACTTTACTTTCATCTGGGATAGAAGGACCCTGAACTGAGAGCAGAAAGGGAGGATTTTTACCTGCTTTGTTCCCCCCCCCAGGGTTATAAATAAGCTGAATACATTATTACTTAAAGCAGTGGAAATAATCAGTGCACGTTGTCCTAAAGCTGGGAATCTCCTAAGGCTGCAGTGTTATTTGGGAAGTTATTTTGGTTTCTGTCTGGGAAGAGCTGGGGAGAGGGCAGGGGGTGTTGCGTGGGGAGGTGTTGGAGCCTGCTGAGGCTCACAGGTCACTCACAGCACCACAGCGCCTCTTCTGCTTTAGAAACTCAGGGAGAAGCAAGGCACAGGCTTGACATTTTTTTCCCCATCTCTCTCCGTATTTAGTCACTTTGCCTTTAATATGTAAAATAAATTATATTCAAAATGCAGATATTTATTTTTTTATATCTGGGGCTGTATTTTTAAGAACTAAATGATGATGTAGGTGTTTTGTTTTTTTTTTTAAAATGAACACCCAAACATCTTGCAAAAACTGATTTTAGGGTAGTAAACATCTTCAGAGCTGTAGGGTAATGTTTTCGTGGCGTATCCTCATCACTTTTACTGGTTTGTGTGGCCAGTGGATGGAGAACAGCACAAGAAATTGGGAGGTTATTTGCTCAGTTATTGGGATGCTTCTCTTGACACCTCCCCTCCTTGTGATGCCTCTAAACCTCCTGAATGAATTAATGCTCTTTACCTAGCTGAAGAAATAATTATGATCCTTAGATGAGCCTTACTTAGTGATTCTAAATCAGCAAATCAGTATTTTCTCTGTATGTGTGGAAATAGCAGTTCCAGGACCCCCAATCAAGCACAGTTTTTTTTTTGGCCAGAGGTGGATTCTGCAGGAAAATTTCTGTTCCTGTTGATGGGATGCAAGGCCAGTGCAGAACAACTTTATCCCAGTGGCTGCTTTATCTTTATTTTGTTTTCTTTCTTTCCTATTTTCCCTCTGGAAAGCAAAGCCCGGAGTCAGCGTTGGCGTGTGGAGGATGGAGGAGCCTTAAATGTGTTTGTGGGATGTTGTCCCGTGGTGGTTTCCCTGTCTGCAGCAAACATGACTGGCCTTTCACTGTTCATTAGGCGTGAGAGAGGAACAGAGTGGAAAAGTGTCAACACTCTGAGGTGCTGCTCAGCACCAAAATGTGCATTTCCATAGGGAGGCTGAGCCACCAGACACCCTCTGAGGACCGGGATCTCTGAGGGGGGATCTTTGTTGGGGTTTTTATCAAGTAAAGGGAGATTTCACTTTGAAACTTCCTGCTGAGTGAGCTTGGGTCATGTTATCCAGAGAAGCTGTGGCTGCCCCTGGATCCCTGGCAGTGCCCAAGGCCAGGCTGGACGGGGCTTGGAGCAGCCTGGGACAGTGGGAGGTGTCCCTGCCCATGGGACTGGATGGGCTTTGATGAATTCTGTGACTCAGTGACTGTGTTTTGCATTATTTTGGGTGTGAATTGGCACTCCTGTCAGTGCCCAGAGTGGGAAGGTGCAGCAGAGCCCGTGGGGAGCAGCACGTGAGGCACCTGCAGTGCCCAGGCATCACCTGAGGGAGGGCTGTGCAGCACCTCCTGTGCCCGTGGAGTTCTGCTCTCTGCCCACTGCAAAGTCGTCTGTGCTGCAAGAAACTGCAAACAGAGCTTTTATTTTTTTAGTCTGGGAAAAGATAAAAAACTTCTGAGAGTGAAATAACCCCGTTCGAGTCAACCCAAGGGGAAATGTCTGCCCAGATTTTCTAGATTAAAGCAATAAAATTTTCAGAGTCCTCAGCATTTTGTCTCAAGCAGAGGAGCTGCTTCAAAATAAATGTTTGAAATATTTCCTGTAGAAGGAAAGCAAACAGGCAGTTTTTATGAAGTGGAACATGAAGACAAGGAGGATTTTTTTTTTCCTTATTTTTTCATAATATATAGAGAAGAGTGGTTTGATTTTGGAAAAGAAAAATGGGTGCCTTGCAGGAATTTCTAAGAGCTCCTGTGTCCCTGTAAGATCAGTGGTGCGAAGGAAGGCAAAACAGCACTGGGACTGCCTTGCAGCCTGCTTGGGAGCAAGGATCA
Source organism: Struthidea cinerea (assembly GCA_013397865.1). Lineage (NCBI taxonomy): Eukaryota > Metazoa > Chordata > Aves > Passeriformes > Corcoracidae > Struthidea > Struthidea cinerea. The sequence goes on along the minus strand of VZTI01000538.1, from coordinate 708,382 downwards.
AATCCCAGAGAGGTGGAGTTTTAGCCATGTGGGTTCAGAAATCAGTCTGCCTTTAACAGATGGGGGTCAGAAAGACCTGGGAAAATTAAAACAGTCTCAACATGAGAACCCAGATAGAGACATCCAGCTCCAAGGTGATAGAGAGATTAGAGATGTGAGTGGTAAAGTTGCCCAGGCAGTGCCTTGTTAATGCTCACAGTAATAAAGTCCACGGGAAAAAAAATTTCCAGCAGGGATAGGGGTGGGGGGAATGACAAGACATTTACCTCTAAAACTTTTTTTCCCTCCTTTCCTCCTCGGTGAAGTAGAAATCCCAGTGAAATTTCCGCTCTAAAGGTCAAATTAGAAAGCTTTCATCCCCAGACTTGTAAACTATTTCTCAAATCAGTGACTCTCAAAATTATTCATTAGAACACCAGCTCTTAAACTGGAATTCTATTAAGCTCTGTATCAAAGGGGTTTTATTCCAGCCCACGCAGCTCTCCGTGTAGTCCTGACACACCAGCAAGGACACAGCCTGGAGAACTTCATCTCCCTGTGTGGGTGAAAGGGCTGACATCAAACCCAGCTTGGAAGTCAGGTGCACTTTGATAGGGACAGAGTTTGGGGACGGTGGGGCCACAAACACCAGCAGGCCAATCTTGTGGGTGCCAGTTAAGAGCTTTCAGCCTTCCTTCCTGGGAGTTCTTCCAACCAGTGTCCTCTCACCTCCGAAATGGGTTGAGGTGCACTGGGATCTCCTCTCCAAGACTGGTTTTGTGGGCCGAATTCCCACAGTTTGTGGACAGCAGCCAGTGGAATGGGATTATCCCGTGGGCAGCCGTGGCAGTGCCTTCCCTGCCCATCCGGCTGTGAGCTTTGCCCAGGACACGAACGTGGGATCTCTTGGATGTGGAGAGTTGTGCAAATAGGATGAGGACAGCGTGGGAGAGGGCATCCCAAAATCCCTTAGCAGGAGGTTCTTTGTTCAGTCTGAGCCAGGAGGATTGGGCCACTCCTTCTGTCAGGTTTTTTGTTGGAGGTGTCATTGCCAGCCTGATCAGATTCCCTTGGGATGAGTCACGTGCTCTTTAATAAAGGGAATAATCTCATTGACTTCAGTTTGAGGACTGGATATCACCTTAAACGTCACCCTAAATTTTAGATTGCTGGGATTATCTTAAAATTATAGAAGTGGTTTGAGAAGGCAAAGCCCGTTATGATCTGTAAATCTCTTTAAGTCGTGCTCAAAAATTGGCTTTGGGTGTCTTGGCTGTGTCTGGGCACCCAAGGGGATTGGGCATTTCACACAGAAAAAAGGAAATTACACCTTACCTGTATCATTATCTCCTATTGTATGGGTGCTTTAAAGTTCATTTAATATTAGTAAAGGTGGTGTTTTGTCTGCTCCAGATTACCCAAAATTGCCAGGGAACATGTGCTAGCTTTCTAATTTATCAGTTCCTAAATGATCAGTTTCATTTTTAACCATTCGGTTTTCCTGTGTTCAAAGCACAGCCAAGTCTCCAGGGGGAAATACCAACCACAACCCCCCATGAAATACAAACAGGCCAAAAGAACTCCTCAAGTGCTGATCCAAGGATTTGTTGCGCGCCTAAGTGAAGGATGGATGTCCTAACCAAAGGACAGCTGGAATGACACTAAGGCAGCGCTAATTCCCAGTAATTCCCAGTTTGATGCTCAGATGTGTGGATATCACCCACCCTTCTCCCTCCCTGTGCTGCTCCTGGGCATAAACTCTGTGTTCCTTCTGTCGAGGTTCACTGGATGTCTCAGTCTGGAGGAATAATGATCCCTAGGGATGCAGGCCCTGTGCTTTGGAGGCTCCTTGCTGTTACCACCAACTCAGTTGAGTGATATCACCGGTGTGTTATCAAATTTGCTTTACAGAAATCTCTAGAGGAAGACTTTTAAGTAAAATCCACTAACATTTTTATTTTCCAAGCCTATTAGCCATGTTTTTCTTTGGCAATTAAAACCCAGTGATGTATAAAGCAGTGATTGATGTGTGTACATTTTTGTTGGAATACAGCAGAAGCAGAAGTAGTTCCATGCCAGTTGAACAGGAATAATGGGTGCAAATAGCTGTGGCTCTGCTTTTCCAATCATTAGGAAAAAACCCTGAGCTGTAATGACAAAGGGCTCGCTAATGGTGAGTTTTTGACAGCGTGTCATTCAAGGCGTTGCACAGCAGAGCTGCCTCCCACACGACACAGTCACAGCAATTGGCTTTCCAAAGGACATGCAGACACCTGCCACCACCAGTCTGCATCACTGACTCTTCATCTCATTTCCTATAATATTTTTTGGGTGGTTTTCAATAGCTCTTGCACAGAGGGGTCTCTCCTAATTGCAGAACCAGCGTTAATTGCGAAGCATTTTGTGTTCTAAAAATAGGCACGTGTGGAAAAATAAAAGCAAAGCATGGAAAGCCTCCTCGGGCAAACAAAGCCAGCGAGACAGAGCTCAGCTTGCACAAACAAAACAGGGATCTCTGTCACGTCCCCAGTGCCCTGAGACTGGCAGGCTCCTGAGGGAAGTCCTGGTGCTCCCGTCGAGGTTTCCAGGGCATGCTGAGTTCAGGAATTCTGTTATTTCCATTATTTCTGTTATTGTTGCAGCCAGTAATGGGAACCAAGGTGGGGGCTGTGTAGCTGCCCTGCTGGGGTAGAAGTCTCACCGCTGGGACAGTCGGGGAGCTGTAAATGAGAAGGGATGTAAATACAGACATCTGAGGCCACACCTTACACTGTTCCCCCCCAGCAGGAGCTGATGTGACCTTGTTTGTTTGCCCATCCTTCGATGCCATCTGGGAAATGTCTCCTTAAAACTTTGATTTCCGTGCTTGCCCAGGAGTCACTTAGAAAAAGAATTACCTCGTTTCGTAAAGCACAAACCCAAGCAGGTCCTAAGAAAGGAGAAAAGGCTACAGTCCTTTTGTTTTGCTTATAATGGAATCTTCTTTGCTGTAAAGACTGATTTTTGTAGGCAAAATTTGGGGAAGTTTTTCATTACTCTGGACTACTTGGGTAATTGTTACTGTGCAAAGCCATATGGGCTTGATTAAAGTTTCCAAATGCCTTTTACTGAGACAAACTACCCAGTCCTGAGGGGCCTTGGATCATTTCAGAGTGCTTAAGCTTTTATTAAACCCCATCGGAGGTTTCGGAAGGAGGTCATTCCATAGGAAAACGCCCTGCCCAAAGTGAGAAGCTGGTGGGCTGACAGCTGCTGCTGGCACCTCCTGGGCTTTTGAGCGTTTTGGGGGGAGTGGGGATCTGTGTCAGACTGGCATCACTTCCCAGTACCTGCCGAAGTGGTGGCACTGAACATTAAGGCAGGGTTTTAATGGAGGCTACAGAAAAATCTCATTATGCCAGAAAAGCCATTCAAGTCCCCATTAAGGGGTGGGTGTTGGTGTGTGCATTGCACTCCAGTGCGTTTCAGAAGCAGATGTCAGGCTGCTGTGCAAATATTAGCTAATTAAGCCTCTTCTGAGAGACACAGTTGAAGTACTTGTCCTCAGAGAGGGGCAAACTTTGTCACTGAGAACTGAAGTGACTTTCCCAAAGTCATGCAGCTGCTTTTAAATACATCCAGCTGAAATTAAATATGACTTGCACCTTTCTGCTTCTGTGGGTCTGTTCAGCTTGGTTTAGAATTGATACTGTCCAGAAAGTGTTTAAAAGGCACCTTAACTCATTCATTAAGTAAAGTGTGAGGAGCTGTTACTCACAGTAACCTGTCTGCGTTCCTGTTACACTGCTGTATTCTCCTCTTGAAATCATTGCTAATTGGTAATTACTAATCCTTCTCTCGTGCTGGGGTTACTGGAGCTTAAACAATGTTTTCCTGTGTTCATTGGAGTCTTTGGGTTGGTATTGTGAGAATTGTTGGCAGGACATTGATCTACAGAACTGCAAGCGTTAATATTTTCTTCCTCAGTTTTTCCTTTTAATCTGATGGGTTTGTGGGCTTGTTTGTTGGTTGGGGGGTTTTTTATTGGCAAATAAAACCAAAAATCCTCCTCTGCTACCCAGGGTTTTCAGGTTTGAGGACAAAACGAAGTGGAACTTGGTGGTGTTGTCAGGGCAGACAGCCAGAGCTGAACCGCCCGCTCTGCAATTCAGCGACTGCAAAGTGGTGTCTAAACGAAGCTTCTCGCTAATAAAATCCTCTCGATATTATTGTTCATTCCAGTTTAGGTGTGGCGAAAAGAAATCTGTGGGCTTCAGACAGCACGGGCACAATCAGCCTGATGGCTTTGATGAGGGTTTAGCCTTTCTTATAATTATCTTAATCTCGTTACTTCACTCCGAGCCAGATCTGAAGCACTTGTGTGAGGCTTTGCAGAGCTCGCTCCCAAGGCCTGATGGTTTGCAGCACAAGCAGTGGTGATGAATGCTCTGCTTTATTTGCTGCCTCCAGTTGGTTTTGACCATTCTTGCAGCATTTCCTAGATGTTCATCCAAGCAGAGGCTGCTTTTCCTGGTAGCAATCCTTTTCTTGTCAATACCGATGTAAGAAATAGCACATTTATTCCTGCAGGCATTATTTTGGCTTTAGGGTATTACTCCTCCTGCAGCTGTCCTCAGAGAGGATGGGATCCAGCCTTGTGCCCGTGTGCAGTCAGAATATATAAAAATCTGTGCACTGGCAGGTGGCCAGGGGAATGTTACAGTGGTTCCTGTAAAATTAAAAAAAAAACCAAACTTGTAACTTTTATAGAATTTGGGAATGAAAAATCATATCTCTCTAATTGATAATTTCTTTTTCTGTTTTCCTTTTGTCCTAAGACAGAAGAGAAAGAGAGAAAGGCTAAAAAAAAAGGTTTCTTTCCTAAAAATGGAAATGAGGCAGTGACAACTTCGGATTTAATTTAATTAATTATTTTTTAAGTATGTGTGCAGAAACCATGTTTAAGAGGGGATAAAAATCAAGGCTCAGTTTTCCATTCCAGTAACCTTATAATGATGCTCCTACCAGTTCCTGCTGATAAATATTTATCACCTCTGTGTTTTCTCTGGTTCCCAACTGCACTGACAACAGGTTTGTAATTGCCAAGCCATGGCTCAGCTACACTGGAAACAAGGGGAAAAAAAGGAAAATTGAAATGCAGGAGATTGTTAAAGATCAGAGGCTGCCAAAGTGATTCTGTGTCTTGGTGCTCCCACAAAGCAGCAGCTGGTGACAATCCTGGTGCCACTGCTCAGCTCGGAGTCACCTCCTCACTTCACTGCGATTCTCTTGAATTCAGTGTGCAAGGAGAGCAGAGGGAGTTGTATTTTTGCAGTGCATGGGCCCTGAGGAGAGGAAAAAAGAGAGGTGGAAGGAGGAATTTAATTTAATTAAAGCGCTCTGTGGCTTTACATGCAGCTGGTACAAGAGACTGCCTTGTGGGAAGGGAAGGGTCTCCACACATGGGCCAGGAGGGCATCAGCAGCGAGGCTCCCGCAGGGAAGCAGGCTGGGGTGGGATTTAATTGGTTATTTAAGGCAGCAGTTCTTCCTAAATTCATACACCAAAACTCCCCCAGCATTACAGGTGCTGGAATCTTCTCCGGGTGTGTCTGCTGCTGTGGGTAAATCAGCACCTTCTCGCCCTTCCCAGCCTGGGGAGGCATTTCCTGATCCTTTCGTTGATGCTCTTCAGCCTCCTGCTGCCTCACATTCCACCCAGATCCCACCAGCCCGCCCTCCAGGCTGATGTTTGCTTTATTTTGTCATTTTCCTTTTGTGCTTTTCGTGAGGAGAAGCCTCGGATCACCCTTTAACCGAGTTCCTTCTCTCCTGGCAGACCTTGAGAACTTCAAGACCAGAACGAGGAGCACGGTGTCCGTCCGCCAGGGCCAGGGCATGGTGCTGCTCTGTGGGCCCCCACCCCACTCTGGAGGTAAAGAGCTTTCCTTCTCTCGACTGCAGTGTTTGGCAACGCTTTGTGAGGTTTCCGTTCTCAGGGAAGAGAATTCCCAGCCTTTTCAGGAAGTTTGCAGCAGTCACCTGCAAGGAGAGGGCTGTGGCAGGGCCAACCTGACTGTGGGGTCGTGCTGGGTGACTGGGGAAGCTCCAGCTGGGGGTAAATTCAGAGGAAAAGCATTTTACTACGTCTGAGTGTAAACTTCAGAGGTGAACTGATGGAAGCTAAAGCAATGTGTTCGCATACCAAAGACATGGCCAAGATCATGTGCAACCTGTCTGTTTTGTGGCCTGGGTGCGTCTTCTGCTAAAAAGTTGTAGATTGCTGACAGAGCCACTTTTGTGCCTCATCTTTTTGTTATTATTTTTTTTTTCCAAACACTATTGGCACTTCTTTTGTCTCCTGGGTACTCAGGATGTGTCCAGATCTCACAGGGTGCCATTGGCTTCAAAGAGGGTGGCATAAGTGTTTGGTATTTCCCAAAGAATTCTTTCAGTTTAGCACAAACCTATTTTAACCGTGCCAGTTTGTGGCTTCCTGAGCGTGTGTGTTGCACTGTTGTGTTTAAACTGTGTTGGAGAGGGAGTGGTCCTGTCCGAATTCCTGCTGGGTGCCCTGGGTGTGCCCGACAAGCTCCATGTGTGTGTCCCTCCCCACCAGGACCCACACCAGCCGCTGCAGCTGGCTCCTCCGTCAGGGCACTGCTGGCTCCGTCAAAACGTCGGAACGTCTTCCTCGAATCCCTGTCCCTTTTAAAGGAATTTGCAATCCTGCTTTGAAATCTGTCTGGCCTCATCAGCTGGATGGAAATTGCCCCGTGGACCATGTGCTGTTAGGCTGAGCTTATTGCTCCGACAGGAGGAGACAGGGGCTGGAGGAGCTCCTGGGCTCGCATCTGACCGGCTGACAGAGCTGCCCACGGACCTCGTCCCACTGGGGCCCTCCCAGTCATTCCTCCAAGGCAGGAAGCTCCTAGAGAGACGCAGGGATTGCAGGAATTGTGCAGGTTTGTCTCCTCAGCACAGCCCTGCTCTGCAGTGGCTGAGAGGTTCCTGTTTTGCCGTAAGAAATCCTTGCAGGGTGAGCACCGTGTGTGGAGATGGGGCAGCCGGTGGGGGCGGTGAGCAGTGACGAGGAATGGTTGTTCAGGTGGTTCAGGAGGAAGGTTTGGCCTGGCTTTATTTACTGGTGGTACAAAAAGCTACATTCCCAGAAGGTGCTGGTGTTACTTCCAGCGTGGCTTCAGGAAGAGGGACAGAGCCTCCTGTGCTGGCCGCGAGGTGAGAACATTCCTGGTGCCCAGAGGGTAACGATTTCCCTCAGTCATTTGGGTGATGAGAGATGATTTCCCCCACGACCGCTATCCATGACCTGCTCTGTTGCAGCCAGAAAATTCTCTTAATTGTAGCCAGAGCCACAATTAGTCTAACCTGACACAGCTCTGTAACCGAGCTGGGCTGCGCTCGTTGGTTTCTGGCTTGCACAGAAAGTATTCACAGCAACTCAAAGCAGGTTAATTCAGACCACTTGTTCTGCAGGAATTCATCTGCTCTGTGGCAACGTTTTCTTTTACTTTTCCTTCCTCCCAAGGTTAGAAATAAGACGAGTTTTAAAAGTCCCAACTGCAGATGGATGCTTTTTGGTGATCGTTGTGTTTCCATCAGCCAGCTGCGCATGTCCCGCTGCGATCGAAGCCCTTGGCTCTGCAGCAGCCACTGCACAGTCCCAGAGCCTTCTCCTGCTCAGCCCTGGGCAGAGGGAGCTTCAGGAGGAATATCAGGTGTCAGTGGGAAGCTGCTGCTCATCGGAAGCCGCCGTGTTCCGTGGGCAGCCCCGTCCCCAGGGCCCCGGCAGTGTTGGCAAAGCAGAGCTGTAGAGATCAGCTCCTTCCAGTCCCCCAGTGTAACATTGCAAGTGTCTAACGCTGTGGTGCGACAGGAAAAAACTGTTCAGCTTAGAAGTGAAAAATAATCCACCACATTGGACGTGCGAGTGGCATTGAGAGGAGAAAATGCAATTACTTATTTTAGAATCTGATTAGGGCAGCGAACCCAACTTCATCATCTTTGCAAAAAGTGCCTGATGGCATTAATGACCAGTGCTGAAATACAGGGCTAACTGTGGGGAAAAAAATACACTTTCGTATTATTTCTTTTTTACTTTAACTTCGTATGTGCATTGAAAATGAAACCTGAAAAAAAAAATTAAAAAAGCAAAACTATTCAATCTGAGAACCGCTGTTGCTCTGCTGATGAGGGTATTCACTGGAATAGTGGAAGCCTGAAAAAACCATCCTGGCCAGGTGCTGAGATTTGGGAAAAGAAAAATAGTAAATTAGAAGGGAATTATTTCCTGTCAGCCATTGTGTCGCTGGTTGTCTTGGGCTTAAAAATTGTGGCTTTATTAAAAAGGTGCTGATCAGCATCCAGACCATTAACCTTTCAGCTGTAGTTCACTCTGATACTTTGCCACTTGGAAATGTCCATTTTTGAGGAGCAGTCAGCTAAAAGCGAAGTCATGTTGGCCCACGTACATTAGTTGTTGAGGCTTTCTTTTTATTTTTGCTTCTAAATGATGCCCAATAAAGAGCTTCCTACTGTTCAAACGTTACAGGAAATTCATCCTGAAAATGAGTCCAAATGATGAACAAGTCTTTTCAGCATCACCAAATGGGCTGTGTACAGCTCGCGCAGAACAATCTGGGCATTGCCGTGCATTGTCCCAATTTTTGGTCTGAAATGAGCTGGAAACGCAGCGCCTGGATCTCAGCTCCCCCCCAGACCCCAAATGGAAATGGAACGCGTGCTCCGTGCGGCGCGGCGGCGGCGGGGAGCCGCTGTTTGTCAGGTCGCTGCCTCGTGCTGGTACATTTTGTTAAGCAGCGTAATGATGTGATGGCCTCCTCTGATGAAGTGCATGCTGAGTGCTGGAGATTTGGAAAACAAACGTTCATCTGCAGCTCGGGAAGTGGCTGGGCTGGGAAGCGGACTGAATGCAAATCAAACATTTGCTTCTGCCGCGTTTTCTGCGCTGGAAGCGGCGGATTCCCCAACCCCCGAGGCCAGTCCTGCCGTATGGATGACCCCTTTGTCTGTTAGAAGTTCCAGTTCTTTTCCTTCCCTTTTTTGTCTTTTTTTGCCTTCTCCATTTGTTCCTAACAGACTGGTAGAAACCTGCCTGGGTTGTTAGGGTTTTTCTGAGATAATTGCCCTGCCTGTGAAGGGTGTTCCCTCATTATTTCTGCAGCTTGTTTAATCAAAAGCCCAGCCATGGTCGTGTGTCAGCCATTCTACCCCGATGCGCCACAGAAGAAATTACTGAGGAGTGAACACTGCTCTGGGAACATGGCACAGGGGCTGTGTAGCAGCACGAGGAGCAGCTGTAGGTGTTTCAGCGGACAAGAGGAAACAGTCAAAACCCTAAAAGTCTGTGTGTGGCTCAAATTTGGCTTTGGGGTTGGTGCAGAACACCAGGGGCCTCATCGTGGCCACAGCAGGCCCTGGGCAGTCCCCAGTGATGGAGCCACAGAAACGGGTTTGGACATAGGAGGGACATCAGAGAGTTTCTGTGACTTCTGTGCTGAGATTTAATGAGGTGCCTCAGCCTGTCTTAGGGTGAGCTCTAGAATTCGGATATCAGAAAACAAAGCTGTCCTGCTTTATATTTCCACAGCCCTGTGAGATCTGTGACCATTAAGTCACAGACTGGTTTGGGTGGGAAGGGACCTTAAAGCCCATCCAGTGCCACCCCTGACATGGGCAGGGACACCTCCCACTGTCCCAGGCTGCTCCAAGCCCCAATGTCCAGCCTGGCCTTGGGCACTGCCAGGGATCCAGGGGCAGCCACAGCTGCTCTGGGCACCCTGTGCCAGGGCCTGCCCACCCTCCCAGGGAACAATTCCTTCCCAATACCCCCTCTAATCCTGCCCTCGGGCAGTCCTCCGGGTGGGCTGTCACCAACAGCAGAGTAGAGGGGAAGAATCCCTTCCCTTGACCATCTGGAGCGTTTCAAGCCAAAACAGGAAAAATATCACCAAAACAGGCTTTGTTTTTTCATTCTGTTGCATTTTTAAGCAGTTTAGAAATGATAAAGCATTTCGGAGTGTACAGTAGTTTTCCAGTTAAGCTCTTGGAAATGTTTTCCTTCTGAGGAGCTTTGCAGGGGGAAACAAGTTACCTTTCCTTGTTTGCTTTTTTCAGTGTCATTAATCAAATTTGGCAAGATACATTTCTTGTTGAGATAAACTTAATTGAAACAAACAAACAAAAAGCTCCAAGATCCAAAGCAAACACTCGCTTGTGTTTCTCAGGGCTCTGAATCTAAGTTGTGTTCTGAAGGGGATATGCCTGGGAACTATTGGAGGTCGCTGTCCTTTTAACTTTATCTCCAAATTTTAAGACAAAATATTCTTTTGTGCCAAATAGTTCCTTTCACTTAAGTTTGTGGGAGCCGAGTCCTTTAGCTGCCACTTTTATTAGATTTATTTGATAGTCAGGGCAGGGTTAGTTAATATTTTAACAACTACAGTTTTCCAACCCCTTCTAACATCCCTGGCATTTCGTTGTGAGTCTAGAGGCTAAGAAAACACAGTCCTGGAAAGTATTTTCTACTTGACAGGCTGGTAGCGCACCCATCCTCATGCAGAACAAACGGGCCTGTAAATCCTTCCCCTCCCTTCTTTGGGAAGATAAATGAACTTGTCTTCAGGATTTCTCTCACCCCCCCTTCCTGCGAGTTTCTCGTGGTTCATCTTTAGAAAGATCTATAACCATGTTCTCATGACATTTGCCTTCCAGCCCTCGTGGGAAAAGCCTGTGGAGATGGAGCTCTGCGAGTGCTGTGAGAAATGCTGAATGTACACAGAGGGCTGGTGAAAATGATCTCTCAATTACTTGATTATTTGAATTCCGTGTTCCCGTTGCAGTCCCTGGAGGTGTGTCCTGTTCCCAGACCTCTCTGTGCCTCGCTCGTTCCACCCCTCACCACAGCTGCAGCACATTTATTCTCACTCCTAATCTGTCTCAATCATCTGGGCAAGAAACAAACCAGCTGAGGGCTTTCTGTAGGTAACAGAGTGCTCAGCTGGGCAGATGGGAACCCACTGGTGTTCCTACAGGACATGTCTTCTCCTGCCACTTGCTCCTACAGGACGTGTCTTCTCCTGCCCTGGGACTGAGCCCTCCCTCCACGATTTCTCTCTGGAACTGAGCCTCCCCTCCACGATTTCTCTCCCTGAACCNTAGAAAGATCTATAACCATGTTCTCATGACATTTGCCTTCCAGCCCTCGTGGGAAAAGCCTGTGGAGATGGAGCTCTGCGAGTGCTGTGAGAAATGCTGAATGTACACAGAGGGCTGGTGAAAATGATCTCTCAATTACTTGATTATTTGAATTCCGTGTTCCCGTTGCAGTCCCTGGAGGTGTGTCCTGTTCCCAGACCTCTCTGTGCCTCGCTCGTTCCACCCCTCACCACAGCTGCAGCACATTTATTCTCACTCCTAATCTGTCTCAATCATCTGGGCAAGAAACAAACCAGCTGAGGGCTTTCTGTAGGTAACAGAGTGCTCAGCTGGGCAGATGGGAACCCACTGGTGTTCCTACAGGACGTGTCTTCTCCTGCCACTTGCGGAGGGCCTCAAAGTCCCTGCTGACCCTGGAACTGAGCCTCCCCTCCACGATTTCTCTCCCTGAACCTCAGTTCCTCAGACACCTTTCCCTCTGCTCCTTTCTGACCTTCCTGGGCATCTGGGAGCTGTGTCCCCTTGAGTGAACACAGGCAGGATGTAGGTGCTAAAAAGCTGGAAGCAGAGAAATTCTCCAGCCTTTTCTCAATATTCTGTGAGCAGACTGTCTTTCCTGTGTAAACTATTTTAAACAAGGTCACAGTTTCATAAACTTCTTGCACCCGCAAGCTGTTTTGCAAGATTGTTATGGCTTTGACTTTGAAAATATTTTGGAATAGGTATCTTAGGACTTGGCCAATCCTCTCAAGGGGTGGATGGCCGAGGAACCAATTACCTATTGCCATTCAACACACTTTTTGCGATCTATCCTATAGAGTAGTCAGAAAATTATTAAAGCCTGAGCTTCGGCTTCCACTTGTTCATGAGCCTGGGCTCTGTGGCGTTTTCTTTATGCACCTCGGATGTAACAGCGACAGCAGGATTTCAAGGAAAATCAGCTTTCTGTCTCTGCAGGGCCCACATTCTCAATGCGCTTGGGAAATTCCGTCTTCCCGAAGAGGAGGAGATTCATTAAAGCTCAGTTGTTCCCATAATTCTTTCCTCTCTGATGCCATCACTCCTGAAGGGAGCACAGCCATGGATGGGAACACATCCGTGTCTGTGAGCTGAGATGCTGACAGAGAATAATTCCCCCATCTTTTCACGGATTGGGTGCATTCAGGTTTTCTCATTCTCTCCTGCCTTTTTTTCCCTGCCGCTATCCAGGAGAACTTTTAGTTCTGTCACACAGCTCAATCAAGTAGAACTAACTAAATTTTAGCATTTGACAGACGAGATGGCAATTCTGATTCCATCTCCGTCCCAGCCTTTCATGCTGTAGTGAAGTGTGGACACCAGACATGTTTGCAGAAAGCGCTTTAGTGATTACAGTGCTGCTGAAACCACTTCTGGGCACAGAAATCATTGGTGCTGCTCGCTTGTCCGCTCACTTTTTCACTCCTTTTATTATTTTTTTAAAGGGATGATGGACACTTCAAGGGCTGGGAGCTGTGAGGATGTTTTGGCTTTCAGGGTGGCCGATGGCCTCCAGTGGGATGAATGGTTTGAGGGGTTTGTCTTGTAAATAATCCGTCCCACAAATTGTGTCTGGTGTTCCCTCGTGTTTGGACAGCCCCCACCACGCAGTGCAAGGAGGAAGGGGAGCAAACCTGGGGAAAACCAGACTGGTGCAGGAGGAAAAAGGCAATTATCAGGATTTTCATGCCATGACAGGATCAGCGAGTGGGGCATAGCAGGAGTCCTGGAGCTTTTCATGGCCTCACTCCACTACAGTAACCTTAATATTCAGCCTTTATTCTCCTGTTCCTTTCAGTGTGGGATGCCCAGAGCTTTTGAGAAATGGGAATTTTACAGAACCTGTATTCCCAGGACGGGGCAGTCCCCCCTTGCCAGGCAGGTGGTCAAAGGGCTGAGCTACCCCTGTTACTCCTTATTAAGGACTGATGGTTTCTCCTCTTTCTCTCCTGTCTTAATGTCTTTGGAGGCCTTTGCTGCTTGGTCAGATTTGGTTCCAATTAGTGAGAAGCTAATTTAGACAGGAGTCTCGCACACATGGGTGGGCACTGTGGTTGTAAAAGTTCCATTTCTCCAGGAAACCAAGCAAAAAATCTGCTAAGCTGGTTGGAAGGTGGTTCAGCTATTTGTCAGAATGCTGCAGGGTCAGCGAGCAGCCTGCCATGGATCACTCCCAAGGCTGGAGGGAAAATACGAGCAGGTAAACTCTCCCGTGGGGCTGGGAAAAGCAAAGAAAAAAGAGGCAGGGAAATATTTTTCCATTAGGGACAGCCAGTGATGGATTTGGCATATTTGGCTGTGGTGTTGGGTTGGTGGTGGCAGACCTGGAGCGTGAGGAGGTGTTGCAAACCCCCCTGGACTGTGGGGCCGGAGTTAAACCTTGTTGTCCATGGATGGTTCTGCCTGCAGCATGCAGGGAAGGACAGAGGGGAGGCTCAGTTCCCAAACAAGCAGGAAAATGCCCCAGCAAGGCGGTGTTCCCATGAGCTGGGTCTCCACAGCTCGCAGGTGTCTTTCCTGGAATGGGAACATGTAAAATTCCAGCAGGATTTCCTAGGTATTCCCAGGAGGGGGGTGAAGGATGAGTGCTGGAGATGTGTGGGAGATGGAGGAGAGGAGAGCAAAGGGTGCAGCATCAAAAATATCTGAACCTGTCACCAGTTTTTCCTCTTAATAGTGATTGTCACTCAGTGTCCCCACACAGCAGAGAATTCCCGTGTCCAAAGTGTCAGCATCCTGAAAGTGTTTTCCAGAGCACCAAAAAGCCTCTGAGTGATTTATCTCAGGCCAAGATCCAGAAAACAACTTCCCAATGCTTCCAGTTCCTGCAGTGTGTCTCCGAGGCAGGCGCCCTGCTCCTGAAAGCTGGATCTGAGCAGCCTAGCAGCATTTCTGCCAAAGAATTCCCTCAAAATTCAGCCCAAAATTCACTCCAGGTGTCTCTTTCCACAGCAGCATCACAGGGAGTAGGTGAGTCACACACTGGGTTTCTGTAATTCGTCTGTGTCTGGCTCCATGTGATGGAGATTATTACAGTTCAGCAAAAATGGGCTTCATTAAACTTAAAATCAGGCATATGAAACCCTCATTTAAATAAAAAGTGATTGAGAATGGTAACTTCCATTTAAAGTGCATCTCCCATCATTTATTTTTTATGCTCTGCCACAGTCACCGTTTAAATTATTAAAAGCAAGAAGTAAAAAGCTTCTCAGGAGATAGAAATGGATTAGATTAAAATTAATCTGACATAATCCTTTCTCTAAAACTGCTGATTCAGTTTGTGCACAAGTTTATCAACATATTTGAGGATAAGGGATAAGGATAAACTCTCCTCTAATTTGGGAGTGCTTTGGCTTGATATTTCTGACAGCACAGGGAACATGCAGCGCTCCCTTAATTGAGAGGTTTGTGAAACTACAAATATTTCCAACAGCACAAATGCCAAGCTCATTACAGATTTACACTAATTTAAGCACCTGAGTTGGCAAATGTGATCTGCCTCGTTTCTGGGATAAATTTTGAGGTGCAAAAATAGGGGCAAAGTCAAGAACAGACACTGGCCTCGGGAGGTTAGACCCAGTTTTTCAGCTGGCACGTGTCACTTGTCACCTGCAGAGTCAGCACCTCCCGCCAGCCCCGCCAACATTCCTTGTTTGTGCCCCACAGCGGTGTCCTGGACACAGGAGGGGGTCTGGGGTCTGCAGCAGGAAGGGAAGAGGCTCAGCCCTCCAGTGAAGACCTTGGAAATAGCGAAATATAAGGAACGTGACGTTAATGGATTTTTTATTTATCAGTGACAGCTCGTGACATCTTTAAAAAGAAATCATCTGTGAGCCGGTCGTGTGGTTTATTCCCTGTTTGGTTGCAGGCAGCACTAAATGAAGATTGAAATGGGATTGAGAGGGGGTAGAGCCGGCAGGGCTTGGCTAAAGATGAGTGAAATCTGTCGTCTGACAGAACCCAGTCAATAGCATTTATCGAGAGTTGTAACATCTTGTGATGTCTTTATGAAATAAATCAGAGATCTGAGTCCTGCTCTCAGGCTCTGCTAACCCTTTCCCTCCAAATCCAGCTCTGCTGGCCTCCGCAAAGCCCTTGGCAGCAGCCAGGGATGCAGAACGTGTGTAGTTGACACAAGCACAGCACTGGTGTATCAGATTTGGGGTTCCACATCCCTGGGTGCACATTCTGCTTTGTTCAAGTCAATAGTCCTGGCTGTGGGAGCCCTCATTCCTGTGGGGCTGATGTTTTGCTGTTGAAAAATCAGTGGGGATATTGGTCTGGGCATTTTCTGTTACCTCATGCACGTGAAGTGCCTAAAAATGCAACCATGATGTGTTTAAGTATAATAAATGTACAGCCACGGTGTGTTTAAAAGAGATGATAAATGTGCAACCATGATGATGTTTTCAGCTGGTAGATGCCAAAGCATTTTATCTGAACACTGTTTATCTATCAAACATGTGAAGAGAATGTTTTATTTCCTGTGTACTACAGGCAAGTGCCCTCCAGGCCGTACCTCCCTCGGGCTGTTAGGGCAGGTATTTCAGCCTTGGAGTTGATCATAATTTTAATTCATTGCAGTAAGGAAATTCTCCGCAACCAACCTTTAAGTTTTTTTTGTTAGAGGTTTGATCTAATCTCCTACAGCTACAGTAAGAGGCTGATCAAAGGTAGTGAGAGCTGGTATTAAAGGATTAGCTAGGTCACATTGAAATATGTTTTAAAACAAGCCCAGGGACCTTTAGCTTTTCTGAAGCAAGTGCACACACAAAAAAGGATTTTTAGGCTAACTCCCTGGGACTTTAAACAGAAAACAAACTGATGGATTAAATCTGTGAGTCATTCCTTCAGGTGATGTGTGTAGCACTTGATGTGACAGAAGCCTGGAGAACATCGGCAGCCTCCGAATCTCTCGCAGCACAAATCCAGAGCAGAATTTAAACTCGGGGTAGGCACCCGCTGTGCACGTGCCCAGCTTCCTGTGTTTGCAGTCTCCTTTGATGATTGCTTAGGAGTAATTAGCAGCTTCAGCCCAGCCTCCTTTTGTCTTTTTCCCTGGCTGATCTCTCCTGTTTCCATTTGCTGCTGCCAGTGCCTGTCCCAGGGGTGCTTTATCTCGGGCTGTCAGGTGAAGATGAGTTTCTTTGGGAAGATGTTGATGCCACTCTCTGGACTGTATCAAGGTGTTGTTCCTTTTTTTATTACCAGAATTTCCTCATTGAAATGGACTTAGAAAGAGAGAGAGAGAATCACTCAGCTGATCACTGCTGGCGTGAGCCTGGCTCCAAAAACTTCATTTTAAACGAGAAGTGCTGGAAAGTGGCATCAAATCCAATCCTGGGCGAGGTTCACCATTGCCAGTAAACACCAAACCTGCTTCAGGAGGGATCAGAAGCCCTTGTGATAAACACAGGTTGGGTTGGTGGCTGGGTCTTCTTTCCAGGCAAGACTGGGCTGAGCTGTAAATTTCTGTAGGACAAGTTTTAAAGTTTTTCAGACAAAAACCCATCGAGCTACTCCCCAGACCTGCCAGGCTGTGCTCGATGGCAGGGTGTCTGTGCCCGTCAGCTGCTGTTGAAATAGTTTTGGTAAATGCCCCAGTGCAGGGCTCCATCTGGTTAGGTTTTCCCTTCAGCACAGACAAAGATTGCCGGTGATTTCTGTCCCTCCGGGCTCTGACTGCCCCATGGCACAGTGCAATCCTCCTTAGTGCTCACCCACCATCAGCTGGGGCTGCTGGGGAGAGGCAGCTAAGCCAGGCCAGCTGTGTGCAGCCAGCAAATATTCCACTGGCTCAGAGGATACACGAGCTGGAGATGCAGCTGATACAGGGGATTATTGATTAGGCTTCAGGTAATGAAGGCCTGTTGCCCTTTTAATTACCCAGGCCTGAAGCTCTGCGTACTGGGCAGTCGAGGGGCTGGGAGGCAAACACAGCGCTGAAAATTGCTGTGGGAATGAATCTAACACAGGAATTGGGTAATTTGTGCGTTTTTCTCATTCTTACAAACTTCTGGCAGCACGTTTCTCTGTTGCCTGGCTGCTGAGTAACTGTGTCCTCAGATTGGGTGTAGCTGGGGGCTCATCCAAACGTGTTTTATTAACCTCAGATTAATCTTGTTCATTATTTATCATTCCTTTTATTAAAACCTGCCTTTGAGGCCCGGAGCTGTGGTGTGATGTAGCTGCGCAGCAGAGCTCAGACTTGGAGGGAGAATTACCAGGTGATGCTTTTGTCCAGGTTGATTTCCTTAAATTGTTCTGCAGTTATTTAAGACTGGAAGATAAAAAATGGACCCAGCGTGCTGGCAGGGCAGTGGAGTGGTCTGTAGGCCCACACAAAAAAAAAAAGGTGCAGTGCATAATTCATGTAGCTTTAACATTAGACTCAAACTCTGAAGGAGAAAAGTGGTCAGAAACTCCAGGAGTTGCAGAGAACTGGTGCGTGTGGAGAGGAGCCTCGGAGGGTTGGGTAGGGCCACGAACATGGAGTGTTGTGCCAGGGATTTGTCCTTCTCGGATAATCCCCTTTTCCCTTTCCCCAGGGTGCTCTGGCAGGGTGTTGTGGCACTTGGAGCCTCCTTTCCTGCTCGCATTTTGTGATCCACGGGGTTATGGGTGCTGATTGCTCAATCAAACTGCAGTGAAACCTGGAATTAGGAAATCTGATTTGTGAATATCCCCTACAAGCAGTTGGCAGATTTTAATAAGCAAGTTGAGAATACAGAACGAGTTCACAGGACACTCATCAGATAATCAGTTAAGCCTCGGTGTTACCCAAATTTGCTGTAACCTTCAAAACACTCTGTTAGAGGCTCTAAAGAGAAATTTGAACACCAAGGAATGGAAGCAATCAGAGCAAAAAAAAAAAGAGAGAGAAATCTGCGAATTGTCCACCAAAAATCAGCTTTCCATGAAGTTTATACAGCAACCGTGGGTACGGCTGGGGGGTTGTACAACGAAGTGGTATTAGAGCATTTGGATATTAGAACAAAGAGCAGGTGGGAATGTTTGGCACTTCCCAGCCAGCCAGGAACACGCCCAGAGCCCAGAAATTGGTGTGTGCTAAAGCATCTGAAAGCAAAGTGCTAAATGCAGCTCCTCCTGACCATCCCCTGCACTGCAGCAGTGGAGGGAACAGCTTCTCTCCAGGGAACACCTCAGTGTGGCCCTTGGCTCTGTCTGGGAGTGGCAGGGAGTAAAATGGACAGGAAAACTTCAGCACCTCCCATTCTGCAAAAAAATAATTGAATTTTGAAAAAAAATTTAAAAACAGCCACAATTTTACAGAAGTGCATGATCAAGGGAAGGGCCGACCAGACACTCAGAGCTGTGGTCACTCTGTCTGGATTTAAGTTGTTTATAACAGGGGATGAGCCTCACCTCTCCTTTCAAAATGTCTCAAAATTATTTCCTGTTTCAGTCATAGTTTGGGTTGCCTGGGACAGTTTAAAGGGAGGATGTCATCATTTCCCTAATTTCATATTTTTCTCTTGCCATGGGTAATGGAGCTTAATTTTTGTGCATCCTGATTTACAGAAAACCTTCTGTTTCACACTGAAAATCCGTTCCCACCTGTCCAGCTTGAGAGTGACAGAGGAGGTGATAACCTAGGAATTATAGTAATCATTAAAGATTGGATTAATCTCTGTAACTTTCAGTAAAGCCTATAAAAAATAATAGTGTATTGTACCCACACTGTTCTTACTAAAAATGATAAATGACCCCCATTTTTTGGCTAATACTAATTCCAAAATTTCATTCCTCTACTCAGCTTTATGGCTACCATAATCTTGATATTTTAATAGCTTTTTCCGTAATAGCCACAGAGACCTTTTTAAGTGGCAGCCCTGACTTTATGGAAGAGACTTAAAAAAAAAAAAAAAAAAAATCAGGAAGAGTTTCTTCTACTTAAGGGCAGAGACAAAATACGTGCATGGCTCAAGAGAGGCAACCAGAGAATGTTATTTACACAAACCACAGGCCTAATTTTAGTAATTACTCACAATTTCTGTGCAGCTTTCAGTGTAGAGTAGATAATAGAAATGACGAAAAATAAGGTTATAGCATTTCCTGGGTCTGTGCAGGGGATGTCCAGGCAGGTGCTCAGTGGCTGCTCTGGGGTTGCAGCTCGTGGAGTTCCTCCTTCCCTTTAAAAGCAGCAAATACAGGTCAGAAATTGAGTCATATTCTCTGTTTGAGAGACCTGCTTGAATCTGCTTTAAAGGGGAGGTGAAAAGTGTGGTAAATCGGGCAAAAATTACATGAGAAGGGCTCCAAATTAGACAGGAGAAGTTTGTAATAAATTCCTCAAGGAATTGGAGCCTAATGTGTGATTAGAAACCCCTGAATTGCCTGTTGCTGCTGCTTCCTTGTGCTCAAAGGCTCCGTGCTGGTGACTTGGGGAGACGTTCCCATCAGCGGGAGCCACCCCGGGCTGTGTTTGGAGTGTCTGTTTGCACAGGAGTTGCAGATTGCCTCTGGGATGTGAGCTGCCTGTCACTTCCAGAGCAATTAGGAAGGGAGACCTTATCAAAAGGAATCCGTCAAGTTGGAAAAGCCTTAAATACTGCACCAGGATCTCTCAGGAAATCAAAGGGAGTCAGAGGGAGTATTTATTTACATGTTGCTACACAAGCAGGTGCACTTAGAGATGCTCCACTCCGTGCTCTTCCCTGGGCTCTGTATTCCATTAGTCCCTGGTGTTTGAGAGAGGGAGAGAGAGAGAACTACCCAGTTTTAGATGTTATGTAGCAAGCATGGACTGCTAATATCAAAATCTGTGTAATTTGGGCGGTTGGATCTTTCTGGACGTTGCTAGGAAGGCAGAGCTGCACCTTCAGATCTTTACTGTGCTCCTCAGCCGTATGTAGCCAAATTAACAGAGCTTGAAGGTGGCTTTGGGGGAGGATTTGATGTTTTTCTATCTAGAAATGGGTGTCCTTTAGTCCCCCCTGCGCTGGGTTCCTCATTTTATAGAGATCCCAGCTCATCACCGTTTGTTTCTCTCTTTGATCTCACCTCCTCCTCTTGCACAGCCTCCTGTGACCTGCTTGCCCAGGGCTTCCAACCTGGCCCTCAGCTCCAATGACAGGATTATTCCAGACTTCTTAACGGAGGCAGAGCCAAGGAAAAGCTCCTACAACGATTATAGGGTTGGAAAGCCCATCTTGAAAACGCCGGCACAAGGGCTCTCGATGGCTCTCACCAGCAAAGAGACGAGAACTCCTTGAGCCAAAGGGATCATTAGCCCACAAGCACAGAGCTAGAGACTGCAGTGAAAATATTTAACCTGGAAATTAGAGGGTTCTTAGCAATTACAGTAATACTGGCTCACAGGGAAAAGCAGGAGCCAAAACCCTGCTGCTACTGGGGTGTAATTATACCTGCCAGACCTCCTGGGGGAGGGTGGGAGGGACAGGGATTGATCCAGAAATTCCCTCCCTGCTCTGTTGTTCTGTGGTCAGCTCACCATTCCCGAGTCAGGGCAAAATTGCAGAGCTCGGGGGGGGGCTCTGGTGGAATCCTTGTGTGTGAAGAGTCACTCCAATTTCAACACCTCTGTGCATCCCAGGGCAGGGGTGTTTATTTGCCTGTTGCTGGCTGCTTCTGGAGGAGCAAGGTAATTGTTCACCGAGAGTAAATTTAAAGAAAAAAAAACCAACAAACTTAACTACTTGCAGAAAATAATAAACTGGCTGAGAAGTGGTGCCGTGTTTGCTCTGAGTATCCTCTTGACATCAGCATGAGGTTCCTTCTAATGAGATGCACATGAGTAAATATGATGATTAGATATTCCCTCATAAACAGAATTATCATATCTTCCTAAAAGTCTAAGCAGGCATTTTCGAGTCCCGTTGTTAAAAATAAATAAACGAAGGCCAGAAGTCTGTGTTCAGCCTCTTCTGGCTGTAAACAGCGGGATGCGAGGGCAGAATGTATTTTCCAAAGTACCTAATGGCAGCTGAGGTCAATTACAGCTACAACTCATTAGAGTATTAAAATAAGAGTATGATTTTTGGTGTAATTAGTGTTCCCTTAGAAAACTGCAGCGGTCTCGTATCCCCTTCAGGCTCTTTCAGTGTGTTTGGGCATTTGACTCGGGCAGATATAATAGGGTTGGACTGCATTAACCTCACTCACAGCCTCTGCAGCCGCTTGCAGCATCTCTCACTTCTTCTTTATTGCTCAAATAACTTCCAAGGATGCCTTATAAAACACAGAGCACTGTCTAATTAGTCACAGAGAAGATTACAGCTGCTTAATTTAGTGCTCAGCTTTTTGCTGATTCAGAAATTCCCAAGGAATAAAGCATCCAGTGGGTGATAACGCGACTCGGCAGCAGATCCTCCTCACAACTGGCTTTAAAAGTGAAAAAAAAATTAATTAGGAAGGATGAAAGCAAAGCCATGAGCAGGCTGGAATGTTCATGATGAAAAGGTGAGGTTCCTGTAACATGTGTTTTATTCTGGATGAGCTTGAAGGAGTAGCAGGAATATCAGATCCGTGTGCAGGCTCGGAAGCGTCACAGCTGGAAATCTGCATTTGTAGCCGTGCCTTTTCCTCTGGTCCTAAAAAGATGAGCCAGACACAGTTAGGGTGATAAAAGGGGTGCCTTTATGCAAGGGTCCTCAGGTGCTCGAAGCCGTCGGGTGGGAAACGCTGAGGATGCCGCCCGTGCATGACGCGTGTACAGTTTTCATGGATTCTGCAAATTAGCACGTCTGACACGAACCCCCCAATTAGGAGCCCCCCAGTTCCAGTACCTTCTAAATCCTCCCCCCTCAGATGAGATCCAGGCCCCCCTTACGAAAATATGTCTCAAAAAGCTGCTTTCAGCCTTGGTTTCTGAGGAGAACCAAGATAGTGTAGGGATCCTGGGATCTGTTTTGCCTTCCTGCCTAGGAAGATGTTGAAGCTAAGCTGCAATAAAAAGCTACAAAGCTACAAATACTTGTGTAAAGAATACAGAGAATATAGGAAAGAAATAAAAAAGGGTAAAAACCGAAACGGCGTCGGCAGCCGAGGGGCTCATTCCGTGGGCTGTGATACATCCAATTTTCCCTGCTCAGAGCTTGTCCCTTGTGCTTGCAGAGCTCAGCTACGCGTGGATCTTCAACGAGTACCCGAGCTTCGTGCACCAGGACAGCCGGCGCTTCGTGTCCCAGGAGACCGGGAACCTCTACATCGCCAAGGTGGAGACCTCGGACGTGGGCAACTACACCTGCGTGGTGACCAACACCGTGACCAACAGCAGGGTCCTGGGGCCCCCCACGCCCCTCGTGCTCAGGAACGACGGTAGGACCCCTCCCAAGCTGGCCTCGGAGACTCTCTCGTGCTTTTTGTGGCTGGAGTCACCCAGACATTAAAAAGTGGCCTTGTTGCTGTTGTGTCCGAGGTGCACAAAGAAAACGCCACAGAGTCCAGGCTCATGAACAAGTGGAAGCTGAAGCTTCTTCTTTAATAATTTTCTGACTACTTTATAGGATAGATCGCAAAAGTGTGTTGAGTGGCAATAGGTAATTGGTTCCTCGGCCATCCACCCCTTGAGAGGATTGGCCAAGTCCTAAGATACCGATTCCAAAATATTTTCAAAGTCAAAGCCATAACAATCCTGCAAAACAGCCTGTGGGTGCAAGAAGTTTATGGAACTGTGACCTTGTTTAAAATAGTTTACACAGGAAAGACAGTCTGCTCACAGAATAGTGAGAAAAGGCTGGAGAATTTCTCTGCTTCCAGCTTTATAGCATGGCCTGAAGTGTTTATATTGGAGTTAAGGGAGAGATTTTTCCTCTCACGGTGAGGCCGGAGCCGTGGTCCAGACTCGTGGACGGCTGAAGTTGCTCTTCCCACCACTGCAGCAACTCTCAGAGTCAGGCAATAATTGCAAAAGAAAACCTGATGGGATTTGGCCAAAGACAGGAAACGAAATAGATTTTAGAGTCTGGATATACCAGTTTTTCTCATTTTATGCAGCCCAAAAGTGAGCAAAGGCACTTTGTTGTTTCGGTAACTGTTAGCTCAGCCTGTATTTCCCAGCAGAATTAGGGCTATTTTTAGGGGTCTGTGCAATAGTACAAAAAAGGGAGAAGAAAGCAAAAGAGGATTTCTAAATTTATACAGACAATTGATCTGTATCGTCGTCATTTTTGAGCAGATAAGAAAAATACATTTGCATGTTAATGTACAATTAAAATTAATTAAAATGTCTCTGTTTAAAGGCTAGTTGGGACATCTGTTCCAGAAATAGAAATGCAGTGTTAGCAGCTTCTCCTGGAAGAAGATCCACTGTCACCTCGTGGTATTTGACAAAAATTCCTTGCTTGGAAAATGCAGTTGCTGCAGCCTCCTGCCCATCAGGTTGACACAATTCCTGTGGATGGGAAATGCTGGTGGTGATGAGGAATTGTCCCAGTCCAGCTGGACTGGGAGGGGTGGAGGTGCTGCTTTTCCAGCTCTGCTCCAGCTCTGCCCTCCCTTACAGGGAATTCTGTGTTCCTGCAAACACAGCGGCAGCAAATCTGCCCCTCTGGGTCCACAGTGAGCCATGGCATGGGTGGCAGGCAGAGAGCAATGTTTAAATTTGCCTCGTACTAACTGCAGTGTTGAAATAATATTTTTAAATATTCCAATAGTGGGACTTGGTTTTGCAAACCCTACTGGAGGAGCTGGAGAGGGACTTGGTACAAGGGTGTGATAGAACAAGGGGCAGTGGCTTTAAACTGGTGGGGCAGGGTTGGATTGGGAAGGAATTGTTCCTTGTGAGGGTGGGCAGGCCCTGGCACAGGGTGCCCAGAGCAGCTGGGGCTGCCCCATCCCGCTCCAAAGCCTGCTGGGAGCATCCAGGTGTTGAGAGCTGCTGCTCCTGCAGTGCTTCTCAATTTCTCTTTAGAATGTGGGATTTTCAACATCGGGATTGGAACAGGAACAGTAGGAAAGGACCGAAATAATCCTGGAATAAAATTGCCATCAGCAGCAGCTGTACGGGCCAATTAAACTGTACCATTTCACAGGTGTTGTCAGGAAATGCATCTCATCTCCTCAGACAAATTAGCCTCCGTCTGAATTCCTGGGACTTTCATCCCAAAGCAGGTTTTTAAGCCTTGGTATTGGAAAAGAGATACAAAAGCCTCTGAAATGCCGACACATGGAGCATCTGATGTGCCACGACACTGGAAGTGTTCTCCAAGCTACAAACCCGGGGTCTATTTTAGTCTTTTATTTCCTCCTCTGTCCCTGCCACCTGCACAGCTCAGTCAGATGTTAAAGCACCCAGGAACAGCAGGAAAAATGAGGATTTTCTGCATGGAAGTGATCTTGGATTCAGGATGGAGATGTCTCAACTGCTCTGATGTTGCTCCTGTAAAGAGGAGACAGCAGGGCTCACTTCATACCCTGTATACATTTATGTAGCTAGGCAGGTTGTCACTGCAGCAGGAGCCTTGGGATTTTTCCAGGTACAAATCCTGATTTTTGGGTGGTTGGAGTTCGCAGGGAGGCTGTGAGAGGCCAGAGCTGCAGGGCTGAGGGTGGCGGTGGCTGTAGCTGATGTCCCAGAGCCCCAGGGGAACATTCCCATCCCCCTGGGGGGTTTCATCCCCCTGGGATTTCGGCTCTCCAGTCCCAGCCCAAGGCGAAGAAATGGGAATAAATAAAAAGTGAGAGAAGGGGAAAAAGATCTCCACAAGTTCTGAATAAATCAAAAGTGAGAGAAGGGGGAAAAGATCTCCACAAGTTCTGAATAAATCAAAAGTGAGAGGAGGGGGAAAAGATCTCCACAAGTTCTATCAGCTGCTGCTTTGGAGACCGCGGGGCAGTTCTTGGCTTGATTGAAGCTCATCCAGCAAATATTTAGCACAGATTCAGGAGAAATTTAGGCAAGATTGCCAAGGTTTGGCAGGTCCCAGTTGGGAAAAGAGGATTTGGAGCTTTTTGAGGGTGCAGTGTTAACATGCAGAGGGCTAACGAGCGACATGCCACGTAATTCCTGTTTCTGTGGTTTGCAAATGCTGGGATGTCACCACGGAATCACAGGTTTCCTGTTTCATGTGCCGGGCAGGACATGAGCGTGGGGAGAGTATTCACATTTCTAATAAATGCATTTAATTTTGACAACTGAGGCTGTGCAGCAGCTGCTTTGTTGAACATTTATTTGCAGTTAATGTGTGGGAAGAAAGATGGCACAACCTGCACCAACACAGGTCAGCAGGCAAAGGTAGGCTTGGTGTAAGCCTCGCACAGAGCAGTTTCAGCTTTGTCACTGGAAAATCAAAGGGAAGAAGCAGGATTTTCTTGCATCCTGTGTGAAAAGCAAGGGGAGCAGAGAGCAGCACAGCCATCACAGGCGAGCTTCAGCATCTCCAATGTGCCCCAGTGTCACTGCAGGCTCATCTCTGTTTTTCTGGGATCCATCAGGGCTGACCCAGCTCCTCTCCTGCCTTGGCCACCGTCCAGGCAGCGCCGCACTGTTGAGATTTAAACTGCAATCATCAATTAGCTGATAATCACTATTGGTGGAATTATATGTGCCGGGTCTAAGACAGCACAGTGACTGGAAATGGAGCCGTTTGTCAGGAGTGTAATGGCCTTTTTATGTGCACAAATTTTTAAACACAATTTCATAAAGAGGCTGCCACGCTCCGTGATTTACTGGGGCAGTAAAAAATAAAGGAATTACCCGAGGAGTAGATGATCTCTGCGCGTTGAAATCCTGGAAGTTAATAGAAACCTCCATTAACTCCAGGGATTTTAAAACTTCTTCCTAATGGCTGTTTGTTCCGTGTTCCAGTTCTAGAAGATGCTGAACCTCCCTGGTTATTGCTCCCCTTATTTCACAGGTTACCTGCAAAAATCCTGCATGTTCAAAAGCAAAAAGTAACGGAGCCATGAAGAGATTTTAATCTTTGGCAGATGGTGTGGAGAGTTGGTTCAGCTTCTCCTCTGGCAGTAAATGGGAAAAGAGCCCACACTCCACGGCTGTTAGGAACAGGCCATGTTTAAAATGAATGGATTAATTGGGCAAGTAATGATGTATGGAACAGCTCCATGCTAGCACGGGAACCCTTGTGAATTTACTGCTGAAATCCAACCAAGCCTTAGCATCTCCTTTATGTTCACAGGGGTGATGGGAGAGTACGAGCCCAAAATAGAAGTGCAGTTCCCAGAAACGGTTCCATCTGCGAAAGGAACAACGGTGAAGCTGGAGTGCTTTGCCTTGGGGAAGTAAGTTTGGATCCATTACTATTATTATTATTATTATTATTGTTATTGTTATTGTTATATTACTATTATTATTATTCCTGCAGCTTCTCGTGTTCGTGGTGCTGGATTGTGGAGTTTGCAGCAGTTCCTAACAACCCACTTCCCTCAGCAGGAGTTACTCATGGCCAGTTTTCATAGCAGCCAGAGGGCCTGGGGGCTCTTGTTTCTGGAGTAAACACTGGCAACACTTCCAAAATGTTGGGACTGGTAGGAAAATCGTCACAGAATGGGTGGTTTGGGTTGGAAGGGACCTTCAGTCCCATCCAGTGCCACCCCTGCCACAGGCAGGGACACCTTCCACTGTCCCAGGCTGCTCCCAGCCCCAGTGTCCAGCCTGGCCTTGGGCACTGCCAGGGATCCAGGGGCAGCCACAGCTGCTCTGGGCACCCTGTGCCAGGGCCTGCCCACCCTAAAATGGATGTGTTGTTACAGCAGAACCCCAAATTCAACTGGGTCAGAACAGTATTTTAATAATAAAATGTCTCCTGCTTTTAAGGCTCTGTGGGAGATACACCACCACAAACACATGAGTATTGATGTTACGTATAACCCACCCGTAACAAAATTCCTCTGGGTGCTGTGCCAGGCTCCTCACACTGACCAGGCCCGTGGCTCTCTCTGCACATCTCACTGGGCTTTATTTTTCCTCTCCAGCCCAGTCCCTACGATCAGCTGGAGGAGGGCGGACGGGAAGCAGATCCCCAGGAAAGCCCGGAGGCACCGCTCGAGCGGGCTCCTCGAAATCCCCAATTTCCAGCAAGAGGACGCCGGGCCCTACGAATGCGTGGCTGAAAATGTGCGAGGGAAAAACGTGGCACGAGGACAGCTGACATTTTATGGTAAGCAGGCTGCCTGCTCTCAGGGCTTTATTGCAGCCAGAGCAATCTGCAGTAAACATTTTGTGAGGACGTCGTTTTGCCAGGATACTTTTAAAATTACTTTCTTTTCCAATGGCACATCTCGAGAAGGGTGTAATTTGAAGCAAAACCTGGCTGAGTGGTGCATATTAATTGGGAATCAGAGCAGCTGGAACAAAAACACATCCCTGGAAGGACACTGGCAGGGAAACGTGCTAGAAACGCTTGGAAAGGGCTCGTTTGCCTTCCTGTGGCTGGGAGGGTAAGGCAGGAGATCTGGGGGATGTAGGGATTGCCCCAGCTTTCGTGGATAGATGTTAATTGCTGATAACCAACTAAGAACTGCTTTCAAGAGGATCAGTGATTGCACAGCAGGGAGAGTTGGGATTTAACACTGTCAGGGCAGAGCCCTCTCCCCTCAGAGGCTTGCTGCACCTGCTCTTCTCTCACTGAAATCAGAGTCCTTGAGCCAGGCACTGTAAAATGCCAAATTTCAGCTTCAAAGGCCTGCTCTGTTAAGTAGAAGATGCATTAATCCCTCTGATCCTGGTGCCCATCCCCAAATTTCTGCTGGAAACAGCCCCACAGAGCAAACTCAAAGTCTGAGTTTGCTTTAAGTGTGGCTTTACCTGTGCAGAGGTGAGTGCGAGTTGCAGGGGCACGAGGGGCTCTGGGTTTGGTACCAAGGTTCTGTTTGAGGTGTTTTGGAGGGGACAGGCTGCAGGTTCCCCATCCTCCCCCAGGAGTGCCGAGATCTCCACAGAATAAAAAGAATCCTGGTTTTGTTGCTGCCCTGTTCCCATCTCCAGGAGCACAACAGTGCTGTTCTTTGTAGGAAATACGGACAGGAATTCAGGGTTTTCTCCCCCAAATGCTCCTGAGGGCCCAGCTCCTGTTAGCAGGGAAGATGGGGTTGAACTCCGGCGATGAAAACCGAGAATGGTTTTTGATTTACAGTGATTTTGCCACAGAAAAAGAGTTTGGGAACCAACCCTGCTGGCAATACTGAGCTGAATTTGGTAGGTAATGGAACATTTTTTAAAGAAAGTAGGAATGTTTTCAAATTGGAAATATTTCTAAAAGACATTTCATTTAGAAATCAGAACTTTGGGGGCTTCCATTTCTCCTTTTAAAACTGAGGGAAATATAAAATGAGAAAACATTAAGAAGGAGTGAAAGAGCAAGAACAAAGTGACATCTTTCACGTCAAGGAAAGAATCCGGGGTTGATTTGAACGGGGTTTAATTTTTTAATCAGATGATTTAAAGATTCCCTTTTCTGTGCCGTGTGTTTCTCCTGATTTTTCCCATGTGGAGAGGAAATTAAAAGACTCATCAGTTGTACAGTTTTGCTCTACCCACGGCCAAAGCTGCCTTCCTTGGGAAGCAGCAAATGGAGCCTTTGGAATACTCCCACCACAGCATATATTGAGTTATAATCTCATCACTGTAATGAATTTACCGCTCTGGATCCTACACAGAAGCTGCCGCTGTGGCTCGTGCTGCTTTTCACACCCATCGTGGCATTTCAGCTCGAGCTTTTTGGGAGGAGGAGTGTCCTGCTCTCAGTCTGTCACACTGGGACGTCTTTCCATCTCTTCCCTGGGAGTGGAGGAGTTCCCCGTGGAGAGGTGTCAGCCGGCCGCCTCCCCTGATGCAGGTTTTATAGATAATTCACTAAAATATCGTCCTTGTTGCCTTGAGGATGGTGATTTTCCAGGGAAGTAGTTCGTTTTTCAGGAAAACTTGTGTTTGGCAGCCAGCAGTGAAAATAGATCTCTTAAAAAAGCCCTGTTGCATTCTGTACTCTGGGCTCTGGGGTTCCACGTGGCAGCAAAATTTTTTAGGGGAAAGTAACTTACTGTAAACTTTTATAGAAACAGTTGGAAAAAAGAACATAATTCTCCTTAATAATTGGGGGTTTAAAAGCTGAGAAGTGTTATTTCATTATTGAAATACAACAAAGAGCTTTCAAGTTGCTTTTGGAAGTTCAGGGCTGGTACCTGGAGAGGGCAACCCTCTGGAGGTGCTGAAAGGTGCTGATTTGGGTGGATTTTAGGAAGAAATTTTTTATCACAAGGATGGTGGGGCCCTGGCACAGGGTGCCCAGAGCAGCTGTGG
Source organism: Struthidea cinerea (assembly GCA_013397865.1). Lineage (NCBI taxonomy): Eukaryota > Metazoa > Chordata > Aves > Passeriformes > Corcoracidae > Struthidea > Struthidea cinerea. The sequence continues at coordinate 678,967 of VZTI01000538.1, read as the reverse complement.
CTGCCCCTGGATCCCTGGCAGTGTCCAAGGCCAGATTGGATGGGGCTTGGAGCAGCCTGGGACAGTGGAAGGTGTCCCTGCCCATGGCAGGGGTGGCACTGGATGGGATTGAAGGTCCCTGCAGCCCAAAGCAGTGAGGGATTCAGTGGGATCTGGGTTATCAGACCCACGTGCACTGATGTGTGCTCTGCAGGTCACAGCATGGCTCTAGCAGCACCACTCCTTTAAACCCAGTTATCAGCCTCTGAGCATGGCATAAAAAAAGAAAATAGAAGAAAAAGAAATTCAAATTTGCCTGCTCACTGTAGATAACCCAGCGTTGTCAGCTTCTCTCTGTGCTCCTGGAAGTTGTCAGGGAAGGCTGACTTCTGCTGTGTTTCGTTCTTGTATCAGTGTTTATTTTGTCCTCCGTTAGCACATCAGTGACACTGAAGTTGTTTGACATTCTTGTTGCAGCAGAAGAGGTTAATTAAACGTGCAAGATCCGTTCTTGCTGCATTTCCTGTGCTCTGAGCCCCTGTGCCAGGCTGTGTTCTACCGCTCTCCACAAGCATTTGTTCCCGGGGCTGAGTCCCCCTTGATGGATCGACCTTCCCATGGAAACACGGTCCTGTTAATGCAATTACAGCGACTCACTCCTGTGTCCCTGACCGAGGGAACCCTGCCTGACACGTTTCCTTGCCGTGCCTCTTGTTCTCCCTGCTACTCCTGCCTCAGGATAATTCCTGGCAAAGGCACGTGCTGGGATTCTTGGGGCTGTCCCGTGCAGGGCCAACCGCTGCACTTGATCCTTGTGGGTTCCTTCCAACTCAGAGTATTCCCTGATTCTGAATGAACAAATCAGACTGCACAGCCTCTTCTTTCCCACTTTTTAGCAGCTCCAGCTGCTGGTGCTGCCTTCCTGACCTGGCAGCTGAATCCCGTGGCTGAGGCAGGTGAGGTCCCAGCGGGACACAGGGCAGAACCACTGACTCTTCTCCCAGTTTCTCCCAGTTCCTGCAGCGAGGGCCCTCCACGCCATCAGCTGTGTGTTTTGGGATGCACTCCCATTGACCTGATTGTATTTTTAATCTGGCTGCTCATAAATTTTACATTTGCTAACCCTCCGCAGGGCTGAGATTTATATCCCGAGCAAACAGCAGTGCCAACAGTTATTTCTCTCCTGGCAGAAGTACAGTAAACAGGTTACCTTAACCAGCTAATTTAAAAAGAAATTGCCTTTTTGTTCATAAAACCAGCATCAAGGAGATGCTCATTTATTACTGATGTTTAATTCATGGCAAGTTTAGATGCTGTTCCAGCCAAATCTTCTTTTGTTGGTATTTGTGACCCAGAGGCTGCTCATCCCTGGGTTTGAACTCCTGGGGCTCCACTTCCTTGGATTGACTCTGACGAGTCAATGCCACATCTTGAGATCCCCCTTCCCAACAAAATAGTCAGTCTGAATAGCAGAAAATATGAAAAATAGCTGCTGGTTGAGGTGATCCAAATATCAACGTGCTCAGTGGGGCTGGGAGGGACAGCACTGGGGCGGGCTGAGGAGCTGCGCCGCCCCTGACAATGTTTGTTTGCCAGGATTTTGACGTAAAACGTGGGATTTGTCCCTGGCTTTCCAGTCAGATCAATGCTGGGAAATATCCAAGCTCCAAAGCAGCTAAACCAGGAAAAAAATTGCAGTTGAAATGTTTTCCAAAAGTGTTGTCGCAGCACCATCCGCATTAGCAGCCAGTCAGACTTAGTTGTCTCTAATTACAGTTCTTTGCAGCAGTTTGTGAGATATTCAGCAGAACCCATTTAATTGGCTGGGCCCCTTTTCGGATTAAATCCTTCTCAAATCCAAGTCCCACTAGGAATTAGTGAGGCTCCTTAATTCTGCAGTGAAAAGAGTCCCCCTTTCATCAGCAGGCCTGTGTTTTATTTGGGCAAAAGCCACTTTATGCCACTCTGTAAAACAGCCTCAAGTGTAAATCAGGTTATGCTCTTCATTATGGCCAGAGGTCTAAAAAGGAAATTTGCACAAGTGAAAATCAGGCAGTTTTATGTCTGCTCAGTTTAGGTCCCAAATCATAAATAATTTGCTGAAAATTCAAATAAAATGAGTTTCTGGACTGGATAAAAATACAAGAAAATTCACATAAATAGAGCAAGTGGATTACAACATTATTACTGTATTATTATTAGTTATCTTTCACATCACTCACCAGAAAACCCTGTTGCTACCTTTTACACAGGTACCTGTTAGGAGAGGAAGCAGTAACTCTGCATTTTGAATTCTTTGCTGCCCAAGGGAAGTCTTGCATCCAGAACAAGTTCCTGCACAGAGCACAGATGAGTTTCTCATTGGCTTTTCCTTTTCCAAGGGATTGCTGCAACCCTGCTTACAGAGAAATCCAATTTTTAGGAGATTCAGAAAAAGTCTCATATTATTATCATTGTGGCTCGGAGAAACACCTCTCCAGCAGGAGAAGCAAAAATACAAATGGGGGGAAATACAAATAGAAATGAAATGTGGAGGCTACTCATAGAGCAGCCCACACCTCCCTTACACCCCTGAGCAGCTGCAGGTCAGTGTCAGGATGAAAAAGAACTAAATCCAGGAGGATGGGTCCCTGTGGATGTGCCTGTAACACCCCCAGCCCTTCGGTGCCCGCAAAAACAGGGGCAAAAACCCTGTAATGGTGCAGAGCAGCTCATGGAACAGGAGGTGAAGGAGAGGCAGGGACAGCTGAAGTGTTTTTATCAGCTGGGTTAACTCCTTCAGATTCTCCTGTGTTTCTTTGCCTCTGGTGTTTAATATTTCAGCGCCAAGCAAACCTCCCAGGCTGGGTTATTCGAGCCAGTCTTCTGGAGAGGCAGGAAGGAGACATCCTGCCCGAGTGGCAGTAGCTGGGGATGTTTCCAAAGACTCCGACAAATGGAGATTGTTTAGGTGCAGCATTCCAGCAGATTGCTTTGGTGGAGGATTTGCACACCTTTAAGTTGTATAGATTTCAAACAGTCCTTAACTGGCAGCAGAGGTCAGGAGGAAGGGATTAGGAGGAGGAAAGGAAGAGAGAGGAAAAGTGGTTATTCGAGGTCTGGTTTCACATCCCTGTGATCTTTGGGAAGGAAACAAATGAGGGATCTGAGGGGTTTGTGCCCAGGAGCTGTGTCCCCATTCGGGGCAGGATGACGTGTGCACTTGTCTGCACAAGCCTTAGGCTGGCTGCACTCTTTATTTTCAATTACTCATCTGTTTTTCCCACCTGGCTGGTTTTTATTCACTTCTTACACTTGGCTTTCTGGTCTTTAGACTGCTCTGATCCTGGGCTCAGTCTCAATCTCCTTCAAATAGAGATAGTAATGGACAAGTCATTCAGCCTTTCATCTGCCATTAATGATGAATTACACAGCCTGCACCAGGTCATCAGCTGCTAGAAATTGGCTTAGGAACACTGAAATCAATATACACCAGCCGAGAATTGGATTCTGCATATGTATTAGCACCTCATTTCCTTGAGTCTTTTTGGCTGTTTTGAACTCACAGGTGATTGCAGAGTCCTACAGGTTTATTTCTGGTTTGTTTCTCATATTTCTCCCTTGCTTATGGGGGTTTGTTACTCATTTCTGAGGTGATGCATCATCACCTGCCACGTCATTTAGTTTTCAAATAGCTTTTGGGACATGATTTCCAGTTCCTACTTTTGCCTTCCAATTTATTACAATGAAGGCCAGACTGCCTCTGGATTTTTTTTTTGCCTTAGAGAAATAAGAATATATTTGGGCATATTTTCCTATTCACCTGGTTTTAACTGTCCCCATAAAGGACTGAAAGGTGATCAAAGGTAAACAGGGTTTTTTCCTCACTATTTCCATCACTTTTCTTCTGTCCCCCTGAGTACAGACTCCAGACAGCTCTCATCTCCTAGGAGGGGGAGATTTTTCTTTAAAGCACTCCTTATGTGAGAGTCGTGCTTGTATCTCTAAGCCTTTTCTTTCACTTTGTAGATTTAGCATATGAATTTTGCTTGCAACTCCCCTGAATTCTTAATCAGCTTCCTTCCTCCAGGATGTTTCCAAGGCCGGTACTATCTTGAGTACTCCAAGCAGGGCCAAAATATTTCCTGTAAAAGAATTCCTCTTTGGTCAGCGCCGCTGAAATGATCCAAAGGACTTCTTCTAGACCAGTCACAAATTAAACCTTGCCGTTATCTCAGCGAATGTCACTGTACCAGAACACGTTGCAGAGAGGAGCTGCTTTCATCTCCTTATTTGAATTATTTTAATTATCATGCCTGGAATCTCGTGTCGTGTTACCTTGGTCTGATCCCCAGTGGGCGCCTGTCAAATTCCATTAGGTCGTGGCGACTCTCCTTCGGTGGCTCCAACATATTTGCAGCGTGAGCCAACCCCTGAGTATTCCCCAAGATGAAGCCAAGAGCTTCTCTCTGCACTGAACTGTTGAGAGGAGAGGTTGACCTAATTAGAAAAGGCTCCCAAAGAGCAGCAGAGAACGAGCTCCTGTGAAACAAAGGACTCAGTAGCTCTTCACTGAGGTTATTTTTTGACCTGTGCTGCTCGTTCTGGAGTTGTCTGCACCATAAATGGCTCTGGGATAGAAAATTTAACCAGTTCAAATAACTGGAGGGGGTTAGGGTGGAGTGGGGTGTGAGGCTGCGGCTCGTGGGTGCTGCACCAAAGGGTGACATGAATTTGGGGTGGCAGCTTCCAGCACTGCACGTTTCAATCTCAGCACTCGGGGCAGGAGTTGGGATGAACAACCCACAAACTACCCCAAAAAATGCCTTTTGGAGAGAATTTCCTTTATCTGGGGAGTCCGTATGAAATGAGGATGAATTCTGAATTTTCTGTCCTCCTCACCACAGGAGTGATCTTTGCTTTTGCACGGCACACGCTTAGTTACAGAGCACATCTTACCATTCATGGCTTCTCTTCATTTGCAGATTATTTCCAGTTGTTTTGTCTGGGTTGGTTTTTTTTTTTGCTGTTGTTTTCATGTGGGAAAACTGTAAAACAGCGCTGCAGAAATAAAAAAGGCAAATGGATGTGTGTGGGTTTTATAGAGCTCCTTTCATGGGATCATAAAATTCCCTTCAAAATGATGAGTTAGATGCTGTTAGAATAGTAAATATGTAAATTCACGAGTAATTTGCAAATGTCCTTGAGCCACTGAACCCGTTGCAATTGCTCAGCTCGATGGAATTGTTCAAGTTCTTACTCCAGATGACAGAACTGACTTTCATCTTCCTACATGTAGAGGCTTTCCTTCTCCTATCTCTTTAGATACAGACAATAAACAAGCTTAAAATATTACAGGGGCAGGAGGGGCAGCCAGAGAAATAAACACCGCTCACTTTTCCTTTCTCTTCTGCACTGTCAGGATGCTCAGTTCACCTTTTTTTTTGGAAGTCCCTTGGAGCTGAGATGCTGTGGAAAACTCTGCAGCTTCCTCTGTGCTTTGGAGGCTCGTTCAGGGTGCCAGGGGTGGGGTAAAACACAGCCTGAGCTCTCTGAATTTGTGTTTCCAGCATCACTTCATCACAGACGTACCACTGTTTTGGGGATAAGCATACCAATTTGCCATTTTGATATGATACTTTTTATTTATCCTTTCGAGCCCATCTCTGGCCCCTGTCCCTGTCCAAAGGAGATATGTAAGGTTGTGACCTGGCTTTGAGGAATCTTAATTTTTTCTTTGATTACATGGGGAAAAGCATTAATCAGGTTCTTGGAGACCTCTGCTGGTAATATCATCCTGCTAAGTCAGATGTTCTTATGTCAAAATAGGGCAAATGACAATTAAAAAAATCTGAACTTGTCTATTATTTAATGGAACCTTCTGAAAAGTATTATAGGTATTTTAAGATACTATTAATAATAAGATCTTAGAGGGATAGTATTTTATATTGTAGATAAATCTGGACAAAAGGTAACTCCTAAGGAAGGCTGAGGTTTTGTATGTTCTTCAAAACCATGTGGCAATTTTAGTGGAATTTAGTGGAATCTGGCTAAACTTAAACTCTATTAAAAAAAAAAAGCCATCAAACTGATAAAAATATGTGAAACACAATTAAAAAATACCATCTCACCAGTGGCTGAAAAGTTCCAGTGCCAGTTTTCACCAAATTCTACCAAAACGTGTCTCCAATATCTGCTCATGGCCTTTCTAGGTTTATTCAGTGTCATTAGTACAATTATTGGGTCCAAAGATTTTTCATTCCTGTGGCAAGACATGGAGATATGGCCATGATCAAGACAAGACTGAGAACCTGGGCCTGAAGTAGTGCCTATAACCTCGCAGAGTTACTGGAATCACCCTCATGCCAGTGCAGAAGTAGTTCTAAATTACAAGTTTTGAAGTCAGAAGCTAAATTTTAGAGCTTTGAAGCCCAAGTCGTAGAGACCCTGAGGAGGAAAATGTCTCTGTTTGAAGGACCAGGGGTGTAACTGTTGCTTTGTTTTTGTAGGATGAGCAGGCTTTCTGAAGCTACTCTTTTTCTTTAAGGGTTTTTACTAAAAATAAAATAAAAGCAGCTTCTGATGTTGCCCGTGCCACCTTCAGAAAGCAGCCCTGGACTCAAGGAAGAACAGAAACGTTTAGCAGTTATTAATTGTGTTACTAAATCGAAGTCATAAACGTGCTGATAAGGGAAGAAACGTCCATTTGGCAGCACGGAGCTGCTGTTCCCAGCCCGGAGCTGCTGTTCCCAGCCCGGAGCTGCTGTTCCCAGCCACGAGGCTTCCCTCCCTGCTTCCCTTGCAGCCCAGCCCAGCTGGATCCAGCGCATCAGCGACGTGCACGCGGCCATCGAGGAGCGCGTGTCCTGGGAGTGCCGCGCCAGCGGGCGCCCCAAGCCCTCCTACCGCTGGCTCAAGGACGGGGAGCCCCTGCTGCCACAGGTAGGCACTGCTGGAACCCCCTGGGGAGGGGACCTGTGGGTGCTGTGGTGCTCTGCCAGCTCTCCGATCTCTGGGTGTGTGTTTATTTTGGGATGGGGGAGGATGGAGGTGCTCTAAAATTTTGGAATCGCAGAATGGTTTTGGTTGGAAGGGACCTTCAAGATCATCTTGTTCCACCCCCTGCCACCTTCCACTGTCCCAGGCTGCTCCAAGCCCCGTCCAGCCTGGCCTTGGACACTGCCAGGGATCCAGGGGCAGCCACAGCTGCTCTGGAAAGCCTGTGCCTCCCCACCCTCACAGTAAATCCCCCCGATCCCTCCCATGCTTGGTGGCACTTCCTACAACTCCAAGAGCTGCTGCCAGGGGCATGCAGGACACACAACAGCTCTGCATTCAGAGCTCCTCCCCAAAATGAAGGATCCACAATACGAACCTGAGGCTGGAAAGAAGAAGAAGGAATGGTTGAATGGGATTTTGGAATCTGTCACCAGAGAATGATCACCCTGGATTAACTTCTTTAATTTATGATGCTCAGGTGAACTTCAGGTGATAATGAAACCTTTGGGTTCCTGCTGGCATTTAGTGGTGCTCCCACTCCTCCTGCTGAGCTGTGTCCCTGTGCAGGTGACCAGGAGCTGTGGAATCACACCCCTCCCACCACCACATCTGCCCAGCCTCTCCTGGAGGGTCATCACCCAGTCCATGACCCCACCTTGTCACCACAAACTCAACCAAGTCACCAAAGCTTCGGCTGCACAGTACCCAGCACTTTTCCCCTTCACTTACAGTGAAAGAACATGGCAGCCCATATTTGATCAAACCCTGATAAAAATTGCACAAACATTAAATTTCTGCCCTAAGGCCAAGTAGAAAACCAATAGCTCTTTATTTTAGAATTTTTTTTTTCTAAATGTCAGACTCCCGGGGAGGGAGGGAACACTTTGCTGTACTTATTAGAATTGATACCTCGAGCTCCATATCCTCAGGCTGACAAATGGTAGCCTGGTCTTTCATGCCACACACTAATTCTGGTTGCTTCACGCTGGTCACTGGCAGATGGTCCTGTTCTTACATCACGTTAGTGGCTGATATGAAGTAAAGGAGCATTAAATTATTAACCTCTGCGTTGTTTTCAGTAAACCGCAGAGGATTTTAAGTGTTTCTGTCTGTGCTGGCTAAGATGGCAACCAGTCTTACCAGCCTGCATTGCCATAGGGACTCAAAATGGCCTCAGGCTGTACCCGGGTAAGCTCAGGTTGGACATCAGGAGGAATTTCCCCATGGAAAGGGTGGTCAGGCCTTGGAACTGCCCAGGGAGGTTTGGAGTCCCCATCCCTGGAGGTGTCCAAGAAACACCTGTATGAGCTATGGTTTAGTTGATACAGTGGTGTTTGGTCAAAGGTTGGACTCAATAATCCTGAAGGTCTTTTCCAACCTTAATGACTCTGTGATTCTGTGGAAATAACATTGCTTTAAATGTTTCTGAGGATGGGGGTGGCTGGGATGTGCCACTGTGGAACTGAAGTGCATTTCTTGCTTCAAGCTTATCTCCTTGAAAGGGAGGTTAATCTAAATGCTTTGGGTATTAAATCAATGAGGGGTCAGGGGAAAGTCCTCCAATTTAAATTGCATTTACCAACTCCTATATTGGTTTTACCATTTAGTCTCCAACCTGACATAAATTTGGCTGGCAGACAAATAAATTGCAGCATGCAAATTCTTCCTGTTACTGCTGCTTCCTTTGGTCCACCTCGCTATAAAATACAGCACAGCAACCTCTGGGTTTGTGTTCCGAGGAGGCATCTCCGTGCTTATTTTGGGGTTTGTTTTGCTGTTCCCCCAGGGCAGAGTGCAGCTGGAGCAGGGCTCTCTCACCATTCCCAACGTGAGTCTCTCGGATGCCGGGATGTACCAGTGCGTGGCGGAGAACAGGCACGGCGTCGTCTTCGCCAGTGCCGAGCTCAGTGTCATAGGTGAGTTCACTCCCTGAGCACTGCAGCCCTCCCAGAGGCAGAGCAGTCTCTGCCCGAGCTGCTTTTGCCAAGCTGCAGCATCTGAAGCAGAAGGGGATCTTTGACAATTTGTTTTGAAGGAAGGAGTGAAATGAAAACTTGAGGAAGTGGAGTTCAGAGAACAGATGTTTTTCGCTCCATCCCATGTTCCCATATTCCTGCAGGTGACAGAGCTGGCAGGTGCATTCACTCTCCTGCTGGTTAAAGCTATTTAGGGAGAAACCTGAGCTTTGTCATTCAGAACATCCAGGACCATAAGTGCCCGGTCCTGGGCTGCAGAGGTGACTCTGTTAGCGTAGAAACACGTAATCACGGTGTGATCATAGGCAGGTGCTTTTATTGGAGAGCTCTGGGAATCGGGGTACGGACCCAAATCTGATTCCCACATGGATTCAAGATGGATACATTTTTATACCCTTTCCTTACATAACTGTTGTGTAATCATAGGTTAATCATTAACTTTATATTGTTCTGTTGTTTTCACCCGAGCATGAGTTTTAAGCCCCCTCCTCACAACATTTCTCATGTTTGTTGTTCCTTTCTCATGATTCTTGTTGGGATTAAACAATTATTTTTGATTATATTTAAGCAATCATCACATTTAACTTTATCATCTGCCATACAGGTGGGTACGCAGGTGCGGGTTCACATGATTTTAGCAAAGACAATGCCCACTCCCGTTCCCAAGGCCCACTCTAGCTACCACGATTTTTAGAAACATTTCAACCCTATGCTATCAACTCTGCTGAGGGCGTGGTGACAAACCCCCCGTCTGAAGAGACCTTTCAGCAATCTAATGGCAACCAAAACGCTCCCATCCCAAAGAAAAGCAGCTTCTGCCCCACAGTTCCGTGCACACCCGCTCTGCTCCTCCCACCTAATACCAGGAGAAGCTCATGTGAGTCCGAGTGGGGAAATAGCTGAGGGCAGGGAGCAGAGATTACAGAGCCAGGATCTTCTCGGAGGTGCCCGTGCTGGGCACCTCTGAGAAGAGGGTCAGGGGCCCCAAACTGAAACCCTGGAAATGCCACTTCAAATAAGAAACACTTTATGTTGAGGTTGGTTGGACACTAGAGCAAATGTTCTTGGCCACGGCCCTGGGCAGCCTCCTGTAGCTGCTCCTGGTTGAGCAGGGCTGGGCTGGGACCATCCCAGAGGTCCCTGCCAGGCTGTAGCTCAACCCCAAACCGTGTTCTTGTGTGGGTGGCGGGCCTGGAGAGTGCTGTGTCAGCACAGGGGTGTAGTTTCAAAGGGTCAAACACAACTCCTGATTACAGAATATTGGTTCAGTTGCTCTCGAACCAAATGTCCAGTGGCAGCATTCCCTGATTCACCCTGAAGAGCAAAGCACGAGCTTTTTTTCCAGCTATGGGAGTTTCAATTATTGGTCATTTTTTATCATCAGTGATAGATGCCTGCATAGAAAAAAAACTCCTGTGAAGGATTGTCTGTGTTGCTGTTGGAGAAAGGTACGATAATGCTCAATAAATTAGGCTTCACAATGCTGAGATTTATTGGACATGAAAGAAATCGAAATAAACCCACTGATGCTTCTCCTGTCTGTTTAAAACCTGGTAAAAAAGGACCTTTGGGAAGAAGGGAGATGTTTTCAGAGGAGAGAGGTTTAATCCTTGTTGGTGGGGACTCCCAGGGTGTCCCTGTGCCCAGCAGCTCCTCGTGTCCACACAAAAACCACATTTTGGAGAGTCTGGTCTGAGAAACCTGTCAGGGAATATTTATTTGGCCAACTTCTCACTTGGGTTCTGCAGCCCTGTTTCTGTCTGTCACAGGAAAAGCACCCAAATGGTGTCCTGCAGATAAATTCCTGTGCATCTGTGATTTAACTTGGCGCATTTTGAAAGGAAAGCAGCAGGTTTGCCTTTTCACTGGAGTTTCAAAGCAGGGCAACATTCTGAGCCCTCCCTGGGAAATTTTCGCTTTTAAGCAGATCTGAGTGTTAAAATGGTTGTTTTAAAAGGTCCTGAAGTTAAGCACTTGCTACTAGTGGTGTTTAATCATCTCAAGTGAGACTTACAGCAAAATTAAGTGAAAGAGAGAAATAGAAAATTACAGACAGAGACTTCTCAGAGTGATTCTGCTCAATTATTGTTGCCAATTATCTTGCCTGGAGTCTTTAAATAAAAGCAGAATCATGTGGTGCTGGACACTGTAAAATACATATTTCGAGATGCAGTCTTGTCTTACAGAATTTTTAGGCTAAATGTTGAAAAACAAATTGAAAAAATTAAAGATGGTCCTAGAGTGGGAAAAAAAGGTCATTAAAATCCCCATTGGACAAACAAAAGGTGTGAATAAATTAAATTCATTACTCCTGAAGTGGCACAGAGAAGTTGTGGCAGTGCTGAGAAATGAGCCCAGAGTTTCTAAATGTCAAATGGCAACGTCTTGAACGTCACAGAACAAAACCCACAGTGAGCAACTCCTCTGTCTCACACAGGAGCAAGAAAATGCAGCAAATTACTCACAAAAAACCAGTCTAACTGTTTATCACAGAGATGGGAGTAACAGGATTATTTTAAAAATCTCTTTTGCTCATAAATTTGGGACAATCATCTGAGAAATCAGTTTCAGAAGTGATAATGTATTAACAATGATATATGCTATAAATATTTACGTATCTGGTTCTGGGTGCATTGGTGGGACGTGTCCTCAGGATGCCTCCTTTAAATCTGGAGTGTTTTACAAAGCCAGTGCTGATTTGAGGGCTTTTTTAAGATCTTTAATATCATACCTGTGTTTCTGAGTGCGATTAGACATGGAAAACAAAAGACCTCAGAGATCACAGGACTCTGATTCAGGAACTTGGATCACTATTGGATCATAAAGCCCATCCCATTTTCAGTGTGGGATTATGCTTATTCACCTCTGTGGCAGCAGGAATGATATCCAAAAGAACTCAGGCAGATGAGGTGCCCTGAGGAAAAGGAATTTGCTGGGTTTGGGTCCCAGCTGCTGCAGGTGAGCTTTGGATCCTGTCGTGGGGCATCGAGGCGATGCAGGGCACGGAGATCTCAACTCTCATCTCGCAGGCGCAGCAATGAGGGAGTCAAGGACAGTGCTGAGAGCTGGAGGGATCCAGGGCTGGAGCAGGGGGGATCCAGGGAGCCAGCAGGGAGCACGGAGAGAGCAGAGATTGCTGCCAGTGCTCCGACAGAAGGCCAAGCTCCCGTCTGCCAGAGCTGTTCCTAAACCCCTTCAGCTGCCTCACCTTCTGCTCTGAACTTTCTACGTTGAGAAAATTAATTGTCCTGCCTGATATCAATAAAACCTCCTGGCTGTCTTGGGGGGTTTCGGTGCCAGAGTCGCTCTGGAGGCTGCTGCCTCAGAGCCCTGCCTGCCGTGGGGTCCCAGCAAAGGGCTCATCAAAGAGCCTCTGAGGCAGCAATCAGACCCCGAGGCACCTCCTTGTTCCCTGGGCTGCAGAGAGGCTGCAGGGCTTCGGGGGTCACCTCAGTGGGTATCTGAGTGTTTGTCAGGGAACACAGGAGCGTGCCCTGGGGGCAGCAAAGGAGATGATTCCGGAGCACTTTGTGCCCTGGAGCCAACACCTCGTGCCTTGTTTTGCTTGGTTCAGGGCCTGGCCATGTCAGTGTCTCCCACCGGTAGAGAATGAAAATAAATAACCCAGTTTATGCAACAGCTATGAATAGAAAGCATAAAAGTGTCAACCTTTCTGGAAATATTAACATTTCTGATTAATTGTATGGGCTCTGTGTTTGGGAGAATTTTCCTGCCTGACAAAAGGACGATCCTGACACAGGAAAAGGAAATACTTTATACTCCTCATGCATGAGTGGTTCCTAGGGGTAAGGAACCAGTAAGATGTGCATGATGAGGTTACTGGTTTCTCAGGTTTTTAGCTGAACACACATTTTTAAACAAATCAAGTATTTTTTGCAGTGAAAGAAGCACTCAGGTGTCTGTTTGCCCAGACATCCACGTAGTTCATGAAGTCCAATCATTTAGGAACTGTAAGTGAGAAACAACCCTGGAATTTTGTAATGTTCAAAAGAGTCTGACTTTGTTTTTTCCTGAGGGAATTCTGATCTGGTTTGTGTTGATTTTGCTTTCAGCCATCGGTCCAGACTTTTCCAAAACTCTCCTGAAGAAGTTAACTCTTGTTAAAGTGGGTGGTGAAGTCATCATTGAGTGCAAGCCCAAAGCCTCCCCCAGACCTACTTATTCTTGGAAGAAAGGAAAAGACATCCTGAGAGAAAATGAGAGGTAATGTCTCAAAGTAACCATTTCTTTCATTACCTAACCCAGGGACTTTCAGCAATCAAAGCTAAATTTGTCATTAATAGCTTCACAAAATTGACTTGCAAATACGTGAGGAAACAGCCAGTGTTCAATCCTGAGGAGCTGGGGGTGAGATTCCTGCTCCCATCGTGCCCATCCCACCTCTGCGTGCTGTTAAAGCATCCCTGCCAAGAAGCTGACAAAGATGCACTCCAAAAAACCAAATATTTTGCCTCTGTACTGCTCTAAATAAGCGTTGTTTTTACACAAAAAAATCAATTCCCAGGAGATAAAAGCCTGCACTGCAAATGGCACAGCCCTGGTACATTACTCAGTGTCCTGCCAACAGGAATTATTTGGGGCCAGTAATTAATTTGGCAGTTCTAATGCCTGACTCGAAGGTGGCTTTCTCAGACTGGCCAAATATTTTTTTTTCCTTTTTTTTTTTTAATTCAGAAGCCAACTTTTCAAATCCTCCTCTGTGGTGTTGGTTTGTTGTTGGCTGTGTAGAGGTGTGGTTGTGTCACAGCACCTGCGAGCAGGACATGGAGAGCTCCTCCAAAACAGGATGTGGCGCTGCGATTGATGGGGAGAATCCTGCCTTAATAGTAAAGCTCAAAAAGCCAGAAATTATAGGAAATTGTTGTCTTTAAAAGCTTTTATCTGTTAGAGCTGTTCTTTTCTCTTGGAAAGTCTGGTCTGGCTGCGCCCAGCCTGTGATGTCCACTGAGGCAGACACTGTGGTGTTGTGTCTGAGTAGGCAGACAGCTACAGTTCATTTGGAGCCAGGTGATTAAAACATTGAACACCCTGTTTGGACTCGATTAGCTCCTCTCCCTGACCCTTACAAAGCTGCTGTCCCTGGGCCGTTCCTTCACCCCCTGGGATGAGAAGAGTTGGTGATCGATGACACAAAGCTTCCTTCAGCAGGCAGAGCGCAGGGCTGCCGAGGTCAAAGTTGTCATAGATCAAAGTGTATTGATTTTTAAAACTGAAATAACTTGTTCTTCTGGTGAGGGTGGTGCCGAGGATGGGAGGTGTTTGCTGCTGGAAGCTTTGGGGTGTCAGCCCCACGAGGTCCCATCTGTCCCCCTGCGCTCGCTGGCGCGGTCCGCGGCTGAATGTGCTGTGTGCTCTGAGGCTGCTCCCCTTGGCACAGTGCAGTTCCTGCTCCTCATTTTCATTTGGGAGCGGGACTGCCCAGCCAGAGTTGGGGCAGTGGTGGGAGGAGGGTGGTGGGCACAGCTCTGAGCTCAGGGGCAGACCCAGCCGGGTGTGCTGCGGGCTCTCGTGGCAGTGCCAGGCTCGCTCCTGCTGCTCCTGCTGAGCCAGAACCAGGAGCCTCCCACCTGGGCACCCAGCCCTGGATGGCAAACCAGACGTGAAATGTGCCCAAGCAGGTGTGAAATCTTGAGCTCCTTCAGCCCAGGGCTGTTCCAGCCAGCGAGATCACCCAGCAGGGATTACCTGGCACGGTGTCGGAACGCGCTGCGGTGCCGTGGCCCTGGGACCTGCTCCGCTCTGACACACACTGGGCTGTGTCTCCTGTGGGGATGAGGGTGTTGAATCCTCGCCAGTGCCTTTATTCACCACCCCAACCCTTGGGCTGGGCCTGGGCACCATGTGAAGTGCACAATTAGGGAATGAGATTGTCTGCTGTGGTCGTGGCACTGCTCACCAGCACCGTCTGCCTTCACGGGCAGGAGGGGCCGAGTGCCTGTGCTCTGCTGAATGCTGCTGTATTTCTGCTTGCTGAAATGTCATCTCCTCCCCGCCGTCCTGGGGGACAGCAGCAGTGGCTGGAGGCCAGCTCCAGTATCTCCCTACACCCACAGTTGTGCATGGACTTCAAACAAGAACTTTCTTGGCTGTTGGAAAAAAAAATCTGTTGAAATCTAGGAAGAAAGATGCCAGGAAAAGCTGATGCTGCAATCTCTTCATCTAGGATGGGAAACAGAACTTTTAGACAGGCGTGGGAGAAGAAACTTCAGTGAAATCTCTGCTTAAACTGACGTTAAAGGGTCCTTCGAGTACCAGAGAGGCGCCTGAACATCTGGATCCCTCTCCAGCCTGCAGGTTGATCACATGAAGCTTAATCAATATAGATGATCCTTCCAATTCCAGGTGGAGCTAAAAGCAGCATTCCTGTGCCAGTGCTTGCTCTGAATGCTGATGCACAGCCTGACGGCTGCCATGGCAATCGCTTCAGAGTTCCTCTGGGGCTTTTGTGGCTTTTCAGCTGGTGCGTGATGTTAAATTCCTTGCTGGGGACACTGTGCATGGTTTTTTGCTGCTGGGACTCTGACTCTGGAGGCTCCTGCTGTCCAGGAGGCAAAATAAATTGTGTTGTTCAATGTTTGCCCAGAGAGCAGAGACCACCGTGGTGAAAAAAAAAAGAGCTTTATCGGTTTAGGTTTCGTATTCTTCTCTGGAGGCTGAGGTAGTGTGTGCTGCACCTCTAATGAATACCATGGCCCGAGGGCATCTCTTACTGGTGGTTGAGAACTGTGCAATTGTGTTATTAGGAATTCTGCCCTGGGGTACAATTATATTATTGCAGTCATTAAAGGCACTTCATCTCCATAATAATGGAAATCCTGCCTTGGAGGCCTGACTGAGTCAAAATGATGTTGGGCGCCTGACTCCAGAAGGTAAATTTTATATAGGAGCAGCTCTAGCACAGATACAGATGTATTGCAGATGCTGTTTGGGAACAAAGGCTGTTTCTGTGTGGGGAAAGAGCAGAGATCGTTTTCCATCCTTGATCTTCCCTTGGCGTTCCAGCGCAAAGCGAGTGGGACGCTCTGTGGGAAAGCTCTTTAGTCCGGGCAGTGCTGCTCCTCACATGGCTGCTGGGAGAGCAGGAGAAACATCCTTAAAATCCACCTACTCCCAGGAAAGCCTCGCTCAGGACCAGGGGATGCCTTACTGCTGGGAATGGCCCCTGAGTTTTCCACAGCCCACGAATAAACAAGGTTGGTGTCCCAACCAACCCCCAGGTGCTGTCCCGTGGGAGAGCAGCACCCAAGGGCTTGGCTGTGGGAGCTGTGGGGTTTCACATCGGGGCTGAGATGGTCCTGTGATCTGTGGCAGCAGATCTGGGGCTTTTCGGCCCTCCACTGCACAGAGTGGCTTTTAATAACCTCCACCAGAGGCTGTTTTGTTAGAGTGTCTTAAGGAAATTTCTCATGGAATTGTCAAGGGATTTATTTTACTGTTGGTATGGAATGATTTGTCTGGGCTCTTGAATCATGACTCAGTCCTGAATCATGTGCCGTAGGGAGCCCTGCCTGAGCAGGGAGGTTGGATGTGATGACCTCCAGTGATCCCTTCCAACCTGAACCATTCTGGGAGTACCCCTGCATCTCTTCCCCTGCAAGTCTTCCCTCTTTTCTCAGGTCTTGTTTTGGACTTAGGCAAAGGGCTTTTAATTTGCATGCCTTAATAGCAATAATTCCATTTATTAATTCCTCACAGAGTGAGACACAGTGACATTTCCCAGAGGTGAAGCCGTAGCGTTGTGGGGTTCAAGAGCAGATTCATGTTTCATCCTCCACAGTTTCCCACTTTTCCCCTTCTCCCTGGCTCCCCAACAGCAGAAAGAGTGCAGGAAAACCAAGACAACTTTCATTTAAAATATGTACGCAACAGTCTTAATTCCTAATGTTCTCCTAGAGCTATTGGAAGTCATATGTACCCTGCCACCAGACACGTACTCAGGCTGGGACAGAAAAATAATTGTACTTTTAAGCCCCAAAACAAGTTGGTCTTTTCTCATTCTTCGCCATGTAAAGCCCCTCCATCATTAGAGTTGTTTCTTTTCTGTGAATGTACAGTGCCTGCATTGTTTATACAGTTCAATTGTAAGGAAAGAAATGCATAAAAAAACAAATGATGTTCTGTGCTGGTAGCAAAGAATGTGAAAGTGTCCAATTAAACAGCCATTCCCTATGACTTGTGTAATAGCAACATCTGTTATCTTAATTAAACAAGTTTCTGTATAAAGGGACCCTCTTGGTGCACTCTGTTAGAGCAGGATCTGACCTAGATACTCCAGGCACGCTCACGATCTTCGTGGAAATTTTCCCAGTTGGTCCCATTATCTCGCAGTCCTGACAAGCTCTGTGATGTGTGCGCTGGCACAGGCAGAGCCACAGCGCTTACAGCAGGAACATTGTTATTTTTTGTGGCTGAAAACCAGCAAAGGCCCAGGAAAGCAGCACACGGTGGCGTTTTCCCAGCGAGTTCAGCCACGGAAGCGTTCGGGAGCGTAGCGAGCGCCCGGCTAACTCAGTCCGTGTCAGACAGCACTGAGGAGAGAGAACTGCACTTGCAGACAGCTGCTGTCCTTTCTTACCCAAACTGGCTTCTCTGCTCCAAGCTTTCAGTAGTTTGGGTCCAGATTTTCCCAGGTATTCCACTGTTCTCTCCACCATAGCCCGGAGTCTGGGACAGTCTAGGAGGATAATTTTGGTTTCCAAAGTCGTGAATCCCAGAATGGTTTGGGTTGGAAGGGACCTTAAAACCCATCCAGTGCCACCCCTGCCATGGGCAGGGACACCTTCCACTGTCCCAGGCTGCTCCAAGCCCCGTCCAGCCTGGCCTTGGACACTTCCAGGGATGGGGCAGCCACAGCAGGTGTCCTGAAAAGAAGGTGAGGGCTTGAGACTGGGAAGGAGCAGTGGGAATGTGACAGGGCTCAGGGCTGTTCACCCCTCCATCAGCAAAATCCCAGCCAGAGCTCCCCGAAATCCCAGCCTCCTCAGAAGGAAGGACACCAGGCAGCTGGAGCTGGAAAGCCTCCCGGATGTGTTAATACACAGCTGTGTCCCCAGGCTTATTAATTTGGCAGGGAATGTTAATTTGTTCGTGAAGAAGAACATCGACCAACGCAGGCACTGCAGCTGCTTCAGGGAGGAGCTGAGGTCGTGCCCCGGGGGACAGCGAGCTGCTCCCTCCTGTCCTTGGTCCCCTGGCTGGCACGAAGCCATTGGGAATCACCAGGTGAAGCTGAAGCAGCCGAATCTCTTCTCCAGGAGCTGGAGGGATTCTGCCCAAGGAAAAGTGGAAAGCTCTCACCTCATTTTTTTTGTTGTCCTCTGTACTTCAAAACTGCTCAGTAAGTCTTGTCTCTCTGGAAGAGTTTAGCCATGGTTTTCTCAAGAGCTCACATCCTAAGGACCTCCTCACAAAGCTTGTCCATTTATGGACCCCCTCATTTAGATATTATTTTATAACAGGAATTTTAATGTATCCATGCTATGTCATTTTGAGGAGGAAAAATGGTAAAATTGAACAAGAAAAGTTTCTCTCCCATTCTTCCAGCATGTCTTGAGTACAAAAAGTTGTATAAGTTCCAGTTTTATATTTGTTGCCTCAAACTTCCTAATTAGTGCTTAATTACTTTAAACAGCCAGAAAGAAAATGGCCAGAGGACAGACAGCACATCTTCCCCAGGCTGGTGCCAGGGTAAAAACCATGGTGATATTTTTATCCTGATTACTTGAGAGATGAATTGCCAGCAGTGTCTTTTGGACACGCAGTCTAGTGACACTTCAGCAGAAAAGAAAACCTCAAAGGATGCTTCCCATCATTGCTTCGCATTAATTGTGTTGACTCTTTGTATTTTCTTTTTACATAAAGCACCTGTGCAATTTCTTGAAGGCAGACAGGTAACCAAGCCATCAATAACTTGTCGGGTTTTCATTACATCCTGCCCGGGCAAAATGAAAAATGACACCCTGCAAATGGCTTTCTGAAGTTTGAATCGACACTGCAGCATTCATCTTACTTTGCAAAGACCGTGGCAGAAGATGGCTCTACTTCATTGCAGCATCTGAAATAACTGACTCGTCCACTTATTTTAACCAATTTTCTGCAGAAAGAGAATTAAATGAACCAGGAAGCCACAGGATGTGGTGGTCAGAGGTCTTGGAAAGCCATTGTCCTTGATGGCCTCCTGTTCTCGTAGACTGTTTCCCAGCAGAAGCTGGTTTTAGTTCTGTGTTGTTCTGGAAGACCAAGGCCGGGCTGGATTGGGGCTTGGAGCAGCCTGGGATAGTGGGAGGTGTCCCTGCCCATGGCAGGGGTGGAACTGGATGAGCTTTAGGGTCCCTCCCAACCCAAACCATCCTGTGATTCTATGATCACACCATGTTTTAGCACTGAAAGGGCTGTCCAGCCCTGGCACAGCTGCCCAGGGCAGTGGTGGAGTCCCCATCCCTGGAGGATTAAAAAGATGTGGCACTTAGGGACATGGGGCAGTGGTGGCCTGGGCAGTGCTGGGTTAACAGCTGGACTCGATGTTCTTAGAGGGCTTTACCGACCAAAATGATTTTATGATCCTATAAATGTTTCTAGCTAAAGGTTCCCTGAGAAGGGTTAGAGATTTGTGTAGAATCCAGGTTCGGTGCTGGTTTATTTTGTATGCATCAATAATTAGGCCGATCCCTAAAATTTCCATTTCTTCCATCTGCTCCTGTGAAAGCAGGAAATTATTTCCTGTTTCCAGCCCCAAACTGCTGCCGAGCGCAATCCCAGCCTCTGCCAAGTTTCAGCTGGCGCTCCTGGAAGGAGACTCTCCCTCACGCCGTGACACAGCCTCCTGGAACATCAGCAATCTGTTCTTATTTCCCCAGCAGATTATGTGCAGCGTGGTGTTGTTGTAGTGCTCAGTGAGACACGTGTAGGACATCGCTGCTCCTGTGCTGCTGCTGGACCCGGCTCAGAGCCGTGGTCTGACCAAACTCACAGGGCTGCAGAGCCCCAAGAGGTCAAGAGAAATCATCAGGCTTTTACCTTGGTTCCCGTGGATTAATTCTAAAAGCAGAGCTCTGCTTGCAGAGGTGGATAGGGTGAAGGATCCAGAGCTCTGTCCCAGAGGCGTCCGACCTCCGGAGCGCAGCGAGACGCGTCCCGTGTTGAAGTCCTTAAAAGAAGGATGAAGATATCCTTAAGAGAAACCTGTCACAAGGGGTCAAGAGAAATCATCAGGCTTTTACCTTGCTGCTTGTGTATGAATTCTAAAAGCAGAGCTCTGCTTGCAGAGGTGGAGAGGGTGAAGGATCCAGAGCTCTGTCCCAGAGGCGTCCGACCTCCGGAGCGCAGCGAGACGTGTCCCGTGTTGATGTCCAGACATCCTTAAAAGAAAGGTGTCATGTGCTGCTTTTCCTGCTTGAGGTCTCTCATGGTTTTATGATCGTTAAATTCATCTCCAGGTGCTGAACATGCAGCCACAAATTGTTTCTGCCTCTGTGTAAAGCTGCTCCAGGAAGGAGCCAGTCCCTCCCTGCAGTGCCGCCGTCGGAGGCAGCAGGACGGGGTTTGCTCCGTGGTGAGCACACCCTGCAGCCACTGCTTTCCAAAGAAATGCCTGTGATCAGTCTCCTGAATGCAGTTTGGAATTGATGTGTAACTTCCTGCTTGTCCTCCAGCTGAGGAAAACAGTGATAATGATTTTAGTAAGTCTGTGGCATTCTGAAGGAAAAAATTATTATCAAGTGTTTCTTCTCTTGAGTATTTTTATGACTAAGAGCAAGCAGGTAATGATTTTACAGCGAGGGCCATACTTAGAGATGCGCTTTCAGAATCCAAGGAAATCATTACCTGTCTAAAGGGGAAGAAGGACTCCTAATGAACGTTTCAGACTTGGTGATATTTTTGATGGTTATTCAAACATCATTTTGAAGTGATGTAAACGTGTCCTCGGATCTCACAAATCTGTTAACGTCCATTACAAGCCGAGTGTGTAATTTCTCTTTGTACTTTGGGCATTTTTAGTTGGAACCAGAGGGAAAGATGTGTTATCTTTGAAAGACTGTGCCTTTGGGCTTGAATTCGGGTGGTATCAGCTGGAACAAATAAGCTGAGAATGCATTTGCTGCCTCTGCTCTGATCTCACGAACGCTCCCAGAAATGGTTTGTGTCAGCAGCTGATGCACTGAAATTCTTGCATGGATTTTTTTTTTCCTCATAAGAGAATAATTTTTATGAGCTCCAGTGGAGTTCCCTCTGATTCTTATGTTCTACAAACCTCCACGGTGTTTGCTGTGGGTAGAGGGTGGTGGCTTGTCCTTGTCAGGAAGGAGTTGTTGGCGTAGGTGGCTGGATGCTGCACTCCAAACACAATGCCTTGGATTTCCACTGTCCCTCTTCGTGGACTAGAAGTCATTTAATTTCCATGCCTTGGGCTATAGCCAGTGGCCTGGAAGAGTGAGCACAGCAAATATTTCACTGAACATTAGACAGAGTGAGAGCAGGAGTGGCTTTGCAGCACCTGCTGCTGCCGACACAGGATTTTCCTCGCTTGCGAGCGCAGGAGGATGCGTGTGGAGAGCTGTGTCTCTGCTGGCTAATTGTGCAGAAAGGGAGGGTTTAGCCTTTCAGGAGGTGGTTTTCAGTGTGCTTTGCCCCTCCACTGCCGCCAGCAAGAGCTGGTCCAGGTCCTGAGCCTTCCGTTTGGAGTGTGGAACATCCCTGTCCCTCGTGGTGCCATCACGGCGTTCAGGGTTTAGAGCAAACAGTCAGCTTTGACTATAAAATAAACTGCCACGTGGAGGGCTGTGTCAGAAAGGCCATTTCCCATTGGGGATGGTCTTCATTTCCCACCAAAATCAATGGAAAACTGCTCTTTGCACCATCAGACCCTTCTAGACTTGCAGAATCTTCCCGCATCAAATTGTCGCTGCCTCACGTGTCAGGAACAAAAGCTGTCGTAGAAACAAAGCTTCCCTTTGCTTTACTCAAATCTGCCTCTTCAAATATTTATTTTCATGGCATGGGCTTTCTGACTGTATTTATTTTAATTTTGTGTGTAGTAAAAAAAGAGTGGTTTGGGAGAGAAGGCAAAAGGTTTCTATTATTTGAGATTCTCCGCAGCCCCCTCGCTCCCTTCAGGGTCCCTCGCAGTGCTTGTGTTTGGTTTTCATTTGTTTCCTCCTGTTATCAGCATCCCTTAAGAAAGATATTTTCCAGAGAACTGTTCTTCTTAGATAACCTAGGGTTACTTTTATATTTGAATTATAACTCCAGGCATCTCTGAACAATCTACATGAAGTCTCCAATAGCTGTAAATGCTCCCTTCCTTTCCTCCTGCCTCCCTGCTCCATCAGGACGAGGTTCTGTCACTTCCAGACTTGTCTTAAAAATGTACAGACCAAAGGGAGGATGATGACAAACCACAGCTTTTGTGTTTATGGATATTAATAATGGCTGGATGCAGCATTATTGCCTTGGACTGCTCCATCACTGCAGATAAACAATTGGTGGAAAAAGAAAATTGTGGAAAACTGCAGATGCCAGATCCATGGCTGGTTTAAGCTGATGCTGAATTCAGTGGTGCTGTGCTGTTTGATGTTCCCAAAGGGGCCACTACTGTATTCTCAAAAACAGTTATCTGGGCAAAATATGTTCTGGTTTCTCTTTCTCTTTAGAGTATTATTTACGGGTTTTTATGTAAGTCAGTACCAAAAGAGGGAGAGTGACTTTTTCCATGGGCAGATAGTGCCAGAGGGCAGGGTTGGATGGGATATTGGGAAGTGGGAGACGTTCTGCTGAACTCGATGCAACAGGATTTTACCTCAGTTTGTTTAGAGCAAATATAGTTCTTACCTGGAAATTAATTATAGGGGGATTGCTGGTAAGAGGCCTGTCAGATGTCATGGATAAGGCAGGACTTATCTGCTGCTGCCTTCACGGAGAGAGAGACATGCACTAAATTAAATGGGCTTTGACGGAGGCTCTGAATTATCTCAGGCTCTTCTGTGAACCATGAAAAGACAGGTCCTCACAGATAAATAAACACTGGAGCAGCTCTGGGGGGTTGTCTGAGGCACACCTGCCAGGGCAAGAAGGTGCGGGTGTGTAGGAGACTGTGTGCACAGTAGGAGTGTCCGCTCAGGGAGTTCAGATGGATGAGCACATGGAAAACTCGTGGTGCTCCAGCACACGGGATCATCCTGCCTTTCCCTTGGATTTACCCTGGCAGCTGTTGAACGGACCCAACTTGTCCCCTCCTTGCTCAGGTTGGTGTTCTGAGCCCTCAGGCTGTGTTGATGTCCCACACTGGTGTGGACACCGTTCCTTTCTCCGCCGTTTTCAGGAACATCTGGGGTAACAGGATGAGGGTGAAGCCCCAGCCTGGAAAGCCCTGCCTGCTTAGAGGGCTTGGGCTGGTGTTGAGGAAGGGTAGGAGGTCTCAGGTGACAGGACAGGGGGCTGGGTGGTGTTTGGGATCAGGGCTCTCTCCCCCTGTGTACCACCAGAGTTGTGGAATGAAGCCCCAGCACCTTGGCTGTGACCTCGGGGTATTTCAGTGGTTCCGAAGCAGAAAGCTCTGACCTGAGTGTTACTGATTTATGCAACACAAAGGTTGGAGTCACACCTGGGGACAGCATCCCAGGGCCACAGGAATTATTACCTGTGCACTATACCCTGGACCAGCCCATTCTTCAGGTGATGAGCAGGTACTCCTGAGCTGCGTCCCTGATCCAGGGGGGCTGTGCTCTGAGCAGTAAAACCTGTGAGGATTTATAAACTCCACTGTTTACCCAAAATAGCCTAATGGCCAGTACCACATCCACAAGATGGTTTTAATAACCCAGTCCCTGCCTCATTGCGTGGCAAGCGTTATTTAGAAGGTAATAAACTGCTACAAAGACATGTGATAGAAATAGAAATAATTTGATAAATAATGCAATTGCCCAGAGTTGTGGCGCGAGCCAAAGTTGCTGTTAGGCTAAAAATTGCTCTAGATATTCCTGCCTAGGAACTCTGGGAAAAGAGGGAACAAATACAGTGCTGAGACTGCAGTCAGGGCTGCCTGGTGCTTCTGCTTTCTTCTCTGCTTCCAGCCCCCCCAGCCCAGGCACGGCAGCGAGGATGAACAATAGGCCATTCATCATGTCGGCTGAAATACACTGTTTTTCACAGGTACATTTAACCCAAATCCTCTCTCAGAAGACGGATTATCTCTTGGAAGAACTCTGGCACCAGCGTCTCTTTTCAATAGCCACGTCACCACTGCCACAAAGGCTGTACATGAAGGGATCAATGGTAGTTTTATCTCAAATTGCACTCAGTGTGTGTTTCTTCCAGCTGACATTCATTTAAATGCTTGCTCTAAGACATCTTTTCTCCCCGTAATAGAAAAAGGATCGGACATCCTAAGCATTGTTTTCTGGGGGAAAAAATATTTTAAATACTCACTCGGCTAAGCATGAAATATTTCAGCTGCGTGTGTTTAATCAAGAGTGAAAGCAACGGTAGTTATGCTTGTATTTCATAAATTAAAATGCTAAAATGATTAGATAAGAAAACAAAATACCTTATTTCATTGCAGCAGCGCTAATGAAACCATTTGAGAGGGAGGGGGAAAAAAAAGTCACTCTGTAATTCTGAGCACTTTTGCTCCAAGGAAACACCGGGCTCTAACCTGCAGTGCTGGAGTTGTGCCGTGTCCTTCGGGAGGGGAGCGCACGCCCAGGCTGCCATATGCACTGCATTTGTACCCGTTCATATTCCACTCGGATCCCACGTGTTTCCACCTGCTGAACAGAGAAGCAGAGGGCGAGCTGGGAGGAATACATTGAGGGATGCCTGCCGTGCCACCTGTCTGTGCAGCTCCCCGGCGGGGCTGGGTGCGCTTCGGCAATCAGGGAATCATTCCTGGCGCTGTCACGTCCGAGGTGCATAAAGGAAACGACACAGAGTCCAGGCTCATGAACAAGTGGAAGCCGAAGCTTTTCTTTAATAATTTTCTGACTACTCTATAGGATAGATGGCAAAAAGTGTGTTGAGTGGCAATAGGTAATTGGTTCCTCGGCCATCCACCCCTTGAGAGGATTGGCCAAGTCCTAAGATACCGATTCCAAAATATTTTCAAAGTCAAAGCCATAACAATCCTGCAAAACAGCCTGTGGGTGCAAGACGTTTATGGAACTGTGACCTTGTTTAAAATAGTTTACATAGGAAAGACAGTCTGCTCACAGAATAGTGAGAAAAGGCTGAAGAATTTCTCTGCTTCCGGCTTTTTAGCACCTACACATTCCCACTGGTACATGGCCCTGCTCCTCATCCTGCTTCCACCTGCAAGATCCAACCATCCCTGGCTCTGCAGGGCTTTGCTTCCAGGAGCCACATGGATTTTCTTGTCATTAAACTCCAGAGCAAGATGTTCCGGCAGGTACTGCAAGTTTGGGATTTTAGGGGAATATTCTGTCAAAGCAGGAGGCCAAAGCTGAGCAGCAGGCACGTTTTGGGAGGTGCAGGTGATGCAGCCAGACACCCAGAGGTCAGATTTCCATGGAGCTGGGCTGCAGGTGGCTACTGGCACTCGCTTTTATGATGTGCTCTGGGAGTTGGGCAGTTTTCCGCTGTCGTTTATATTCCAAGTAAGGGCTTGATCTCGTTTCACAAAGTCGGTGATAAAACTCTTACTGAGCTTGACAGGACAATTTCTATCTCTAAATGCATATGTTACTGGCTGAGGATTATTTATCTGCTCCTGGGAATGCTGCCCAGCAGTGGGGAGTGCTGCAGTGGGCTCCATGAATCAGCTCTGCCGTGCTCCATTCGGGGTGGAGGGAACACTCTTGCTGGTGGGGGATTTACAGATCCGGCAGGTGGATCATGAGCTGGGAATAAGCACCAATAGATCAGACCCCAGTGATTACACACTGCTGTTTCTCCTTGCACTGCTCCAGGTCTGCCTGAACTCTTCATCCATCTCCAGCTGCTCCTGGAGACGCGGGGCGAGCGAGCGTTGCTGTGTCGAGCCAGAGGGCTGTTATCCCTCTGGGATGGATATCCCAGCTCTCCCTGCCCTCTGGCACTGGAAGCCGTTGCCCTTGTGCTGTCACTCCCTGCCCTTGTCACAGGGGCTGCTCTGGGAGCTCCGTGCCTGGCGGCTTCCTTAGGCTGCTGCAAAGGGTTCAGCAATTTCTTCCATTTGCTGCTGCAGTGGCAGAATGAAAATGGCTAAGGAGGAAGAGGCTGGGGAGGGATGTTCTCAGCGTTTTTAAAGGTCCTTTGTCCCCAGAAGAGTTTTGATCAGAACACTGACAAGGTCAGCTCTTCCTGAAACGCTTCAGTTTAGGAAACAAGCAATGCTTTTATCTCCTAATTTCAGACCTGTCTGTGCTCTCTGTGGACCTGAAATCTCCAGCGGACGACACAGACCCCCAGAATCTCTCTTAACAAATGCTCTGTTTAAAATAGATGACCTTTCTTTCTATAAGGATACCAAACAATCTTAAATTGGGTTTTTTTGAGTCTTTCCAAATGGATATTTTATCTTCTTTGATTTTTCTCTGATATTAGCAGCGACCATGAGCCAGGTTAGCAGCAGAGCAGTTCATTAACCTGGGCAAGAAGAGATTTATATTTTTATTTATTGCTACCACTGCTGGCAGTAGAGAGTCAGGGAGCCCAGAACATTCAATAGCAAGTCAGTAGCTCCTTCTTTGAGTTTGTAGTGGTTTAAAGAGGTGCACACTCAGCAGCCAACGCTTTGTTCTGATGTGTGTTTATGGGAAATGTGGTTTATTTTTATGTCTTCCCAGGCATCCGGCTAGAAAACATTTGGAGGGTGTATTTCAGAGGAGAAAGCACACTGAGCAGTGCTTCATTCAATTTGAACTTTGTGTCTTGGAGGAACTTTTTCACCCAAACTGCTTCAAAATGTGGCTGAAGCGTTGTTCGTTTTCGAGCCAATTAGCAGTTTGAGAACCTCAGTGGCCTGAAATGAGCCTCCCCTCACATTTAATGCAAAGAAAATTCAGGAATTAGCAATATCAGTGAGAGGCTTTCCTCCTTTCTCAACTAACTGTAACAAATTTCCAAGCGTTCAGATAATTATTTGTTAACTTTTAACACATTGGATTCAGATTAGAGGACAAAACATTCGCTGCAGAAAAGCAGCTTCAGCAAAAAGAGCCACATAACCATAAGGCCTCCTAATCAATGAGTCGCAGAGAGGTGTTAATGGTCTGATTTATTTGGAAAGAATCAGTTAACTTGTACAGTTATCTGTCACTTTTAACACTGCTCGTTTACAGGAGTTACTGAGAGACCAGATGAGAATTCAGCGTGCCTGGAGGCTCTCCGGGGAAGGGGTTTGGAGAACTCAGGGCAGGTCTCTCCTGAGCTCTTGGCGAGATGTTCCTGGGGTTAAAGGATGTCCGTGGGCTCAGGCTGTAAAGCCAGGGACCACACTCTCAGCTTAGGGAGGGAGGGAAAGAAAGACAGCACAAGCTCCCTGAGATGTGCCAAGGCTGGTGGCGGATCGGCTGTCCTGATCCCAAGGTGTCTCCAGGGCAATCCAGTCCACATCAGCTAAAAACCAGTCTTACCCTGGGAATAAAGACAACTTAGCAGGAAACCAGTAGCAGGAGAAAGACAGAGACAGAAAAGGCATTAGAATTTGAAATTAAATCTGGCCTCATCAACAGACACAATTAAAATGATCTATGGAAGAGATTAGCCAGTAAATAGCTTTCAGCCATATGGCTGAAAATAAAGCGTAAATAACTAAAAATAAGATCTCAGCTGTACAGAAATAATCTAAAACTGCACTTCTTCTGCGTTTCCTGGGGTGGCAGAAGTGTGGAGGGAAGGAGGGAGGGCAGAGCGTGGTGGGGCAGTGCTGGAGCACCGTGGTCCTCCTTGAGCTGGAGCACAATGCTGAGCTTGTTCTGGATCATATTGATTGGAATTTTAATGCTTGCCAAGGGCACCTTCAGCTTTCAGAAAGGCCCTGCTGTTCCTGAGGACCTGGAATTGACAAGAGCAGCGAATAATTCCTGGGGAGCTGCTGGTGCTGCCCAGCTCCTGCTGGAGGCCAGCGTGGCCGCTCCAGCACAGCTTTAATGCAGCACAGGCATTGATCTGTGCCCACGGAGTGCTGAAGATGAGACCAGCAGCTCTCCACTGCTCCCTTCCAATCACTGATCTGCTGCAGCTGCCACAGAAGCAAATCCGTGGCACTGGAGTCCCTCAGAAATAAATGACAGCAGTGAGCGTTACTGACTGCAACAATTCGGAGACCACGAGCCAGCCGAGAAGCTCCCATTAATATCACTGCTGCTGATGGGTGAAACATCACCTCTGTCCCTGCTCTCTGCCAGCTGGCCTGTGCCTCTTGGGCTGCTGCAGGAGCAGGTCAGGGAGAGGTGAGCCAGGACAGAGATGGGCTCTGCTGTCAGAGCATCCTGTGCCATCTTCCTCCTCCTCGCTTGGCACAGACACTCAAACGGCGCCAGTTGTTGAAGCAGGTCTGTGAATGGGGGCTCTGTAGCTCGTGTGTGCCCACCAAGAGCCTGTGGAATGGCAAAGGGCAGCCACAGCAGCTCCCTTGGGTGAGCTGACGACTCCTGAGGGTCACTGGAGACCTTGCCCAGCCCTCTGGCTGCAGCTGGCAGGAGCCAAGGAGGCTCCAAGGTGAACTCAGTGCTTGAGTTTGTGCCTTGGCTCAGGCTGGGCCTTTGTTCAGCTGCCCCAGGGCTGTCCCAAGGTGATTCCTGTTCCTTAAAGCCTCCTCAGGAGGGAAGTGCCCCTGAGCCCTCCTGCAGTGGTGCCAGTGCTGTTGCTGAGGTCTTTCCTCCCTGTTTCTCAGTCCACTTGTGCAGAGCTTCATTGGCATTAAAAATGCAGGAAGGCTTCTTCATTTTAGTGAAATTGGGAAATAATTGAGCAGGACAAGGCAGGAATTAATACAAGGTTTTCCATGAAGGTCTGCAAGTGGCTGTAGGCGAGAAAGGAGATTGTGCTGAAGGACATGATTCTGAGGAGGCAAAAATGTTGCTAAAAGAGGTGATTTTAGGGTGGGAGAAAGGGTTTTCTGGAGTCTCCTTAGGTGATGCCTCCACAGGGCACAAGTCATTCGTGTTTCAATGGGATTTACTGGGCAAACTCAGGTTTTCTGTGTTCACTGACTTGGAGCAGAAAAAAAAAAACGTAGCAGGAGGCAAAGCTCATTGAGGGAACAAGGGGAGCCTGAAGTGCTGTTGCGCAAGAGGAGCAGGTGGGGATCACCCAGGAATTACCATTCCGTCCTCCCCTGCCTCCTGCCCTCAAGAGACTGCCGACAACAGCCCTGTTCAGGTGGGCCTGAGCAAAACCGGGTCCCAGAGCAAAACCAGGGAGCAAAGCGGCCAATCCAGCCCCAGCCCCTTCCCCAGGCTGCCCGGGGACGGCAGCAGGGTGGGGTTCCAGCTGTTCAGCTCCAGCCTGGGCACGGCTGGGCTGTCCTGGTTTTCCACGTGCTGCAAGACCCCGAGGGGGAAGAATCAGGGGCTGCACTTCAGCTGAACATCCTTCAGCTGAGCAGAGGATGGGAGTGAAACAGGATTTTGGAACCTGCAAGCGCCACTGCAGATAAACCCCGTGGGCTGAGTGACACACAGGCGGAGAGGTGGAGAGCGAGCCTGGCAGCGTGGTGCCCTCGGTGAAAAGCCATCATCCTGCTGGAAAAACCTCCGGAGTGAAACACCTGCTGCAGGGCGTCTGCTCGGCAGCAGCGTCTGCACCGCCAGGCAGCGAGCGCCGAGGTTTGCCGCGGAGCCAGAGCACCCCGTGCTGCAGGGGTTGTCATGGTGAGAGAGCTGAGTATCAAAGAGCAGCGTGTGGGGAACCTACACGAGCTGCTGATGTGTAAATGAAAGTTGCCCTCGAGTAAAGACACAGAAAACTCATGTAAACGATGCATTCAGTATTTATGAGGCGCGTCCGGAGAGACTCACGTCAGCTCAGCTCCCCGCGCGGGGCAGGGCTCTCTGCTGCTCTCACCATCCATAACTAATGCAGACTCAAAAGGGTTTTATGCTGGCTTAAAAAAAAACCCCAAACTAACCTCCTGTGTGTGCTGTCTTTGCAGAATCACTGTTTTGGATGACGGGAGCCTGCGGATCGTCAACGTCACCAAGTCGGACGCGGGAAGTTACACCTGCGTGGCCACCAACCACTTCGGGACAGCGAGCAGCACAGGCAGCCTGGTGGTGAAAGGTGACTAAATCAACTTTTATTGTGGGTGTCTGAGGCACTATTTAATATATAAGGCATTATTTATTATGTAAGTCGGATTGATTTTCATTGTTCCCCCTCCAGGGCTGAATTTCAGCATTGCAGGAACTCCAGGTGTTTATTCACGTGCATTCATGTTCTGTCAAATGTTGTTTTCAAAAGTAAAAGCTATAATTTGACAAAGATATTGAAAGGAGGAATTTGACCAAGATATTGAACGGAATAATTTGATAAACAGTGAGAGACACTGACAAATGCGTTGAATTAATTTTTGGCCTGCTGATGAGTAGCCCAGTGTCTGATGAATCATTACAGGCCATGAACATAATAGGTTATTACCCTTACAATCACTCTCTAGCTCCTTCTTATTTGGGGAAAAACCTACATCGGATAACAAATCAGGAAACATTGATTATAAAGTGATAAATCAATCAGAAAGCTCTAATGCTGTCAGTTTTAATTCTCCCACACATTGGCAGTGATGGATCATACTCAGTTAGAGGCTCTCCTTGTCAACTGTTTCTGTGGTATATGGGGAATACTTAAAATGTTTCAATGCACATTTTAATCCAAGGTTTTTATAGCTGGAACACATCCACAGGCCCTTTCCAACCCCAACCAGTGTGGGATTTTCTGAACCTTGTAGGGAAGCATAGGGCCCCGAACAATTCTTCGGATTTGGAGTTGTTTTGAATCCCTTGTGTGGCATTTGGCCACGTTGGTCCCTGAGAACAAGAACAGAGACAAGTGAAGACCAGAGTGAGGTCTCTGCAGGAGCTGATTCTGCCTTTTCCTGATCTCTGTTGTCCTAAGGAGGCACCTGCAGCAAACAGCCGGGGAAGGGCTGCTCAGGGAGCACGATCATAAAAGACTTTATCCATTGTCACAATTGTGGAAGGGACCTTAAAGGTCATTTTGCCCCCCCTGCCATGGGCAGGGACACCTCCCAGTGTCCCAGGCTGCTCCAAGCCCCAGTGTCCAGCCTGGCCTTGGACACTTCCAGGGATCCAGGGGCATTCCCTGGGCAGCCTGTGATCAGCCTCTGTCTGTCCCAGAGCAAAACCGGGGAGCAAAGCGGCCAATCCAGCCCCAGCCCCTTCCCCAGGCTGCCCGGGGACGGCAGCAGGGTGGGGTTCCAGCTGTTCAGCTCCAGCCTGGGCACGGCTGGGCTGTCCTGGTTTTCCACGTGCTGCAAGACCCCGAGGGGGAAGAATCGGGGGCTGCAGTTCAGGGACCGCTTCTCCCACTATAAAAAAGCCAGTTGTTGGCAGCAGGAGTGATTGGGTTCTGTTATTGCAGCCAAGCTTCTGTGGTCCCTGGCTTATCCTTCCTCCAGGCCCAAGGAGCAGCCTGTAGCTCCCAGGAAAACCTCGGCAGTTGTTGTACCTGATCTCTGCCTTCTCCACAAATCACTTTTCTGCACGCTGAGGTTATAAAGGATTAGCGAGGGCTTTTTTCCCCCTCAGTGCTCTGTTTTGACTCCATTCCATTTGCATTAATGGCAGCGACGCATGTGCATGAAGCAGAGAATAAACTCTTAAGCCCGAGATGTGGATATTAACAGCAAACTGAGAAATGCAATTTCCGAGTCTGGCCCATAAAAAGTATAAGAGAGCAGAAACTATTCTGAACTCCAAATGAACTGTGTAAAATATTGTATTATCGAGTGAAATGCTTGAGTTTCTCCGCCCTAAGCAAAACACGTGTGAGTTTGGACAGACATATGAGTGAATTCCTTGTTTTAACTCAGTTTTGTGGTGTACAAAAAGACTAATTTAACAGCTGATGTGGTTTTTGACCTTAAGAAATGCTTACATTCTTTTTTAACTCCTCTTATGTCATTGAGTAAAGAATTGTGAAGGTCAAGACATTTTTTCTAACCTTCCTGTGTTCTTCCATTAATATTGCAGGCTACCCTTATTTTTTTTTTTAAATTTCCTTTCTCAGGGAGAGATGCTGACAGTGTCAGAGACAGCGTAGGCAAGGATGGGAGGAGGAGGGGAATATGTTACACCAGAACCAAGGAGCTTAAAATAACTCTCTGGCAAACAACCAGAGAGGGATGAATAAATATTCATTTTATGCATGAGTAGACAGTTTAAAAAATATCAAATTCTGACAGGTGCCCATAGGGCTGTGTATTAACATTCTGTTGTCAGGCTGGGTGAACCCCAGTGGTTTTCTGAACCAGTGCAGTTGTGCTTTGGGTTTGTTCTGCTGGCTGGTGCTAAATGAGAGCCTCTTGGCCTCCAAGACCTGGAATCTTAGGAACTCGCATGTACAGTGTGACCTCTAAATTAAAAAGCAGGGTTGGGTTTGTAAGGCTGGAGAAGCAGCTCCTTCTAAGGCAGTGCTCAGAGCTCTGTAAAACATGGTGTGTGTTTCCATGTATTGTGTAAATATTAATTTTCCATCTTGTTCCCTCGTTTTTTCCTGTACTTGAGGCTAAATGTTCAATTCTTCCAACACACAGAAAGATTAGAGACTCTCTGAGTACTGGGGGATTAAATGACAAACAGAGTAAACAGGCCCAGCCTGTACAATATGAGTTTATTTGTATTTAATGCCGTGGTATCAACTGGCTGATACAGCAGCAGGCTGAAAGAGGAAACTGATTCCAAGGCACTGCAATGAAAGCTCTGGCTTTGGGAAGCACCAGGAGAGGCTCCTGTGCTGGTATCCCAGGGAGTGGGACCCACGTGAGGTGGGGTGTGGATGCAGCATCCCAAACGAGCTGGTGAGGGGCATGCAGCTGATCACTGTGTGTCACCACTGCTTCTTTACGGGATGAGAGAGTCCCTGGCATGCAGGACGTGTTCCCAGACCCATTAAATAGCTTTCATTGAAGCCCTGGCCAGCTTTGCTTTGGGGACGTTGGAGGTGAATGGATCGTGGTCCCCCCCATTGACACCCACGGCTGCTTCCCAGACATCTGCTTCTCTTTGGGCTGTGGGCTCAGCTATAAATCCATCTCTATATCTAAACACATCTATTTAAATACATTTTTATTTAAATTTATGTGTAAATCCTTGGTAGAGTTGGTGCCCGTGTGCTCCCGTGGGGGAGTGCAGCAATTCTGGTCACGTTGGTGCATCTCTGACAAGGGCAAGTTCCAATGGCTTTATTTTCCTGTTTAATTATGATGCACCTTTAACATTTTCCTACTGCTGGGAGCTCGTCTCATTCGGGCTGTCACGGGAGGGCTCAAGGCAGTAAAAGCAGGAGAACTTTTGCTGGCTGGAATCTGTAGCACTTTAGCAGAAAAAGAACACAAAGATAATGTCAGGAGGTTATTTTTCCCTCACGCTTGAATAGACTGATAGTCTTGATTTTGTCCAGCACAGTGATTCAAATTATTTCCTATAAAATAGCACATTTTTCATTCCGAGCCTGTTCCTCTGTGTGAACGTTGAAGTGCTGCATTGCAGTTAAAATTGATTAAATACTGTAAATTCTGGCCATTATCGAGTAACTTTTCAGAGACTTCAAATGTTGCTGCCTTTGAACCTGGAATTCTCGCTGCGTTTGTTCCAGTCCTTTAGGACACAGCATTTGCCTTCTGGAGGAAGTGGCAGTGGGGTGTGATGGTCCCCTCTTGCCACCTGTGGTTGTCTCTGTTCCAACATCCCTTGGGCAGAGCTGAAACTCCATTGTTTGGGGTTTGTGTGGTGCTTGCCTCGTGTCCGTGGGGTTTGGTTTAGGTTGTGGGTTTTTTTTAACCAGTGCATTCCAATAACTGGGAATTTTGCCAGCTGTTCTCAGCTCTGTTAGTTCGAAGTGACTTTGTAGTCAGTGGGATATCAGTTCCTTCAAGTGGGGCTTTAGCTTTTTCCCCAAGAGGAAGAGTGAACCACACATTGAGATGTTGAGGGGTTTTTTAACACGAACCAAGGGAAAATTACAGCAGATACTGGAGTCTGTTGACATGTTTCAGCACTGTCCACATTCCCAGGAGCCTCTCCAGACCTCCCTGATGTTTCCCCCTTTGCTGCTGCTTTGCTGCTGTGGAAAAGCTGTTCCCAGAGAGCTGCTGCAGGCATTTTCCATCCCACCCACCCATATTCTGGGTTCAGTGGTTGGTCACACTGAAACACGAGTGGCCCCTCTGTCACTGAGCTCTGCCTTCTTCCTGCAATGTTTAAGGTCATGCAAAGTCTTTGTTTTTCTCTCCTCATCATTCAACATACATTCTTGTTGGTTATGCCTCAGCCCTTAAAAAAGGACCTGGTTAAGTGACACCTGCTGTTGAAAGCACAAAATATAATTTAAAAAAGAGAAGCAGAGTTTAAAGGAATGATCCCAGAGCAGCACTTGAGGGTTGTCCACATTTTCTGGGCTTTTTGTAATTTTCCTGGATAGCACACAAGGTCTGTGTTCGGCTGGTATCAAAACCAAGATAAAGTCTCAACTCTGAAACCATAAAAAGAAGTTTCATTATTCTTAAATTTTGTTTTAGCATTTGCTGAACACGGTTTTTATATGTAGTCCAGACGTGAATGAATATTCCTTATCAGGTCTAATATGTTTTTTTTTTAATTTCATGGAGGAGAAGTCAATTTAGAGTATGACCTTGTTGTCCAGAATCTCTAAATCAGGGATTTGTAGGCAAAAAAAGCTCAGAGAGTGCCATGGAGTTGTGCAGGCTCTGATTTATTCATAAGAACATGTTATGTATTCTCATGTTTAAGAAATAAAACTTATTTCTAAGTTAGGAAAAACCTTTCCTGACTTCTGAGTCACAACCAGCAGCAAAGGCTTGATTTTCACAATTGACAAGGAAAGCCATAATCTTTGGCCGTGAAATTGCCAAGGAAAATATTCCGCTCTAATTGGACTATTTCCACTGACACCAATTATTTCTAGGACACAATTAAGGTTCTTTTGCTGGGTTTAAGTAAAATTATGACCCAGAGCACTGCATGAAAGGCACAATTATAAATGTGAGAGCTGTGCATCCACCACGTCTGCTCCTCCCTCCCTCAGCCATGGCAGCCCCAGTGCTTGAGCTGCACTTTGCTGGATCTCCTTAACCACCCCTGGGTGGGAAATCCTGAAGCAGAAGCTGCTGATGGGGCTGGAGTCCAGCAGCTACCTCAGGGTCCTTGCAGCCTGCAAGAGCTCTTCTCCATATGGCACTTGGAACACAAGCTTTAATCAAGTGCTTTATAGTTTCAGGCAACTTCCCTGTTTATTGCCGCTGCCAGGCAGCCAAGGTTGCTGTGTGGTGCTGAGCCACCTCACCTTGTGCAGGTGTGAGGGGCTCAGCTTTGAGTTTCAGCACTGGCAGGTGCATCCCCTCCAAGCTCGTTACACCTGGGACTGGTAAAGTCTGGCTTTCCTCCCTGCTCCCTTCAGGTGAGCACCCGAGGTCATCAGAAAAATCAGGGCAGCCCCGCAGCACCCAAGCAAGATGAAAGAGCTGTGTGTCCTGTCAACATCGCTGTTTTTCTGACAGTTAATTGAAGTTAAAAGGTTGTGATTATTCTGAGGTGACAGAAGTGGCAAAATGAGAAGCAGATGCCTCCTGTGCTGTGGAGCCTTCCCCAAAGCCTCCCCTCCCTTGGGCTGCTCAGAGGCACCTTTGGCTTCTGAACTTCTGAATGTGAACTTGTCAAACACAACTGATCCCTGCTCTGTGACAGGGACAGGACCCAGGGAGTGGCTGGAGCTGGGTCAGGGAGGTTTAGGTTGGATTTTAGGGAAAGGTTCTTCCCCCAGAGGGTGCTGGGCACTGCCCAGGCTCCCCAGGGAATGGTCCCGGCCCCGAGGCTGCCAGAGCTCCAGGAGCGTTTGGGCAGCGCTGCCAGGGATGCCCAGGGTGGGGGTGTTGGGGGGTCTGGGCAGGGCCAGGAGCTGGGATGATCCCTGTGGATCCCTTCCAGCTGAGGATATTCCATGGTTCTGTGATTCCACAAGTGCTGTGATCTATGAGCAAGGGAAGGTTGGTGACACCCTGAGGAGGATGATGATGCTGAGGGTCAGGGTGAGTGGCCGTGGCCCCTCTGGGGACTCGTCCTGTCACAGGTTTGTGGCCAAACACTTGAGCCAGACTTGAATCACAGAACTGTGCATGAACAGCACAGCGAGAGCTCTCAGTTTCTTACTGGGGAGAGGAAAAACCCGGTCAGCTGCTGAGGCCAGAACCAGTAAATGGCAGAGGGAGACATGTAAATGAAATCAAATCCCAGTAATGAAATGAGACACCAATGGGCTGCTCTCAGGGCTGGCTGAACGAAGTAAGTTCGGAGTTTCTTTTTTCCTTGTAAGCGCTCACTGCGCATAACAAATAAAACTTGTAAACATAACACAAGTGTTAGGCTTCATTAAATTTGCAGCAGACAATTAATTTTTTTTCCAGGCAATTCAGAGGTTCTTCTGTAGTACTGATTTAGTTTAATTGAACATATTACCACAAGCAGACAATAAGAAATATATTGAAGATATCCATCTGGCTCCCAGTGCAAACCTTGTGTGTCATTGGCTGGGGCTGTCACAGGCCTTACTAATTGCCTCATTTCGGCTCTTTTACAATCAGTGTGATTTAGCCATTAACATGATAAAAGTCGTCTTGGTGAAGAGCTTGATATTAAAAAGCATAGATCTCCTGCCTTGCTCTCGTGCCAGTTTTGGACTAATCTCCAGCGTTACTGGAGTGATATTTTTAAAAGCAGGGATACAAATAGATGGGCTCCCACGGAGCAGCTTCTCCAGGTACCTGTGTGGTTGTGATGGAGGGCGTGCAGCTGCTGTGAAATGTTGGCTCTGGATCGTGGGAGATGCCACAGATTCTTCCCCCCCCTTCCCTCCCACCACCTTCTTTCTCCTCACTGTCCCTCCAAGCCCCAGCCAACCTTCAGCCACACCGAGGGTCTTAAAACTGGTAATTGCTCAGGTAAATAGTGGAATCAATGCTAGAGCGAGTGCTGATCCTTTGCAGATAAACCTGATTCAGCACATAAAGTGGAAAAATATTGTAATTTTAGAAAAGTTCAACCACTATGTCTGAATAACCTGTAGAAGGGTAAAAAACCAGTATTTTTGTTCTGTAGTTTTACCTTAAACCCACAATGTATTGCAGGGTCAGCACTGTTGCAGCCTCTCCTGCCACAGGAAAAAAAGAAAAGTTTAGAATAATGCCTCTAAAAGCTCAGCACTTTTGTTTTAGGAATTCTTCTGACCTCTCCCAAAAAAGCAGGAGGTTCAGGAGTTCTCCCTCGTCAATAAAAGGTTGGGTTGTTTAGCTCATCACTGAAGATCAGATCCATGCATCAGCTGGAAGAGGAGACGACCTATAGGTTAAACGCAGACTCTTAATGAGACGAAAGCAGGTTAATTAACAGTTTTCATCAACTCACTTCAATTTATTTTAACATGGTGCATTTCCGAAAGGTTAAAATATTTTTCAGTTTTAGAATACAAATGAAAGCCCAGCGTGGTTAAAACAAAGCCACAGATCACATTTACATCCAAGTAAATGCAGCGTGTGTGAGTGTGTTTATGTTTGTGACTGGACATAAATCATAATTAACAAATTATTTTGCAGTGAGGCCCTGGCATAGGGTGCCC
This sequence comes from Struthidea cinerea, assembly GCA_013397865.1. Classification (NCBI taxonomy): domain Eukaryota; kingdom Metazoa; phylum Chordata; class Aves; order Passeriformes; family Corcoracidae; genus Struthidea; species Struthidea cinerea. The sequence continues at coordinate 641,213 of VZTI01000538.1, read as the reverse complement.
AGAGAAGCTGTGGCTGCCCCTTCCTTGGCAGTGTCCCAAGCCGGGTTGGATGGGGCTTGGAGCAAACTGGGATAGTGGAAGGTGTCCCTGCCAGCTCAGGATATTCTCTCCCGTGCCCAGCTCTGGCATTTGACAGCTCATGCTGCTCCTGGGCTCAGAGATGAGGGGCCATATCTCAGTTCCTGCAGCTCTGTGTGTCCCTGCAGGGGAGTCACCAGGAATTTCAGGCGTTGGAAGGTCTGTCTCCTTGAGCCTTATATCCATGGAACTCCTCTGGCTCCCAGAGAACGGAACATGACGGCTGCACTTCACATTTTAAGTTGTGTTTAACATCACGTGGGATGCAGCCCCACGTCTCTCCCTTGCTGAGGGAGATCCTGGGTTCTGAGCCTGCTGACATCCTGGGTTAAGTGCACTGCTGTATCAGTTTGGTCTTTATCCCAGGGGAGGGTACAGAGAGCGCGTCCTTCTTCCAAAGCATGCAGTGGGATGAACTGCCAGGCAGGAGTTCCATGGGAATTCCACAAATACTGGGCGAATTAGGGTCATACTCCGAGGGAGAACAGTAAAACAGAGAAAACTGAGGTCCTTGTAGCACGTGGGGCCGTTGGGGTGCACTGGGTGGTGTTAGAGAGACAGGCCCTGAGGATCAGAGAGAGGGGCTCTGTCCTGGGCCCGGAGGTGACCCTGGGAGTGCATCCAGGTCACCGGGGATGGACTGAGAGAGGATTGTGTGTTTATGGACAGACTGGGCCTGTGAGAAGTGTTCATTGGAGTTTGGGGCCTTATAGGGCATTGTTTGCCTGTTACCATAATGGGTAAAATCTGTGCAGTGCCCCAGGTGATTGGGGGACACTGTGGGGAACATCTTTCCTGTTTATAGGATGTGATATCCTGCTGGGTGCTGGGATTTAGGGAATTCTGACTGCGCAATAAACGGCTTTGCATTCTCCATCTGATGAGTGAGGTCCTTGCCCCTGCGTCAGTGCTCCATGGTGCTGCTGTGGCAGTGGGGGAAGGTCTCCCCAGAGCCACCTCGCCCCATCCCAAAGGAATTCAGTGTGACTGGGACAGGGATGGGGGAGACGATGGTCGAAACACGACCTGCACTGGGGAGTGACCGGAGATCTGTTTCAGGTGAGGGTGAAGGAAGCAGTGTGGGAGAATAAAGAGGGAACGTGAACTTTTTGTCCTTGGAATCATCGACTCAGAGCAGACTGGCCTGAGGGTGATGTTTGTAACATCAAAGAGACAGAGGAAGCGTTTAGAGAGCACATCTACTGTCGTAGGAGGAGGAAGTGTGAGGGTGTTGAAGATAAGACTCTGGGACAGTGGCTGGGGAAACCCCAGCCCTTTTGTGCATTTTCTCAGGAGCACTTTTGGAAGCAGCTCAGCAGAGGATTTGAGCTGATGGGAGCTTTTCTCCCTGAGCCTGGATTGCCAACAGGCTACCCAGAGTTCCTTATCAGATAATAAAAGCCAGGTGGCACCCGGATAAAGCCTGGGATTGACAGATCAGGGGTATCTACAGCACTGCTGAACGAGGGGGAGGTGCTGCTTCAATATTAGGGACTCCTGCGACCTGATTTTCCCTTTTTTTAGTGCAAGATTGTGAGCAATCCCTTCGGAGATCATATAGAGACAGGAGTTTCCTGTCTTTATCCCAAAATCATGAGGGCAGAGAGAACATAAATGGAATAGGTTATGTTCCAAGTGTCCTGGATCACTGTGCTCCAGCCAGGCATTTGGGAATATGACAGAAATACAAATGTTCCCGACTCAGAAGCAGGTAGACTCTGAAATACACGGAATTTTGTCACTGAACTGACTTTGCCATGGCTTGGGTGGGTTGTCTCCGTCTCTGTCAGTCACACACACACTTGGAATATGAATTTTGCTTTCATTTGAAGTTTTTAAGTGGGCCATGAAGAACCAATCCAATTGGTAGGGTTTAGTGCTGTGTTTTCCTCCAGCTTCATTGTGAGTATATCTGAATAGAGAGTTTATTTAGGAAATCAGCAGTATTTCAGCAGTGAAAATTTCAGTTCCTCTCCTAGGTGCACAATGTAAAGTCTCTGTAAAAATCCATTAGTCCTGGGAGCTGAACTGTGTGATGCAGTTGACAATGAACATCATTCCCTGCAGGAGAGAGCCACGAGTGGAAGTGTCTGGGAGAAATGCTCCAGACCACGACTGGCCCCAGCAAAGCTCCCCCAGCACTGAAACCAGGCTGAAAGGAGAGGTGGAGCTGCTGCTCCTCCACCTCTCTGTGGGTGTCTTTCCAAGCTGGATCGTGATTCTGGCCCTGGAATTATTTACATAAGAAAAACTCGTGGCTAATTTGAGGCAAAATGCCATGGAACAGGAGAAATGTCAGGGACACTTCTTAATGACGCTCTGTGGGGAAGATTTATTCAGGAGAGAAGGAGCGGAGGATTTTGAGGAAGTTATAATGAGGGATGGTCTTGGGGGTTGCTATTTTCATTTCACCTGTGATCCTGCCTCCGTCCTGCCCCTGACATGAAAACCAGGGCTCATCCACAAGGCAGCAAAGCAGGAGCACAGCCCTCAGAAGATGAGGTTTGTCCTCTCTGTGTGTGCCACTAATTAGAATGAGTCACTTCCTTAGGAGAGAGCACAGGGCATCGTGAGACAATTTCACCTTCACCAGGAAGCAAATGAGACCTTCACGGCCCAGAAAATTTGGTTTCAGTGTTTGGTTGGGTGGTTCTGCTCTCCCTATCACTGGGTTTGTTCAGTAATAGGTGTTTGGGTGTCAGACTTGCTCACGCTGGTGTGGAGGTCTCAATGGGGATGCAAGAAAAAGTTCATCTTAAATAAAAATATCTGCTGGGCACAGTGGTACAGAGAGACAAAACAGTTTCTAATGAAGGTCTGATCCATTTTACAGGCTGGGCAAATAAGGCAGCAGAGACTTTTAATGACTTGCTCAAGGTCAGACAGAAAGTGAGGAGGAGAACTCATTTTGTTCCCAATTACTCCAAGTCTGTGCCCACGCTGGAGCCACCTTCCTCTTCATGTGGCACTCGTCCTCTTCTTTTGCTCATCTAATTCTCTTTTCGATGGAATTGTTGAGTTTAATTGTTCACATTTGGCTGTGATCCAAAGTCTAAATGTTCAGACTGGTGTTTAAGGGGCTTGGGTCCCTGCTGTGCTCCCCATGGGCAGCTGGGATGCACTCCCTGTGGGAATGGAGCTGGAAACACCCCCTGCTTTTGCTTTCCATGCCTCCCTGGCTCAGTTCTTTGGATAGCTGGAAAATCCTGAGGTTTGCAGCTGCTGTGCTTTCCTTGACTTAAACTTGGCAGGCACTTTTTGTTAATGTGTATTTGCCACAGGTTAAAAGGGAATAGTAAAAAAAAAATTTTAAAAAATAGTAAAAACTTGTCCTGTTTTCAGAGGTATCCCTAGGTGCTCCCCTCCAGATCCCTCTCCTGATACAAGTGGCACGTGGGAAGATGAATGTCTTGGGCTTGATAAATGTCGTGGACACCAAGCCTGGCTTATCCCAAGGCATGGATGACACAAGCAAGCCTTGATCTGCGTGACATTAAGGATGCTTAAGCTGTGGATCATTCACTGGGAAGCTGGGAAGTCCAGCCAGGGATTTTCTGGCTGTTCTGTAAGTTTGACAGCTCAAGAGGCATCTGCTCCTAATGACTCTTAATTTGGGATTTATTCTGGCATGGCAGCTAATTCCTAACGCCTTGGTGCTGATGAGGAGGGTGGGTAACAGGCGTAGAATTCATGTGGGAAAGGCCTAAAATACACACCTGGGCCTCAAAAATGTGAAGACTGTAGCAGCCACTCCATGATTTTGCAGTTTGAGTGCCTGATGTTGTATTTTTCCTGCTCTGCTGCTTCTCTGCCTCTGCTCTTTCTGCTCTGAAGTGTTTGATTGATGGCCATTACTATTCAGAACATGTAAAAACACCATAAATGCACAAACTGCACGGGGGGAGCTGTTCCAGGGGGCAAAATGTTGTTGGGCACTGCGTCCATGGGCTCCATGGAATTACACCTGCACAATTCCCCTGCGTCGTGGTACAGGGAGAGCAGTGATTGATCCCTGAGTGACTCGCAATTTATCACAGATTAGGTATGATTTCCCCTGTATCTGATTAACCTTCTCGGTGCGATGGCCATCATTTCTGCAATGACAGTAGATTATTCCATACTTGAAAAGACGGATATCAGCTCGTCGCAATCAATAGCCCACAAAAGGTGACACCTTGAATTCCCCGGGTTATCCACAAGGATTGTCACCAGCGCCTGGATCGTTTGTCAAATACGGAGATTTCACTTGAGGCAGCTCTGGAGTGAAGTGGGTTTTATTTTAGTCTGCAGTGCAGAGCTGGAGAAGGATGTTTGGGGTTCCTGGTGTAATCAGGCGCTGTTGCGTCCTGCTGCAAAGAGCAAGAACAAATTTCCCTGAGTGACAGGTTTGATTGTCATCTCCAGAGCCCATTAGGCGTGATTTGCTTTGTGACAATTGTACGGGGAGAGCTTGATTTGATCAGATTGCAATGCACTGGGTAAAATGGAGGTGAAAGTGGAGGCTTGGGTCCTCTCGTTTCTCCCTGCACTCTCACTGCAGTGGATGTATTTTCCTATCTTTTGTCTTTGAATTTGCTCTAAAGGCACCCCCCTCCCCAGTATCCTCCTGTGCAGGCCCATTCTTAATGTGTTTTCAGGTTTAAATTAACCTTCACTTGTTACTCAGCCCCACAAAGAATGCAGATTGGGGTGTGCAGAAGTGCAGCCCCCTGATGGACTGCCCGCTCCCTGTCTGGGCAGTGGGAGGCATTAAACCCTGGGAGGGAGGTTCTGCCATCAGGTTTAGAGAGTTCCCCATCTGTGGGAAGCTGTTGGGTGAAGCTGAGGAGGAAACTGCTGCTCTTGGAAGGGCAGCAACTGCACGAACAGACCACAGGGAGCAACAGCCAAACTCTCCCCTTGAAACAGCCTTGCCCACCCTCACGGAGAATTCCTGAGAAAGGGGCTCAGGCTCCCAGCTCAAAGTAATCCGGTGTCCCCACACTGCTGTGGGGAGATTTAAGCCAAACAAGTGGCAAGATAAGGATCCCCCTTCAGCAAAGCAATTTGAGCACGGCCTAAATGGCCAGCTCAGCCCTGTGTGTTGCTGAATTGGGTCTGTGCTCCTCCAGGAAAGGTCAGGTGTTCCATCCCTCCCTTCCCTAATCCCTGCTGAATACAAGGCCATGTCTCACTGCCTTTGCTGCAGAGATCAGTGCTGCCTGATGACATGGAAAGCTCTAACCGCTAATCACAAATATTTCTAAACTCAGAGCTAAGTGACTCTAGTCCCAGGCCTAAAGTCCCGTTTCTAAATTGATAGTGTCTCCTTTTAATAGGATTATATTTTATTAGGCTGAACTACCACAGCACACACCAGAGGGTGGAAATGCTGCAGAATCTTCTGTTAAGAATGTGTGTAATAGCTGATTGTAGGGAAAAAAGAGATATATTGGCATAAAACCAAGTGCCTGTTCCTGAAAGCATCTGTGTGACTCATCACAGCTCACAGGTGGGATATTTTAAAGGCCAAATACTGTAAATACTTAACCTTTTCCCCATTTCTTTTTAATCTCAGTTTTGGCCATGCCCCATGAAGTACTCAATCTATTCAGCTGTAATTTGCTCTGCTAATTCCTCTATGTGTTCAGTCATTCACTGGGTTTTAATCTCTTTAATTCAGAGTTGTATTTTCCTCTCTCCTGCACATCTCAGTGTCTGATGACAGAGCAATCAGAGCTCCCAGAAGTTTCACCAGTCAGAGGCTTTTGACTTTATGGTCCAGGATAAATATTTCATTCACAAACAGAAAAAAAAAATAAATAAATTAGAGCACATTTGAGTATTTTCATGTATTGGACTTTGATTCTTTGGTTGCTCATAGAAACCAGATCCTCCGAGATTGATTTTTATTATCTCCAGACATGATTTGCCTTGGAATCAATACAATAATGTAAAATGTCATTGCAAATAGAGGACATTGATCTGAGATGCATTTATTAACTCCCACTGATAAAAGCCAAAATGGAATCAGTGAACATGCTGGTATTCCAAAAAAAAAAAAAAAAGAGGAAAAATGAGTCCCAAATGCTCGAGTTAAAGTTCATCTACAAGAAAAACACATTTTAAAATCTTGTACAGGAAATGGTTTATGCAGATAAGGAAAAATATATCTGGGTCTTTAACTCTGTAACATTAACCTGAGAGAATTAGGTAATTAGCTGGTTAATCAAACTGGAAATTGCTGCTTATCTGCCCAGGTCCTCATAAGGAATATCAGCAGTCAGGAGTATTTCCAACAGACTTTCCCTGCTCAGGCAAAAGAGGGAAGGGGAGAGGGACATGTACTGCAGACCTCGAAATAGGCTGAAGTTTGGACTTAATGATCTTGGAGTCTTTTACAACCTTAATTATCCCATGGTTCTGTAGGATCTCGTACAACATTCCCATTAGCTTCCCAGCGGCATGGAAGTGCAAACCTGAATGAAGTGAAGGCAAGGCTGGAAGAAGACAGGAAGGAATAAGTCTTTGGAAAATTTCCCTTAGAAGTAGGACAGGCTGAAAGAACTGCTAATTTGAGGGCTGTGAGGGGGGAGTTCTGATTTCTTCAGGGTTTTTATGCTGGATAAATATGTCAAAACCCAAGTATTCCCTTCTGCTCCTTCTCCTTCGACCCCCTCCTGTGCGCTGGGACAGATGTCTAAATACGCACTGAGGTATTAGCTGCACCCAGCCTTGGAAACGCTGACATTATCCCTTCTCTCTTTAATCTGTCTCGGAATGCTCAATGGCACCCATTCGAGGCCAACAACGGGAGCTGCATCCCCTGAGCATGTTCCAGGTCAGTCTTTTGTGACAGTCAGACACTCTGTGCTCCTGCAGCACCCGCGGCTGCCACAGCAGATCCCGTTGTTTGCTGAGCGCTGTGATATCCTTACCGGCGAGGCCCCGCTGAATCCTCCCCCCCCGGCGTACTTCACACAGCCCCGGGGGCCGAGCCAACCTGGGAACGGGATGCTGAGTCCAGCCCTAACGCAGGCAGGTCTGGAAAAGCCCCTCTGCTCAGCGGGAATTCTGCTGACGGCCCCAGTCTGTGACACCGCGTCTGGCTCTCCCCGCGCCTCCTGCATCATTCAGAAGCTGCTCTGCACTGACCTATTTTTTTAAGGAAAAAAAAAAAGGCATTATCCGCGAGCGTCAGCCTCTGCTGAGGTTTGTGTCACTTCTGCGGTGCCGCTGCAGCCCGTGTCCCGCTGTGTCCCGTGCTGCGGATGGATGGGACACGCACAGCCCCGCGTGTGCCACCAGCGGCGGTCGCGGCGCTGCCAGCGCTGTTTTCCCTGAACAAATCATCCCCTCCCGATGGACACCCGGTCAATGGCAGGGCCGGGCGGGATGGTTTCCTCGTTAGATCGGCTCGTTGTGACCCCCAGGCCCTGCCCTCAATCCTGCAGCCGGCGGGGTGCAGGTGGAAATGCATCCCAGCATCCCGAAAGGAGCCGGGAGATGCAGGTGGCACTGACTATGGCACTGACTGCCCACTGATTATGGGCAGCTGATAAAGGAGAGGAGGGAAGCGATTACAGCCTTCCCACGGATGGGAAGTGCTGCTCAGCTCCGTTTCTTCTAAGGAAAGAAGCAAACTTTGTTAAAATCTCTCGCAGGATAAACCAACTCCACTTAATCAGTCAGAAAGGCCCCAAGTTCTCGGCACTGCGCTGCAGCAGTAAAGCCGAGCAGGAAAATCGGGATTTTGGGCGGGACTAAAAGAGGCGAGACAAGCTCGGGTGACCCCAGTGTAGCCCACCAGGAAGGCTGGGTGAGGGCTGGGCACCCAGAGCTGCGCTGGTGTGGCCGTGAGGGTGTCGGGAAAATTAATCCACAAACACCAGAGGTTTATGTCCAAAAAGGAGACAGAGGAGTCCTGGAACTTTATTTGAATAAAGGGAGCGGCCGTGGGCATTTCCCATGGGGTCTCTCAAGTTGCTGGAGGACGCAGCCTCCTTTTTATCCCAATTTCCCGGGCGCATTTCCCTCTCTCTTTCCCCACTGGCTGAGGTAGTTGAGAGGCAGAGACTTCCCGAATCGCCTGATACAGAGACCCCCTTCCAATGTGTACCCTCCCCCTTTTTCCTTTTCCTTGCGTCTCTGCTCTTCTTCTCCAAGTCCAGGGATTTAGCACGGCTTTGGGTGAGCAACAGTCTGTGTCAATCAGTGGAATTCCTGTGGAATTGATGGCTCCTCCCATTGCTTCTTCCACCGCTCCGTGTCTGGCTTTATCTCCAGCAGCCCCCCGGTTTGCTGGCAGAGCCGCTCCAGCCGGGGACCGTCCCCGGGAGCTCTCGGGCTGCTCGGAGCCGCCGGGCTCGGCTGCAGCGGGAAGCTGGGAAGTGCCACCTCTGTCACACAAAGAGCGTCCTCCCGAGAGTGCCGGGGTGAGAGGAAGGCTGGGAGGGAGCTCTGCTGCTTCCCCGAGCCTCCAGTGACACCTACAGACGGTCCCTGCCGGTGTGCACGGGGCACATCCATTGCGCTCCTGCCATGCCAGCCATGCAGGGTGCTCCTCCCCGAGCGCCAGGCCAGGCTGGGGCTGGATATCAGGAAAAATTCTCCATGGAAAGGGCTGTCCGGCCGTGGCACAGCTGCCCAGGGCATGGGTGGAGCCCCCATCCCGGGAGGGATTTAACAGATGTGTGGATGTGGCACTTGGGGACAGTGGTGGCCTTGGCAGTGCTGGGGGAATGGTTGGACTCGGTGTCCTTAAAAGATCTTTTCCAACCTAAATGATTCCACGACTCTGTGAAACCCTGCAGGCATTTTCGGAAGCACCAGGCACTCGCAGTTCCTACAGCACCTGCAGGAGCTGTGCTGAGCTGCTCTGGCCTTCAGCAAACACCCATTTCTTGATATCATTTATATTTATATAGAATACAAATCCTAGAATTCTATTATATTTCATATTCTATACATTTATATAAACCTATAATATTCTAACTATATTCTAGAATATCATTATTCTATAAATAATATTTAATACATATTATATATCAAATATATTCTACCATATAATTGTATAGAACTCTAGAGTACAAATTACATACCAGAATTCTATTCGAGAGTTCTGTTCTAGAATCTATTCTATATTCTAAAATTCTATACAATTATATATTCTATTTTATTTATTTATAGTCTTTATTCATTCTTCACATGTTTTTAAACACCTGAGAAATATTAAATATATTAATTAGTTGATTAATTAAGTGTGATAACACTTACTGTGGTTGTTCTAAGAGCTCCTCTGTTTGGTCAAAAGTGAACACAAAATACAGACAAATTAAATGTGTCCAAGATACTGCAGCCAAGTCCCTGAGGACTTGATCTGAAATCTCTCTAGACAGCAACAAAATCTTTCTCACCACCTCCTGTACACTTTTGATAAGGTTGAAAATCCAGGAACAGCTTCGCATCCCCTGGATTTCGGTGAGTAGTTCTGCCCAGTCCATATCTTTGTTGCTGTATCTTTATTATTTTAGCAGAGAATTAAGCAGTTGGGCAATAGGCTCTGGAAGGCTTTGGTGTCGTGTACCAGAGATTGAATAATGCTGGTATTATTTTAGCATGACAGCTGTGCAGAGTGGATTTTTGGAATAAGCAAAAATATCTATCTCTGTATGATTTTCAGACTTTTGGTCTCACTGTTAAGCAATATTTTTCCTCCTTTTCATTTCCTCTGAGGCCCTGTAGAAAAAATTGCTGCATTTTTGTCAACAGAAATGGAAGAGCAATGTTAACTTTAGAGGCAGAGGGAATTCACAGGCACAGACGAGGAGCAGGAGTCTGCATAATGTGTCGTGGCTCATCCTTCTGTGCCTCCTCTCTGCTCACACTGAAGTGAAAAATGGACAATGAAGCCACTGGTAAAGGAGCTGTGGAACTCCAACTTGAGAAAGGGATTGGTCCTGAAGCCTGGGGTGGAGCTGCTGCCCGTGTTTAACACAACCTACCACATCACAGATCCAGGTTTGGGGCGTTCCCTTTGGAAATGTCCTGTTTAGGGCCTTTCCTTCTGCTCCCGCTCCCTAAATGCCCCTGTCTGGCTCCACATCAGGGCTTTGGGTTCCATGCTCTGGAAGGTTCTGTCGGTATCACTCATCATTTGTATTTATTCTTTGTGGGGACTCTCCTTGCACAAGGAGAGGATCTGAGATGTGAAACCATCCATCGGAGAGCGTGGCCAGTTCCAATAAACAGCATAACAGCAATCTCAGCCTGATCTTTCCTTTGCCAGGTACAACCAGATTAAAAACTCCTGGTTTTAATACACCCTTTTCATTCCAGTTTTGGGGATTCTGCATTTAATTTAGGAACAACAGAATAGTTTTTTGACAACCATAGTGAGTAACGTATGAGTGTGAAACAACTCTTTGAAGTGAGAAGATTCAAATAAAAGAATCTCTGATATAAAGTTTTAATCAAGCCTTTCAGATCTGCTGCACTCTTTTCCAGCCTTTTCTTTCCTCCTTCTTCATCAGGATGGTGGCTGGAAGAGGATTCTGGAGGGTTTATTATTAGTGTTTTAATCCAACAACTAGAGAAAGGATAAACCCAAAGATGGAATAATTCACTTGTTGATTTAAAGACCTTCCTAAGTGATCACTGCTTAGGATCTCTCTCAGCCCTACAGTGTCTCTGTTCCTCAGGAGAACAAGAATAATCCTTTTTTTCCCCTCTTTCTTTGCTGTGTGTAGATCCAACCCGGGTCATGGTGTCCCCTTTCAGCATGGATGTCACAGTTGGGGAAAGCATCGTCCTGCCTTGCCAGGTGTCCCACGACCACTCCCTGGACATTGTGTTCACCTGGTCGTTCAATGGGCACCTGATAGACTTTGAGAAAGATGGGGATCACTTTGAAAGGGTTGGAGGAGTAAGTATTAAATCTGACAAAGTGGGTAATGTAGAAAAGGCTACCGACAGAAGGAACTGGATGAAGGCAGCAAGAAAAAGGAGGAAAGAAATGGAAAACTTTCAGCGGAGTTTTAGAAAACTGGGAAGGTTTTGCATGTTGCTCTGAGGGAGGTTTTAGAGAGCCACAGGTCTCAGGCATAGTGACAGTCCATGTTTACATTTGTCAGGAGTGAAATTTAATGCTGAAAGGAAAAGGAGATACAATAACAGCCTTGCTGTTATGCCTTAAAAAATAAATCATTAAAAGATGAACTCACTGATTGATGCCCAGGGCTCACAGCAGCAACAATGGCTTTTCGGGGTGACTGCTCCTGTTTTTGCCCACAAAGCTAAAATGACAAACTTTATTAATATTCCTCAGTCCAAAGGCCACAACCACAAGGTTACCCTGAGATTTCCAGTGTATCAAATGCTGGAGAGAAATTCAGAGAGGTTCTCAGCTGCCAGTGCATCCAGAAACCCAATTAGTTCCATTCAACAGTTAATCAGACATGCACTTGGCGTTTGCAAAACAAATTACTGCTGGTGTGTGATGCAAGATTTCCTCAGAGAGTGCTGTTCTCGTGATCTTTAGCACAAAAATGCTGGGCAATCAAAATGCTGGCTGGGACACAAAGCCATGAAACTACTGCTGATATCTCCAGATTTGGGCTGGGTTTCCCTTGCAGGAGAGATGGAGAGACAGCCTGGGCCTCTGGATGCCAGAGAGGGTAAAAATCGGATATCCAGAGAGAAAAAGGAGGAATCAGAGTGAACCTGTCCTACGTTGTCACGTTGTTTTACTGGGGAAAGCACTTAAGAGCCCCCAGCCCTGCTCCCCTGCCCCTTGGAGGAGACAGGATTTTCGGGGTGCTCCCTCTCTTACCTTCCAGGCAGACTCCCATCATTTTAACAGGCCATGGCTTGCCTTACTGGTGTTTTCATCAGGCAGCGTAAAGTAAATCCATTAGTCACAGTGTCCTTCATGTGATAATGATGTTTAGGGCTCATTAAAAAGTAATTGTAACCACTTTTCACTACTTTATCAGCAGGACTCAGCTGGTGATTTGATGATCAGGAGCATCCAGCTGAAGCATGCAGGGAAGTACGTCTGCATGGTGCAAACAAGTGTGGACAAGCTCTCAGCTGCTGCAGACCTGATTGTAAGAGGTATTTGAATTTTGTTACTGTTGTTGGTGTTGTTGTAAAATTTCTTTTTTTTTTTTTTTTTCCTCCTCCTACCTTCTGCAATCCCTGGGCTCAGGGACAGCCCAGCATCTTGTAATTAATCTGAGAAAAAAGCTCTGATTCACACTGGGGTTCACAGCATCAGCCAGAGCGTGTGCAGCGTTTCATGTGCTCCCAGAACAGACCCAGCGCACACAGCCCCGGCACCTGCTCGTGTCCTGAACGCCAGCCCTGCACCCACTGAGCTCGTTCGTGTCGTGAGCTGTGCAGCAGAAGCAGCACCCAGCTGTTGGCTGCATTTCTGCCAAACGATGTTATTCTTTTTTAGAATAAACATGATTTAGTGACCTCACTGATACATCAAGATCTATTCGTTACCATGCCCAGGTGATGCGTAAGCTTGACTTTAACAGAGCTGTAGTTAATTACCCTGAGCCTCGATCCTTAGGAGAAATCTGATTTATATTTTCCCTCTTGTTAACTTCGGGGAAGGCAAATCTGGGTGCTGCTCTGTCCCCACTACCCTTGGTTCTCATAAACAGGAGGAATATTAAATTCTCACAGGGAAATGACCCGTGATGATGATAAAAGTACTGATCTTGTCACTCCCTAAAAACATCAAGGGTGTTAAAACATTGGCACAGAGTGCCCAGAGCAGCTGTGGCTACCCCTGGATCCCTGGAAGTGTCCAAGGCCGGGCTGGACGGGGCTTGGAGCATCCTGGGATATGGTGGGAGGTGTCCCTGCCATGGCAGAGGGTGGGATGCGATGGGCTTGGAGGTCTTTTCCAACCCAAACCATTCTCTGATTCTCAGATGGGAGCAGACTGAACCTCAGGCACCACTCGGGCAGCAGTGGCCATGGGGTGGAGCACAGGGGTCTCTCCCTGGCTGGTGTTTCCTGCAGAGCTTCACTGGTTAAAACACCCCAGCAGTGAGGCAGAACATCCTGGTCCCTCCCACCATGGTGCTGGTGCATCCCCCCAGTGCCTCCCAGACCCACCCAGGCAAGGAGAGCTGGAGCTGCCCCAGCTGCTCTGCAGGGACCCCGTTACCTCTGTCCCCAGGAGGGGAAGGTGACCAGAGCGCTCCTTCCTCGACTCGCTCCGATTCTCCTGCAATCCCACAGGTCCCCCGGGTCCCCCCGAGGCGGTGACCATAGATGAGGTGACGGACACCACGGCCCAGCTGTCCTGGAGGCCGGGGGCAGACAACCACAGCCCCATCACCATGTACGTCGTGCAGGCACGCACGCCCTTCTCGGTGGGGTGGCAGGCAGTGAGCACAGGTAAGGCCCTCGCCTGGCCCACGGGAAGCTCCACGGATGGAAAACCCATCCATCAGCACCCACACGGGGCTGCTTGGACCTGCTCTGGCCCCTGATGTGAAAAGCAATTTCCCTGGCTGCAGAGCACTGCTCTTACTAACTAGTTCCAGGTTTGGCAACCCAAAGATTTAGGGTGCAGTCAGTGCCATTACTCACCCATTTTTCTCATGAATGTTTAAGGGAAAACAGAATGAATTCCTATCTCTTGTTGCCATGCTGGAGACATACAACAGTAATTGTGGTCTATAAAGACATCCCTCAGGGACAGACCATGTCATCCCGCCTATCTTCAAGGAGAATTATTTTCCTGATGGAGGGAAAAATCCCATGATGTAATTGCTCATTCTGCCAGGGGTTAATTTTGTTCCAGTAACCATTAAACAGAGACAACCATGTGTTTTAAAAAGAGGAAAATAAAGACCCTCCAAACCTGTTGTCTTGACACTCTGTTTCCAAACTGTGGCAATTTTGGAGCAACTCTTTAATGGCAGGAATTTCTGGGCTAAAAGCACAGTGGTTTAATGCTGCCTCTTTGACTTCTTTGCAGTTGTTAAAATGTTAGAAAGAGGAGGAAAAGTTTATCAATCCTTATTTGTATTTATGTTAAGCCCTCACCTTTAAGGAAATCAGATTTCCCTGTGCCTGTTTCCCAGCAGTTTTTAATATCCCAGTGGGTTTCCTTGCATCCCCAGTTCCAGAGATCATCGATGGCAGGACGTTCACAGCCACGGTGGTGGGGCTGAACCCCTGGGTGGAGTACGAATTCCGAGTGGTGGCTGCCAACCTGATTGGGATTGGGGAACCCAGCAGGCCTTCTGAGAAGAGAAGAACTGAAGAAGCTCGTAAGTAGTGCTGGGCAGAGGAGCTGAGGGTGAAATCTTTCTGGAATAAATGCCAAGAGATCCCTGAGTTGTGGGAAAGCCCTGGCCTGGCTCTTCTGTTCCATAATGGAACCGAATATGAAACAGGAAAACAAATAAAAGCCTTTTTTTATGGAGGACAAATGTTTAAACTAAACAATTAAGAGACTGAATACACAAGTTAATTGGCGTGCTTTTAATATACTATTATTGACATACTTCTAATGTGCTGTTTGCTATGGCAAATTAGTCATTTTAACAGTTCCTGGCACCAGCAGGGAAGGCCAGCAGTGTCCTGTTGCTGCAGAGCTCTGTTCCATCTCCCTGTGGGTTTCAGGTTTCAAAGCTGTCACATCCATCTTCTGCACCTCTTTTTTTGCAGTCCCTGAGGTGACCCCAGCTAACGTCAGTGGAGGTGGAGGCAGCAAGTCAGAGCTGGTCATCACCTGGGAGGTGAGTGTCACCCCAGCCCCCAGTGAACCTTCTGTGGATTTCAGAGGGTTGGCAGTAAACCAGCCCAGGCTGTGTGACAAAAACAGCCCAGCTTTTCAGGTGGACCTAAAGGATGTCCCCACCCCAGCCCCTGGGCAGGGCAGGGCAGCCAGCAGGGAAGTGCTGGGCAGGGACAGAGGGCGGCAGGATTTGCTACCAGCTCAGCTCCCAGCACATCCATACAACAAATTGTGGATGGCCAGGAGCCACCCGAGGGATAAAACAGGCGTGGAACATCCTGACCCGGTGGAGAATTGCTGTGGCTGGCTCCCAGTCTCCTCCCTCACCCTCTCTGGGATACAAGGCAGCAAAGAGTTAAGAGGCAGCACGAGGCGTGCTGGCTTTCATTGGTGCTGATGGCAGCCAGCAAGAGGAGATGCAGAGATGAGAAATGTTTAATATTCCTTAAGGCAGATGGGGTTAGAACTTTAGTCATTTGTCTGCTCGTATTTCCATGTTGTGATGCGATGCAGCTGGCATATTTCTCCTAATAATGAACTCCACTAGACATGCTAACGCTTCCATTTAGCACTATTTCTGACCAAGCTGGCAGAATGAATCGCCAGAGATATTTTTAAGGTTATTAAAAACCTATAAATGGGTTTTTGTCCTCACCACACAGCTCAATGTGCTAAATTTCCTCCTCTGTTGGACTAATTAGTTATGCCGTGTCTCCTAAAGATACTGCAATATGTTTCAAAAACACACATGGCCAGAACATCAGCCATTGGTTTGAGATGTAATTTGCACAAAATATAATTTGTATTTTGACAGAAGAGTGGTTTTACTCTTTTAAATGTCCAGAGGCCTTTTCTTGACGATGTCCTCTGAGCCTTACAATACAGAGTAGGATGCAGTCACCAGCAGTAACCCGTGCTGAAGCTCCAGGGACATCTGTGGGACAGTGGCCCATAATTATGGATTATTTTAACACTGGAACCTTTGGGTTTAATGCAGCTTTTTAGGGGGCTGCAAGCCTGAGAGCAGGAAGTGTCAGTGTGTCCAGGGTGTGTTCTTTGGGGCTTCACGTGTGATCCCAAAGGCGTGAGAGCAGCTGCACGTGTGTTGGGAAAGCAGGACCCGTGTCCTTGCTTCACCCCAGCAAACCTCAGGCTCTTCACAAAGCCTAAAATTACATCAGCAAGGGAGGCCCCATCTAGTCAGGGAGGGAAGGGAAATAAGCTTAAGGAGAAGTGTCTTCTGGAGGTGCTGCTTCCTGTTTCATGCAGCAGAAAGGCTCTGGTGCAGGCAGGGTGGGATGAATTCGGGTTGGATGGGAAATAGGACCTCGTGCACCTCCGTCTCCAGTGCTGTGTTCACAGAACCACAGAATTAAGTAGGTTGGAAAACACCTCGGAGATCATCAAGTCCAACCTGTGAACAAAGAGGACCAAGAGGAATCTCCAGGGTGCAGCCGGGGAGGTCGGTGTGTGCTGAAGCTGCTGTTTGTCCCTGCCCACAGACGGTGCCCGAGGAGCTGCAGAACGGGGGTGGCTTTGGCTACGTGGTGGCCTTCCGGCCCTTGGGCACGGTCAGCTGGATGCAGACGGTGGTGGCCTCGCCGGACGCCGCCCGCTACGTGTTCCGCAACGAGAGCCTGCCGCCCTTCTCGCCCTACGAGGTCAAAGTGGGCGTCTACAACAACAAGGGGGAAGGGTCCTTCAGCCCCGTCACCGTCGTCTACTCGGCAGAGGAAGGTAGAGACAAGCCCTCCCCACCTCCTCTCCCTCCTCTGTGCTGCAAGGTCTGAAAGGGTTTGGTCTCCACCTTGACACATCCTTTGATACCTCGGCCTTGCTCTGATTTATAATAAATGGCGAACCGTGATTAATTCTTTTCATAGTCATTAAAATAACATTAATCGTAATGAAATCTTTTGATATTAATGGAAAAGTAATATGTAATCTGGAAAGAATTCCACAGAGATTTAGCATGAATTAATGTCCACTGATTAGAAAATGTTCCCACTTGTCCTAATTACAGTACATGGTATCCTGGGTTGAGTTTAGTAATGACATCTTATTATTTCTGAGGGAGAGGCCCGGCACGGCCTGACAGGCCATCGGTTTGAGATGTGGACATTTGTTTGCTTCCTTCCTTGTGCAAGGAAGAAAATGAATCCCCTGACGCTTGGGACTAATTGAACGGAGAATTGAAAGGTCTTACTTCTGTTTTTAACTGCCCAGAGCCAACGAGAGCCCCAACCACCGTTTCGGCCAGAAGCCTTTCTGCCTCAGACGTCGAAGTTTCTTGGGCTCCCCCGTGGGAGAACCAGCACAAAGGAAGAATACAGGGATATGAGGTATGGGAGACAGAATGCAGGATCCTTTCAGCAGCGAGCCTTGAGGGGACACAGAGATGTCCTGGGCAGTCACTCTGGTGCTGCTCCTCCTGCCTTGAGTGTGTTCCTGAGGTGGATTTGCTTCCCTTTGACTCTTTCAGTGCACAGAGATTGCTGTCCCATGGTTAAAAATTCCACCTTTCTGTGTGGGATCTGGCTGGCAATGGAGCCCTCCCTGAAGGTGCTGCCATGGCCAGGCTTGGGGAGGGAGCGCTGCAGCCGGGCTGGTCCGCAGAGGGAACAGGGATTGTGGCAGGGAGCAGGAGCTGTCCCTGGCAGCAGATCTGGGCTAGTGACAGGGACAAAGGGGTGCTGCCAGCCCGGGGCTGGGCACTGCCACAGCCCTGCTCTGCCTCCCAGGTCCGGTGTTGGCAGCATGACGAGAAGGAGGAAAACGCCAAAAGGATCCGGACGGTTGGGAACCAAACATCCACGAGAGTCAGCAACCTGAGGGGCAATGCCCTCTACCACCTGGCAGTCAGGGCCTACAACACGGCCGGCACCGGCCCCTCCAGCGCCGCCGTCAACGTCACCACCAAAAAGCCACGTGAGTGTCGGCAGGGATGCCCTGCGAGGGTCCAGCTGCTGCTCCCCTCTCTCATTTCCAAGCTCTCTTGAGTCTGACGGAGCTGTCAGACTTGCCTTTGCCAGGTTTTTGTGCAGAAGGTTTACCAGGCTCAGCCTTTTTATTTTCTTTTTTCGTGAGGCTCTTCCCAGTGTTAAGGAAGCAGAGCATGCAAAACTGAAATCACAGCTGTGCAGGCAAATTAAATATTTATCTCAGCGTTCAAGAGGGCTTTTTTCCTCTGGTTTCAGGCATGTTGAGCAAGTGACTGAATCCTTTTTTCATTTAAAGTCCCGTGTCGTGTCACACCTCCCGTGACCTTGAGGACACAGATCAGTGAAGCAGCTCATTAGCTTTCCAGAGGGACAGGGCTGAGGCAGGCTCAGCTCTGCTGGGAGAAGCCCCACTGGCACTGGAAGGGATCCAGCTGGGAACTGGTTCTCCTCAGTAACGTGGTGCTGTGTGTGTTTTGGTGTAGCACCGAGTCAGCCCCCCGGGAACATCGTGTGGAATTCATCCGACTCCAAGATCATCCTGAACTGGGACCAGGTGAAAGCCTTGGACAACGAGTCAGAAGTGAGGGGCTACAAAGTGAGTATTTCCATGGTACTTGCATGATTTCCCAGGTCAAATGTGGGGCATTCCTCCAAAATCAGAGGCCGTGCCCTGTGTAGCACGAGCACATTTCTTTCTGCAGCTCCCACCTGCAGGACTTCGCTCCTGCCTTCCATGGAAACTTCCTAGAGGCTGTAGTTAGCTCCTTAATTGCAGATAAATAAAATGCTTTTTACTAGCTCCCATTTCCTTCAGAAAGCAAAGCCAAGAGGAAAAGAAAGAGAACCCTCTTTAGACGCAGTTTTAATAGGACATAATTTAACTAGAGAGAAACCTTGGGAAGAATTCAGCTCCACCGCCTTCCACAAGGGTTCCATTTCGCCCAAAAAGATGTTGCCCTGGGGGCTGAGTTGTGCAAACCTTTCCCACCAGAGCCTGAGCCAGTGCAGGGACCTGGCCATGCTCCGGGTTCTGTTCCCAGTCTGGAATGCCAGTGGCTTGGTGAGCCTGTGCCAGTTTCCCTCAGTTCCTGCACCAACTTTTAAGTGTCTTTGGTGCTCTGTATGGGCTTATCAAAAATAAGTAATTTCTCAGGGTTTTTAGTCCAAACCTCAGATGAACCTCAGCAATCTCAACCAGCTTTTTACTAGATATTTTAGATTTGAAATGCAAATTAAGGAGTTGGTTGAAAGAGGGAGAGAGAGACTCATCACCCTGAAAAAGCATCTAAAGGGTTTCTAAAACATTCTCCTTTAACTTACTGTTAGGGTAGGACAACCAGATGGATTTATTTCCTGAATCATAGCAAAACATTGCCTATTTTTCCTCTTTTTGCCTAGAAATCTTACATTTTATGTCACAATTTATGATATAAATTAGTACAACTCCCACAGCTCAGAAGGTCATTCACAAAAGTCATTTATTCTGGGAAACTATTGGTGGCACTGCATCAAATATCCCAACTCAGTTTCCAGAAGCAGCATAATAAGGAGTTTCTGACCTCTATAAATAAGTTTTTACTTATACAGGGGTTTATTTTAGCTTGACCAAGGTAAAGGTTTCTCTGAGGGGCTCCACCAGGCACTGGTGCCATGTTCGGTGCTGCTGACCCTCCTGCCAGTGTCACCCCCCTGCCCAGGCACTGCCACCTCTGTCCTGGTGTCCCCAGCAAATCCCACGTGTCCCCTCTGTGACCAGACCATGCCTGAGTATTAGGGGCAGGAAAAGAGCAGCAGCACCTCTGGACACGCTGAGGTGGACACCTCTGAGGACAGCGGGTGGCTCTGCCCTTTCTGCCTCCTGTTCTCTCCCCCTTGGCTGCAGGTGTTGTACAGGTGGAACAGGCAGAGCAGCACGTCTGTCATAGAGACAAATAAAACCTCAGTGGAGCTGTCCCTGCCCTTTGATGAGGATTATATCATCGAGATCAAGCCCTTCAGCGACGGCGGCGACGGCAGCAGCAGCGAGCAAATCCGAATCCCAAAGATATCAAGTAAGGATGGGAGGGATTGGGGTCTGTGGCACAGGGTCCCACCAGAAGATATCCCAGTCCCCGGCTCTGATTTCATCTCAAAATCAAGATTCAGCCATAAGAAACGCCATCCTAAGTAGTTCGATTTGTATTTAAGGTTTCCAGGCACTTTCCCCTCTCAGTTCTGTGCTCATATATGCATTGAATGTATTGTTTCACTGCAATTCACCATAACCAAATACAGAATGCAGAGGCTTCTAAATTTATAAGGCTACTGTACAGCCATATCCCATTGTGTGCTGGATGCATAAATATTTATTTAGGGAAATGAGGTGGTGTAGAAGAACAAACACAAAGAGTATTTTATTACACAACATGGCTTTTGCAAAATCTCCATGTCCCATCTTCGATTAATAATGTCCCAGTTTATAAGCTGAATTAAATCAGGAGCCTCTGCAATGCAGGAATATGGCATTAAAATTACAGTGATGTGAAAAAAGCCTGGGTGAGAGCAGAGTTCTCCCCGCCGTGGCTGTATAAGCCATGCAGAGGAATTTAATCAGCAGCACAGGAGAGGGAAGGGGAGCTAGAACACGCCAGCTCCCGTTTGGCTCCAGGCCGTGGGTCACTGAGCAGGTACACGGCTCCTCCGGGGTGGCAGTCGTGCCAGGCTGGTGCCACAAGGAACAGCTGGAATATGGTGCAATTGTGAAAAAATACCAAATAATAATGGTAAGCAGGCAGTGTGTGAAATAACAGAACTGTGAAAGGAGCCCCAGCACAACAGGGACAGGAATCGAAATGAAACCAGAAATTCAGTTGGAGAGGTGACCGTAAAGAGGAGGGTGTTGAAGAGGAGGAGGGGGCTGGGTGTTACCTGAGGGATGAGAATTTAAACCTTGGGGGACTTGGGTTAAGGAAGAGTTCAGGAATTGTTCTCTGCTCACCTCTGGCTCCTTCTCCCCTTCTCCCTCTCTCAGATGCCTACGCCAGAGGCTCGGGCTCGTCGACCTCCAGCGCCTGCACCCTGTCAGCCCTCAGCACAATCATGATCTCCCTCACAGCCCGCTCCAGTTTATGACAACAATGACATCAAGGACTTCTTCTTTATAATATAAGCAACATTTAGCTAGTTGTTTTGGAGACACCCAGTACTAAGTAATATTGTGGTTTGAGTACATCTTACTACTGGAAAAAAAAATGTTTATGCTTCTTTAGGAATGGCATTATACAGTACTTCCTCAAAGCAAATATAGCTTTGTCTGAAGTTTCCTTGGAAACTCTGCAATGCACTGAAAACATCTGTAATACGATGTTACCAAAGCAGTTTACATATGTCCTTATATGCATATTTTTTATTATATATTTAGTGTTTTATAGAATTTTTTAAAGTTAACATATGATGTAGATATTAATTTTTTTCCTCTGCTCTAAAATGCTACGGACGACATTATCACAAAAATATTGTTTGGGATTTTTTCCTTTACGACGGAGAGTTCAAAGTTGTTCTCGGCAAGTTGGCTGGAGCTGACTGTACAGTTTTACAGGGCAGAACTGATCCAGACCCGGATTGTAACAGGCTGAATTTCACTGGCAGTTCCAGCGACTCCTGTGTTGAACCAAGTGCTTCTAACACGCGTTTCATCCAGAGCTCTGAGCAGGACAAACTCCAAACACTCACAACAGCAGAACCTTGGAAAACCGCGTGGTTTTCGGTTGGTTGTGGGCTACCGGACACGCAGCCAATATTCCGGCATCATGCTGCGAGGAGGGGCTGTCGTGAAATTGCTTTGTCTTGATCACAATCGGCATCAAATGGGGTGGGAATGAAGATCCTGCAAAGCTATGACCTCTGCCTGCGGTGACACAACGGGACGGCCACCGGAGCAGCGAACGCCGCGGGCTCACGCAACCCAGCTCGACCCACCTTTGGAGCTCTAATTCCAAGGAAATTCCGCACCTTTGGGGATTAACTCCAAGGAAATCAGAACACAGCCACTCTGAGACATAAAGCTGCTGTGGGCTCGTTCTTTGGGACACACAACTGCTCATCCTTGGTAACCCCACTCTCCAGACAACGCTCGGGAATCTAGCTCGGAGCGGGAGCGGTGCCGCCCCAGCTCCAGGTTATCCATGGAAAAGTGGGATCTCCTGGAGATCCCTGCTGGAAGTTTGCCTTTCCTTAGAAACTCTTCCCAGACGCCTGGAGGCAGAAGAGAGTCACACCAGAAAACGACAATATCCACACTGGAATAATTCTTCTCAAGAGAAGGACTGTTTGTTACTACGGGGAATTTTGTAAGTTCAGACGGGATAACGCTGGAAAAGGCAACGGAATTTTCTATACAATTTTCAACTTTCAATGCGCTGCAGTGGTATTTATTTATTTTTTTTTTCCTCCTGATAGCTTGAATTTGCCTGTAACTTGTCCTTTTTGCTTACAAAATAATACAGTTAACTTTTAGACCTTCTAAATATATTTATTCAGTAACTCATAATCAGGATTCCACTTGTGTAAAAGTCAGGGGTGTTGACCAGAGAAATATTGTCAGTATTTCAAGCTGTGTTCCTTTCTTAGTTTGATATGGTTAATTCTGTGTAAAAAAAAAAAAGTAAAATAAGAAAAATCTAAAAAAAAAAAAAATCCACAAAACCAAGAAAAATGAAATGGAAAAAAAAAGCTTCTGTAGTTTTCTCCCGGGTGTAAATGATATTTATCAGTGATCTAGCAGATGTAATTTTTTTTAAAGGTATTGGTAATAAATATTCTGTCATTTGTAAAGACACCTGTCTTCCAGGAGCCTTTTTCCTCCACTTCTTGTTCTTCCCAGTGAGAAATTTCACCTCAGAGCCTGCTGCGACTGTCGCTGATGTGAAGATCCAAGAGTTGGTTTAAGTCAAAACTTTGTGGAGGCAGGAAAAAAAAAAAATCCATTTATACATCTCGGGTCTAATTCTGCTCCCAAAACTGACCAAAAAATGTGAGTAGGTGAATTTTGGGTGGGTTTTGTAGAGCCATGAGCTGTCCAGGCTCATGAGGATGGTGCTGTTGGAGCATGTCTGACCCTGTGGCTGGAGCAAAGCCCCTCCAGGGACTGCCTCTGCTTATCCTGGGGATTCCTGAGGATTTTGGGAGCACTGCTTGAAACCACTACATCCACCAAAGCCACCGTTTCTTATCCTTTCACGGGCGGGAGCTGGACGGTGCTCTCTGCATTTCAAAGGAGCAGTGCTGCACTTTGCAATCAGTGAAGCATAAAAACAAACCGGTGCAGTAGCACAATTCCACATGCAAAAAGAAATGTGAAATTGCCATTTCCAGAGGCAGGTGAGGAGCAGCTCCTGGGGCTGCTCTCCTGCAGGCAGCAGGGAAGAGCTGGGAAGGATGAATGCACGGGGTTGGGAGCTGGGTTTGAAGGGAAAAAAATTAGGAGTGAGTATTTCTCTGCTGTGGGAATGGGGATGGAGATCTGGGGTGGTGGTGCCAAAACCTGACACAGCCCCGGGCGTGGCCTTGGATCCTGGACAAATTCCCTTTTCCCCCATGCTGCCTGGAATGAAGCCTTTGCTCCAGGGATCTTGACCGTGAGGAGGCAGCTCGGCCAGGAATTGTCCTCATCCTGCACCCTTGGTTCTCCAGCACAGGGGAGATCCCCCCACACCCCTGCCACTGAAGGTGAGTGGGCTGGCCCTGCAGCCTGGCTGGGGAAATGCAGCTACTCCTGCTTTACACCAGGTTGGTTTTATTTACCAGCACGTGTATCAGTGTCGCTGCTGGCTCTCCAATTCCTCCAGCCCTGCCTGTCCCCAAGAGGACTCATCCTGGAAATACCAAGGACCTGACGTGCAAAATATATTTAAATATATTGCATTCATCTCTGCAATAGCTTGCCAGTAATGGTAATGGAATTATATGTAGAAATCTTATTTAGTAGGCCACTTGAAGGCGTGATATAGAGTACATTCCAATAAGTGAATTCTCTCTAGTCCTCATTTTTAGGATTTCACTAATGAAATTCTGATTTTAGATTGGTAAAGTTGGGCCCCTCAAATCCATTAAAAGCACGTGCAGGAGAGCCATTGGAGGCACAAACGTTATATTAATGAGCTACATTAATTTTGATGGAGCAGTGCTACTTCATCCAGATGAGAACTGGCCCATTTATTATAATTATTTTTAGTCTGTAGTACCTGGGAACTCCATTTCTTTAGGCACCATCCAAAGAACTTACTGGCTGGATCAAATCTTTATTTTTATTCTTTGTTAACATGTTTAACCCGGCTCCATGGACAGGAGGTTTCTTGGAATTAGAAGGAATTCTGCAAGACCAGGAGAACTTCAAGGGCCACAGCCAGGGAGGTCAAAGCCTGAGGTTTATTTGGGAACTCCCTCAGTGGATCACAGAACACAGGGAAATAAATCAGAAACTGAGGCTGTCTCAAACCCAGGTCATTTAAGATGGAACAACAGAGAGCAAAGGAAAACAGGCTGCAATACTGGGCTTGGATTTTCAGAATTACTGGAGCTGCACACCCAGGAAGAGCCCAGCTCGTTCAGACTCTTAAGAGCAGCAGGAAGTCCTTGGCACATTTCTTTATTGACTTCACATTTGCAAACCCTCTGTTCCCAGGCTGGTTTGTTTTCTTGGTGCGTTTGAGGAAGTTTATCTGTTTGTGCCATTTTTCTCTTTTTTTCTGTCTTCCCCCCACTCAAGCTTTAATCTCCCGTGGCAGGAAGCACAAACAATCCCTTGTTGTCCTGCGGATGCTGCCACATCAGAGCCTGCAAAGGAGCCTTGGATGGGAAAGGAGCCACCTGTGAGTGTCCCGTGCCTGCCCAGTGCCGATGTCCCTGAGGAGCAACCACCTGGGCAGGGGATCCCACCCATCCCAGCAGGATTCCCTCACTCAGGAGGGTGAGGACACAGGTGAAGCTTGTTTCCTACTGAATTGTGGTACCTGAGTGGACAGCAGGAGCAGGCTCAGCGTTAGCTTTGCTCACAGGAGCAGTCAGGCTCTAATTGTGCATCAGGTGCACGAGCAAGCTGACTTTTGTCTTATATAGCCAAAAAAATCCAGAAGTTTATAAAGTCCTGAGACAGATCACAGAATATTTTGAGTTGGACAGGACCCACAAGAATCAAGTCCAGTGGTCACTACAGGGATCAAACCACAACCTTGGTGTGATCAGCACCATGCTCTGACCAGCTGAGCTGATCCCAGGTGTTTCCCTCCATCCCAAATTGGTGCTGTTCACTTACAAAGCAAGATTTAAGTGCCCTTGAGCATTGCAGAGGACACTAGCCCTGCACAGTCCCCACACAGGGTGGTCTGGCTGCACAGTCACACCTGCCTGGACCCAGGAATTGTATTTTTCCATGGATATTTTTCAGGTGGAAATTCACAGTTTCTTTACAAAGTGTAATCAGCAAAGGCCAGGTGAGTGTCCCTGCTCTCATGAAGGCCTGGTTGTGCAGCACTGGGGGTGACAGCACTGGGGGTGACAGCACTGGGTGCTTCACAGCTTTTTTTCTTCTTTTCCCAGTATTTGACCCCCCCCTTGGTCACTCCCAGGACCACCCTGCTGCATCCACAGGGCCGTGCCAAACCCAGTTCGCACCTCCAGTTGCCAGAGTAAGGTGGAACAATTCTCCAAAAGATTAAGCTGCCACCCAGAAAAAAGGAACCCATTAGCTCTTTTCCAAGCTTTTGTTCCCTACGAAGCCCTTGTGCCACATACTTAAATCCTGCTGGAGCTGGCACTTTTTGTTTGGTAACGTCTCAAGGCACCTCATGCAAGCAAGTTCTCCTCCCCAGTGGGAACAGGGACACAGAGGAGGTGACACGGAGCCCTCTCCAGCGCTGGTGGGTGACCTCATGGAGCCTCTCAGAACACGGAGTCATCGAGGACGCTGCAGTAGAGGCCTTCAGCCAGGCTGCCCACCTCGGTCTCCGTGGAGCTGGTGCAGGTCCGTGCTCTCTGCAAAGCAAACACCCCTTGGAGCTGGGAGCTGGGAGGGTGGCTTGGGCTGGGGGAGAGTTAAGAGTTCAAATCGGTGCATTTAGAAAGGGATTAACCCAAAATGTTTCATGGTTTAGGAGCTCAGAAGCATTGGGTTCAACAGGAGGATTTTCACCCTCCTGCTGAAGCTCTCACAGAGCTGCTCATCGTCTGTTCCCTGAGCCCTGCACCCCCAAATTCCCCATCTGCCACCCCTCTGTAGCCAAGGACAAAGAGCCCCAGGAGGAGCTGGAGGGCACAGAACCACAGAACTCTGGAAAAGACCTCCAAGATCACCAAGTTCAACCTTCAAGCAGACCCCACCACACCCACTAAATCCTATCACAAAGGGCCACATCCACTTGGTTCTTGAACACTTCCAGGGATGGTGACTCCACCACTTCCCTGGGGAGCCTTTTCCAGGGCCTGGCAGCCCTTTCAGTGAGGAAACATGGTATGAGCACGGGAATTTTTCTGAATACACGGCAGGAAAGCCCATTTCTGGGGCCACATCCTGACAGAGCTGCACAAACCAGTGTGCAGGGCTGGTGAGCTGCAGAAGGAGCAGCTGAGCTGCTGGGAAGCCCTGCAGGGTGGCAGGTGACAGAGCAGGGATGAGCAGGTTCCCACGGGCCAGCGCCATGCAGGGCTTTCATCACCTCACCTCCTGTTTACACCGAATTTAGCAACTGAATGTCCCCAGCAAACAGCTTCCCTCTCCCTGGTGATCTCAGCAGGGACCTGGGTCATGCCCTCACCTCTCCTTGCCAGTGCCACCAACCTTGTGGCTGTGGTGCCAGCAGAAACCTGAGGCTGGTGTCACCTACCACACCCAGCTCAGCTGGAGTAAAGAGACAACTGCAAACAAGGCAGAGCTGCTTCTGAGGGTGTGAACCTGCCTTTGCAAGCTCACATTTTCTAGCTGCAGCATTAATATTCGCTATTTCTCGTATTCTTAGTTGTGATGCCCCAAGTCATGGTATTTTACACCATTTAATTAAAAACAAACATTATATGATAATCTTTTAAGCCTGTGGTCGACCAGACCACAGAGTAAGAACAATATGCAAAAAACCAAACCCCTGTTCCGAGGAGACAAATGAAAATCAAGTTGCTGAGCAGCCCTTCCCCTGAGCGGACAATGAGGGTTTATCTTTTCTGTAAGGTAAATGTATTTATCAGAAGTGACAGCAAACGTAGAAAGGCTTTAGTCCAGCTTAACAGCAGGAGCAAAACATTTTGCATTGTTAGGCTGAACAAAATCAGCTCTGCAGGAGTCACCCTCCAGTCCCTGCCAAGGCAGAGCTCTCTGCCTGGCTGTGGAGAAGCCGCATTTCCCTGCAAAAGGCAGAGCCACAGGTGTGGCACCGTGTGCCTGAAATTCAGCACATATGAACAGAGCACTCGACAACAGCACTTAATCCTTTTGTTCATTTTTAACCCTTCCCCAAACACAGCATCTGCAAACCAAGCCAGATCCAGAGCTGCAGCTGACCGGGACCTGTCCTGGGCAAAGGAAGCGGCCACGCAGCGAGGTGAGAATCTACCACAGCAGTGAGGATGGCAAAAACAGCCTCAGGAATTGCTACATTCCATGGGTTCAGTGGGCATGGGGTTATCCAGCTAAAGGATACGATGGATATGATATGATATTATGATATAATGGTCTTGGAAGTCTTTCCCAGATTTCATGATTCTATGATCCTATTTGCTCCCAGCCTTCTAGTTAAAAAAAAAAGGGGGGGGGGGGCAACTAAAATATTATTTTACCTCGTAGTCAACTGGGAAGGGATCTCGGAATTTGTTGCTGGGCGTTGGGATGGGTGGGAACAGTTTGCTCCATACGTGGTTTCTGTAAGAAACAGCAGTGGAAGGAACGTGAGAGAGCCGCTGTCCCTGAGGGATGACGGACCCCGGCGGCAGCCGGCTCCGCCTGCAGCACCCCCTGCCCGCCCTGCCCTGCCAGCAGCCCGGCCCACAGCGGGTCCCAGCCGGGGATAATGGTCCCCGCCGGGGCCGGGCAGCTGGGCCGCTCCTCACAGGCCACCTGCGGGCCCCGGGGACACGCGGGTGACAAGGAGGAGCTGGCTGAGGCTGTCCCCGGCCTCTGCCTCCGCAGCCACAGCTGGGCCCACCCAGTGCCGGGCTTTCAGGGCTGCCTGGGACAGAAATGGATTGCTCTGATCTGTCTGTTCACGCTCGTGCTCTTCCCAGGGGCTCTGCTGTCATGTGCCTCGTTTGGACAGCCCAGAGAAGCTGCCTCGTGCTCCGGCTTTGGTTGGCGGCCATAAACTGCCCGTGCCTCGTGGCAGAGAGCAAGCACAAATAATTGTGTGCCCAGGGAGCCGGGAGCGGGCGGGGGAAGGCACCAGGGACGGCCGACAGTAAATGGTTCTGCTTAGTGCTGTAATAACTCACCCTGCGAACACGCTCTGAGACCCCCCTTCCCTGCCTGACGCGGCCTGGCCCGGCTGGGCTCACCGGCCCAGGGATTTTTGTGAGGGCAGGTGCTGCAGAGGGAGCTTTTCTTTGCCTTTGATCCATCCCAGAGCTCAAACCTCGCATTCCAGGCGCCAGAACGCTCTCACTATCTCCACCCCTGCATAGCACCATGTCCAAAAGGGGCAGGTTTTCATGGGAACTTGGCCCGAGTGAAGACTGTTCAGCCCAAAATTGGTATCCAGGGCCTGTTCTGGATGAAGCAGACAAGGTGTGGGGCAGCCGGCACCAAGGGCAGATCTGCTCCTCTGCCCCATTTATTTCGTGACAATCCCCCTGGCTGATGTCTGCTTAGTTCAGTGCTTATGTTCTTAGGCCTATTGTCCTTCCAAAAGCTTTCTGAGTTCTGTCAAGTTTCCCTTTATCCTATTATTATTATTCTCCTGGTGAGGAGGAATAATATTTTATGTCTATCAGCTTGGAGCTAAACCTTCCTGGCTGAGCTGCTGCTGCCGCCTTGAAGGTGACATTGATGCTTCACTAATTTTCAGGTGAAGGGAAGGGCCACACCACTGCTCACACCACAGACACAAGCTGTGGGATGTCCCCATGGCTGCATGGGATGAGGCTTTGTGAGGGAATTGTACAGCCACAAATGGGAATTTGGGGAGGAAAAACGGGGTGAGGTGTTTTAGGGTAAACATTTGCATTTCTTTTGTTGAAATGCTGGGCACAGCCAAGCCACTGTTGGGTGCAAAGGACCAGCCGGGCTGGGGTGGGACAGGAAAGTGGCTGCTGCTGGAACTCGGGAGTGGGGCAGGATGAGTGCCAGTATTGTTATTGCAGCACCTGACATCATCTCCATCATCTCCATTCTTCCCAGCTCTCCTCCTAAGGGTCAGGCCTTTGTGCCCTTACCCAGGGTAGCTTTGGACTGTTGTCTTCACAGCTCCTACACTTCACCAAGTCCCCCAAACTTTTCAAAAGGCCACGCCATTCCACCTGCAGCTCATTTCAGCTCTGATTTATGCAAAGCACCCAACAAGATTTGGTCCTATTTGGAATTGAAGTGTTCCTCGTTGTGCTGTTTGCCAGTAAAA
The DNA here is from genome assembly GCA_013397865.1 of Struthidea cinerea. Classification (NCBI taxonomy): domain Eukaryota; kingdom Metazoa; phylum Chordata; class Aves; order Passeriformes; family Corcoracidae; genus Struthidea; species Struthidea cinerea. The sequence goes on along the minus strand of VZTI01000538.1, from coordinate 611,874 downwards.
GATTTTGATGGAGCCATATCAAAATTATTTATTGAGTCAGCAAAGAGTGTAAGTTACACGTCACTTCTAGAAGGGAAACGCTTAAGGAGGGGTGCACAAATGGCCACAAGAAATGAGGCAGAAGCACAATTGTGTCCATGGGGGCTGCTGTGCCCCTCAGATCTTTGCAGGGAGGTGTTGGTGGGGTAGTGCCCTCAGAATGGTTCTGTTCTTTTTTGGAGGTTACTGAAAAGTCGGAGTTATGTGATTAAAGATCTTGTCACAAAAAGCATTCCAGGTAGCTCTGTCTCTACATAGGTTAAGGCACAGCCCTTTCCATTATCACTACTTGGACCTTCAGGCCTTGGACACACCCCACGGGACCCTCGTGCCTTAAGTCAGCGTTTCAGGGCCCCCAGTTTTTGTGCTGTGTCTGTCTTTCTGAAATTTGCACTCCTCCCACAGTCTGTGACATGAAAAGGCCAGAGATAAACAGAGACAAGCAGGAGAACAAGTTCTTCTTTTCCCTCTTCTAAGCACTGTGATGAGATTGAGGAAGTACTTGTTTCAACTCTATGTCAGAGTGCCTCCCCTGAGATTCCCCGTGGAGTTTTTCCAAAGCTGGCTGGTGACTGCAGTCGTGGACTGGTGAGGGGTGCACAAGAGGGGGCTACCTGGATGGCCACACTGATTTTGGGGTGTGGAGGGCACTGAGTGGAGCAAGTTACTGACTCCATCCTCCTGTAGGCTCCCCTCCAGCAGAAAGTGTTATTCCTAGGGAAGTAGAGAAGCTGCTCACTCCTAAAGACAGAGGGCAAACCAGGAAAACATTCACTTGTGGTTTTTATCAGGACTGTAACCCCATCAGCCTCTGCAAGTAAGTGAAGGGAAAAGCCTGCCCAAACAGTCCCAGAGGGCTCCTTTGCCTTGCAGCACTCCTCCCAAATGGTGGTCTTTATCCCTGATGCCTGAAGTACACAGGAAAATTTATAGTCCTCTTTGCTGTAATGAAATTCCTTATAATGGCTGCAAATCGCATGAAATTTGAAACAATTCCTTGGCTTGAATTGCAGAGTGCACTTCATGAATTTTCAAGAGCAGTAAAAACACAGAGTACTAATGAAACTGTGATCTAGGGAACCTGCTCGATTTTTCTTTTTTTAATATCTGCAGGTACAACACTGTGTTTCATCTTCTTACACTTCCCCATCCTCCCAGGGCAGGCTGGGGATTGGAGAAGGAGCAAGGAGCAGCAGGGAAGGGTGGAATGAGGCGAGCAGCTCCATGAAATTCAGTGCAGCAGGGAGGTAAAATTTTCATCATGTTAGCAAAGAGAGAAAGTAATGAGCCTTTGGGTGCTGGGGAATTTTATACTGGGGAGAAACTCCTGGAAGCAACCAAGGTAGCAGCAAGCAGCTGAACCTGGAAAAGCTCCCCGAAATCTGGGTTTAAATCATAAAATGCATTAGTACAGCATCTCCAAGTTGAGTAGAATTCTTTCCCCGGATTTATTTCTCCCCCTGTATCTGTTCCAGGATCTCCAAGGGGGTAACTGTAAAATGCTTGCAGAACTCCACAGGAAAACATGGAGCAGTGTGACTGCTGCTAACTGGTGTTGGTTCTGCTGTCCCAAAGAGAGAGGAGAGAGCTGAAGATGATGCTGGAGCAGGGAGTCCCCAGCTCCAGGTCAATCCACAAAAGAATCATGTAAGTAAAAGCAGTTTGGGGATTTTCAGCAGTACATCAAGGCTGCATAGCTGGGGACAAGTGTGTGACACGTGACATGAACAAACTCCCTGGGAACTTCATCTGTCCTGTTCCTACCAGCCCTCCTTCCTGAGCAGTGCTCTGCTAATTCACCTGCCCTAAGAGCAGGTTACACAGGCAGAGTTAATACCAGTTACCCTCTTGTAACACTCCTGTAGACAAGACCTTTATTGGAGAAAGGAAACCCAGCATGGAGAGGAAAACAGCCAAGGATGCATCGGGGTGACCAATAAATAAAGAGGCACTAAAGAAATTAACAAGGAATTAGCACTTCCATTAGTGGGAGCTGTGTTTATTGTGGACTGATAACTGCTGCTTGCTGCACGTTTCAGGGGAGAAGCTCCCAATTACATGGATTCTTTAATTCATCACTCCTGGTTTGACTGTCACAAATCCAAAGTGTAACTGGGCTTCCTCACTGCACATTTGGGGAGTTTGGCATCTGCCTTTACTATATGGCATCCAGAGCCTTTGCATAATTAAAAATAAATTCAGTATTTCAAATACTCAAAGCAAACACCAGGGGTCTGGATATTTTGGCCATGAGGGATGTTCTGAGCAGCTTTCACCAGGGACAAATGAAGGCTCCTGGGGAAACCACTGACCCAATCAGGGGCAATTAGTGAAGAAATGAGATAAGGACAAACAGATTTTTAACACATTTTAACAAATTCACCTCACTCAGTGTATGGGTTTGTTGTATAAGATTAAATTAATAACTCTCTTACCCCACCAATTCTGCTGAATGTTATTACTGATAATTAATGAGGCTGATTATTTGTGCTTTGTATATTTAGGCAAACTCAGCTTTTTCTCAGAATTAAGCAAAGCTTGTGACATCCCCCCACACTTGCTGAATACCTGGTCCTGAGTTATACTGTAATAAAAAGAATATGCTAATACTTACGTTTTGCATATTAGAGCAACAAGCAGGAACGTGCAGGACGTGGACACACAAAGCAGAGTGAGAACCCAGGCTATGGAATTCTCCAGTTTATTTTTGCCTGAATTTCAAGGGGAGAAAAAAAGAAATCAAATCTATTCTTTTAGTGCAGATTATTCGAAACACATTCTTCTTAAATATTTCAGCAGCTGTTTAACGTGGTTGTATTCAGATCACAAATTAACATGCAAACGTTGAAGTCTTGGTACCTACAATAAGAAATGAAATGCAGAGCTTCAAGAAGGGTTTACATGGCACTGAAATTCTGATTTCAACAATAATTTTCTGTCGTGGGGTGACTTTATAATGTGTATCCCCTATCGCTACCCTATGCCCACCAATCTTGTCTGTGTCTTTAAACTGAGCCTGAGAAGGACAGAAAACAAAAAACTTTTCAAAGCAGTTGTTTCAAGGACACGGAGATACGCTCCTCTGTTTCGGCGGTACCCTTTTTTTTTTTCTTCAGCTCTTTTTTCTCCCAGCGAGAGACGGAGGGTTGAATTTCGTTTTCCTAGGATTTTTGGGTTTTTTGTTCTTTTCTTCTCTTCTGGACTGTTTCAACAACATCTGAACACATCAGGAGAATTTTCCCGGAGGCCCGGGGTGGGTGGCCCCTCGCCGACCCAGCTCCGAGGAGGAGAGAGACCGCACCTACAGAGGACCTCTGAAATCTTCTCAGGTTTTCTCTCCACAGAGAGATCGATCTCATTATTTAGCATTACTATTCCCCACCTGTGTGTTTGTTAAATAAATAGCTTGTTATCTCTTTCACTTTCCTTTGAGGAAATTTTTTTCCCGAACCTGGGGGGAGGGGTGGTTGCAACCTGACTTCTATCAGAGGATATTCTCCTCCAAATTTGTCCAAACTAGGACATTTTCTTTTATTTTGAGGTGAAGGAGAGAACAAGTGGCTGAGAAAGTGGCTGGGGCAGGAACCTGTATTGTGCCAATGAACTGCAACAAGCCCCTAAAAACTCCTTTCCATGAGAAAAACTGAATTAAGTGCTGTCCTTGCATATTGTTGTGATTTAAGTAAATTTTTAGGGAAAACCAACTCTTTTTTTGCCATCAGAATGAATTTTCCATGTTTTCTGTGTGAGCCAGGTGGGGAGGCCGAGGGGATGTGCTGGAGAAAGGAGGCAAAACACTGAAGATTTGAATTCCTGATACAAGAGGGGGAATGTAGTAAACAGGAGAGTGCAAGAGAGTATTTTTAAAGTGCAAGCAAGGAAGTTAAGAAACTGCAAAGATAAGAGCAAAGGAGGATGTCTAAGAACAAACAGCTGATAACGGGCTGTGATAAAGGAACTGTTATTTCCAGAACAACTTGTTCAGCAAGCAGGAAATACAAAACAGAGTGGGGCAAATGATCCTGCTTCCAAGGTGCTAAAATCCTGCTCTTTTTTCCCTCAGCGTTGAAGGGGTGAGGTAATTTCAGTTAAGTAATGGCTGACGTGGTCTCTCATGTAACTTCCAGCATGAACATCACAGGGATGGCAGGGAAACACCTGTAAAAGCTGAAGGGATGCAAGGAAAGGCCTTGAGTTTAAAGCAAGCTCTGGAAACATTCACAAAGCACTGTCTAAAACCGATCCTCCTTTTTTTAATTATTTTTAATGGAAAAGATTTCAATCCCCTTGGCATTAACAAGTCGGGTTTTTCCTTCAAATCCCTATTTTCCTGTTTCCTGTTAAAATTCTGTGATGCTGAACATGCTCCTGATTAGGCAGCATTTGTTCCCCAGCAGTGGGGATTCTAAAAAGATGCTAAAAGATGCTAAAATCCTGCTCTTTTTTCCCCTCAGCATTTAAAAGGTGAGACAATTTCAGTAAAGTAATGGTTGGCATGGTTTCTCATACTAATTTCCAGCATGAACATCACAATGATGGCAGGGAAACACCTGTAAAAGCTGAAGTGATGGAAGAAAAGGCCTTGAGTTAAAATTTAAAAACCTCTGAAAAAATTCACAAAGCACTGTCTAAAACCAATCCTCCTTTAAAGTAGTTTTTAAATTTTTCATAGAGCAGACTTAAATCCCCTTGGCATTAACGAGCCAAGTTTTTCCTTCAAATCCCCATTTTCCTGTTTCCCATTGAAATTCCGGAATGCTGCACACGCTCCTGGTTAGGCAGCGTCCGCTCCCCAGCAATGGAATAATGGGAATCCTTACCAACATAAATGGTTTCACTCCAGTCACTCCACACTCCTCTGGCACGGCAGATGTGGTTGTGGTTGGCCCTTATCCTTACGGAATACCTGCTGCTGACATCGATCCGCAGTCGGAAGCTGTTTGAGGAGATTTTCAGGATCTGTTAGGAAAACGATATTGTGCTGTTAGAGATTCGTGAAGACTCAGCCATGTTTATCTTTTTATTGTTTTTATTAACTCTGAGCAGCTGGCCTTGCTTTGGAGGTAAGATCTCCATTTTCATAGCTGTCACTTCCCCTAACACACCAATGTTCCAGAGAAAATTCCTGAAAAATGCCTCATTTTTCCATTCTTCCTCCAAATTCTTACTGCAGGATTTTCAAGATGGTAAAAACTGTTCTGTGCCCAGATACATAAACGGAATAAATCCAATTTTGTCCCGCTTTCCCAAGTTCCTTGGGGATGGTTTGTTGCAGATATAAAAGACATTGAGGAAGAGAGGAAGGCAAATTCCAGCTGTAGAGGGCAGGAATGCTGGATAATCTTGGATGCTGGAGGAGCAATTACCTGCTTGTTACCTGACTTCAGGTTGATGAGACAAAATTCATATTCAAAACATTCCTCGTGGAAAGGAGAAATTGGCTTCTCCCACGTGGCCAGGAGATCATTTTGCTCCAGGGATATGCTGATATTTCTGGGAATATTCACTTTCTCTGCAACAAGAAAACTGTAATGGTGAGTTATTTATAGAGACAGGTTTAAATACTAAAAACTGGAGCATTTTATAACCTGATAGTGTTTCCAAGTAGGACCTATAATTACTGAATTTATTTCCCATTTTGGACTGGAAAGATAAGGATTTAGGAGGAATAACTACATTGCTGGTAATAGTTATGGGAAAACAGTTTGGTAAATCCACTTTAAAGTTTTGGAAAACTATATTACTGGGGGGAAAAGGAATTGATTAAATTGATTTCCACAAAAAATATTAAATTAATGATAGAACAGTTAGAAAAACTTTATTTCCAGGAAAAAAAAAATGCCGATGTAACCAGGAAAGTAATTGAAAAGTGGAAAAAATTCAAAGGAATTCAGCTGCTGTTACGGGGAGGATTTCTACAAAGAAAATATGTGAATTTTTCTCTTAGTGAAGTCATGAAAAAGAGAACTGTTATCTGTTTTCCAAAAAAGGCATGGAACTAATGAAGGAAAGTAAATTATTTGTGTGGATGAAAGATGCTAGACAATCATGGCTGATATTCCCTTTCATTCCATACTCTCATGCCTTCCTTTACAGGACATGGTTAACTTGAACACCACGTGTCTCACTCCTTTTAAAGAAAGGCTGCAAATAAAGGGTAATAAAAACTGTGTTTTAAGCTATATTGACAAAATCAACTGAAAATTAATACTGGGAATAATGCTTTGGCTAACAAACAGAATAACTAATTGCCTCTTCTACCTTTTAGTTTTGTCATTCTATAATTTGAAATAGATGATTAAAATCAGATTTATTTAAAACAATCCAGTTATCTCTTCCAATTTCCTTAAGATGACTATGCAAAATCAACACATCCTTTCACCTGCATCAAGAACCACTCAATCCAGCAGAATTTCCTCACAAATCTTTTGGCAATCCTGCTAGACTTTTTTTTTATATTTTTTTTAATGTATTCCTACTCACCAATGGCATTTTGGTTAAATAACTGCTGAAAAGGCTTGATTGCAGCATGCTTGCTGGAGCCATTAATGTGTATGACAATGAGGTTGTCAATCTCCCCGGGTTTAATCTGAGTATTTGAAAATCTGCATTCAGTATTCCTGCTCCACTTGTCCTTGATGTAAGTGTGACACTCCTCAGTGTGTGCCTCATACCTAAATTAAAACACTGGTGAGACAGGGTGCTCTTAAAGAAATTCAGTGCTGGCTGGAAAAAGAGAACACACCAACCTGTAAAACAGAAAGTACTCAGTGTCTTCTGGTGCCCCTTGGCCAGGGAGCCAAGTGCAGCGGAGAGAGACATTGCCAGGAACGGTGATGTGAGTGACACAGGACAAGTTAGTGACAGAGGTCTCTGCAGCACCTGGAGAGGCAAGGAATTACAGAGCAGAGAGAAACCTCACTGCAGAAATCGTAACAAGTTCCTGCTGCTAAAGCCCTTTGATTCCATTAGAGATGTGTCTGTTGCAGCCAATTCTCTTCCTTATCACACGGGTCTGGGGGCTAGGGAAGGCTGGAGATTCCCAAACAGAGTAAGCAAAGCTGTGCCACGCAACACCGTGTATTCCATGTGTCACAAGGCAACAGTATCCTCAGGTGCACCACAAAGGGTTAACTGAGCCTTAGCAAGGCGTTGTTAGGGAATTTTATAGCTGTTATTGACATTTTGCACCTCCAGATTGTACTCCAGGCTCCGCTGCAGTAGAGAAAGGCCTGGACTAAATCCTTTTGTAGCAGGTAGAGCAGAAAATGCTGTATTTTTATTTTAAAGCACTAAACCTGTCACCTTTTAATGCTTAGTCCACAGACCAGGATGTAGCCAGGAAAGTAATTGAAAAGTGCAAAAAATTCAAAGGAATTCAGCTACTGTTACGGGGATGATTTCTACAAAGAAAATATGTGAATTTTTCTCTTAGTGAAGTCATGAAAAAGAGAACTGTTACCTGTTTTCCAAAAAAGAAAAAGGCATGGAACTAATGAAGGAAAGTAAATTATTTGTGTGGATGAGAGATGCTAGACAATCATGGCCAATATTCCCTTTCATTCCATAGTCTTTTATTCCTTTTATTCTTTTATTGCAGAACACAAAACCCAGCCCTTCCCTGGGTTTTTCTTACCTGGCAGAGGTGGGAGGTTTCCCTTCACCCAGTCACTGCTCATCTGAAGGTCCTCCTGGAGGAGCAGGGTCCGGACGCATGCGGAGAAGCCGTTGTGAAGCGCCGCTGTTCGCACACTGTGAGTCCTCCTGGTGTCATACTGGAGATAAAAAATATCAAATAAACACCATGGGGGGTGGGGAGCCAAAATAAGGGACCTGCAAAGACTGAGCCAGACGTTGGGGTGAGTTCAGTGAGCTGAGCTGAATGGGGAGCCAGTACTCAAAGCCAGGATCCATCATCCCCTCAGGATGAAAACTGCAGTTCCCAAGGCTTGTCCCAGCAGAGCTGTGTCCATAAGGATGGCTGAGAGGGAATCTCTGCAGTGCTCAAAGCGTGTGCTTAGATGAAAGAGAACAGCGGGGATTTAGCCTTCTTAGGATCTTTGATTTGTTTTTTATCTTACCTCTTCAGGCACAGGGCTCAGGATTTTCACATCGTATCTAATGGTGGAGTTGTTTTGTTCTTGAGCAGGGTTTGGTTTCCAGTGTAGCAGCACTTGTGCTAAGGCAGAGACTGTGAGGGTGAAGTTAACAGGTGGGAAAACCCGAACTGGAAGGGAGAAAACAGAACTATCCATGAATATCCCATCCAGGGAATTGTTTAGAGCAATACCTGTTTGCAAGCAGTGAGCAATACAAGCAAATAGTTTCATTTCAGTATTATATTCTCTCAACAGCTCCTTATAAAATGTTTCTAATATTTGAAAAAAAAAATAAATAACCAAAACCCCATCAAATAAGAGTTTATTAAAACTTAGCTTAAAAACCAAAATTTTTACAATGGCTTCAACTTGAAAATTACTATGATATATTACATTTGGGTTGTTAATTAGGTTCGGGAGTTTTCATCTTGGTCCTTATTGTCACACAGACACATAAGAAAGGGGGCTGATGGAGTGATCAACTGCTTGAACAATTCTCCCCAACAGCAGCTTGCAGGAGAGGGTAACGTGGGGGGCTTTCAAAGACACAACCTTGTTGTGTCTACAGCCACAAGAGGTTGCATGTGAGAGCAGAACCAAAATGATGAACAGAGGAATTAAGCACAAATGGAAGAAAACACAGAAGGATGGGAACGATAATTTAAAATGACAGGGCAAGAAGGATTCCTGGAGCTCCCATGGAAATGAGGAGGATCTCATGCTGGGGGAAACGTTAGCATATAAATAGCAGGGCAGTGAAATAATCAATCTGCTCCCCTCCAGTTCTTCAGAGCCTGCCCGCCCTTATCTGCCAAATCCAAGGCAGTTGAGGGACATCAGCACCCCTAGGAGTGTCCAAGGCCAGGCTGGATGTGGCTCTCAGCACCCTGGTTTGGTGGAAGGTGTCCCTGCCCACAGCAGGGGGTGGAACTGGACGGGCTGTAAGGTCCCTTCCAACCCAGACCATTCTGGGATTCCATGATCAGCCCCCAATTCTCTTCTCCTGTGATTCCAGCCCTTGAAGCCCAGGAGTTCAGTTTTCAAGCAGACATTGCAGTAGGAAAACTGCCCCCGCAAGGCTCAGAAAACCTCAACACGCTGTGTCTCCATGACTCGAGGTTCTTCCCTGCCAAAGCAAAGCAGGCACCAACTGGGAACAGTCTGTCTGGGAGAGGGTAGAGCTGTCCCAGGAAGCAGGACAGCAATGGTCATCCCTGGTCCTGGGCTCATGGCATGCCAGGGATGGCTTTATCCATGTGTAGAACAGTGCCCAACACACAGAGGGGCCCTGGGCACCCAGCGGTGCTAAAGCTCCGCCCTGGCAGCTGGGAACTCCTCACCTCCTGCACCCTGCGGTGTGTTTGCTGTCCAAAGGAGGAGCAGGAAAACTTGCATCCCACTGGCCATCGTCTTTGGATGGTGGATGGGCACAGCCAGGCATCAGCACACGTGTCTTGTCACCGTTGTACAGGAGCTAAAAATGAACACAGTCCCAGGGGTTAAGCACACAAAGCACGGATCATGATCTATCCCCATGATCAAAGGAGGGAAACTGCTGCCTTGCAGGGATAGATTCTTCTTTTCTTGCAGGAAAATGCTTCTTGTGGGAGCTAAATTTAATACAGGTACCACCACGCACATTTCATCTTGCTCCCTTCGCCAGCCCTCTCTGAAAAGCTGCTGGTTTCAAACCTTCATGTGGGGATGTTCAGAGCATCCACGGAATGAGAGCATTTCTCCATGGAAGGTGAGCCAGGTTCATGTATATTGGCTTTGGGGAGAGTCCCATTGCCTCCAAGAACAGACATAACCATATTTTTAGCTCCCACTCTATATAAAATAGCTGCTTACTGGGATTCACTTTCTAGTTACTGCTCCAGTAAAGCTCTCTGAAGACACAGTCTGTGCTCACCTCAAGGCTAATTCTCCACCCTTAATTACTGGGTGTAAGAGAAACTGCTTTGTTTGTTTCTAATTTAAATGAACAACTATTTTAATGATTAAACCCAGCATTTTGCTATGGGTTGTTTCATGAATTACTGGGAGAAAAAAAAAATCTCTGTGTAATCATTCATGTATAACCTAATATAAATAAGGGCATCCAGAACAGCAGCTTTCCAAAATGTTCTTCCTGAAGAGAAATGCACCCTCCCAGCCCAATCTCACCACCTCCCTGGGGCACTACAGCAATTGCTCACACGGAAAACATAATATTTTCCAATGGTAATGAGCAGGAATAACCCAGGGACTGGAAGCACTCCCACTGATCACAGTTGGAATAATTCTGCTGTACAGTAACTATTTTTCAAAATGCAGTCTGAGTGCTGAGTTCATTAAAATGACACATCATCTACAGCAGAGTCTGTTTTTAATGTCCAACTCCCCTCATTATCTATATGCACATTTTGTGCCTCTCTGCTTTCCTGACAGCCCAAATGTGCACGAGGCCAGCTGAAACTGGGGAGTTTGCTAATGGATTACTCCTGGGGAGCCAGGGTTTGATTTTATGTACATTGGGTTATGGAAAGACATCTTGGCCAGGCATTTTGCTTCCTCCAAAATGGAGCAAATCACAAACAATGGGAGAAATTTTATTTACAGCACACTTTTATGCCTGCAGAAATTACTGGCATCAGGCTTTTCTTCCTGCTTCAAGAAACATCCTTTCATTTGCTGATGAGACTATTAAATACTCTAATAACTTTTTTCTCTAGTTAGAAGTAAAAATTCATTATCCTCGCATCCTTGAAAATAAAAACCAACTTTGGGAAAGAAGCTTCATTAGTTTCACTGCTAAGAGCAGT
>VZTI01000538.1:570381-591373 GCA_013397865.1 Struthidea cinerea | reverse complement strand
ATATTAAATATACATTAAATATTATATATGTATTATATATAATTATAAATATATTATATATTATTAAATTACATATTATTACTATACAGAAGATATTCTTATATAATATAGATAATATATACTTGTATATCATATATATATCATATATAGTATATTTTTAATATATATATGTATAGTATATTTTATATATATTATATATATAGAGCTATATAATCTATTTCTCCCTCTCTCTATGCCCCTAGCCTGGGGGGGCTGAAGGGACTGGCCCTGTCACCCAGCACAGGCGTGTGACACTGCAGAGCAGCTTTACCTCCACAAGCATCACCAGCACCCCCAGAACTGCTCCTTACTTCCCAGACATTTATCCATCGTGCCAATCTGTGAATTTGTGCCCCAGCCCCCCCCAGACCCCGGCTCGGGGCTGTTTGGGGAGGGCAATGCCTCCTGCAGCCACAGCTTGTGCAGTAAATACGTGCTGTACGTGGGAATTCAGCTTCAGAGGAATATTCTCCTCATTTTACATCCTCATACAGACAGAAATGGCTCACTGACTTCACGGGCACCCTCGAGGGATGAGGGCTCAGGGAGTTTGGGGCCAACACCAACCTCCTGCTCCTCCCACACAAACTGGGGCTGTTACCGGGGAAAATCTGCCCAGAGCGTTGGATTCAAACCATGTCCAGATGGAGACAGGACACAACACCCAGACCCACAGGAAGCCTCTCCTCCAACCGCACCAGAGTTCTGCTTACCTCCTCCAGGAGAGCTCTTGGATTAAGGATGTAACACACCTGCACTGCAGAGCCTTTCTAATTCCCCTGTGCATTCAATACAGCTGGGGACAATTTTCAGGTACCCCGTGCTCTGCCTGGGCTGTTTGGGTGGGTGGCCTTTCTTCAATAAATCTAATAAATCTAAATCAATAAATCTAAAAATCCTACACAACACTGGCTGCAGTACAGTAACCCCTTTTCCTCCCTTAAAAAGCTGCTCCCAGCTCCAGTGGGACACAAAGGATTACATTCCCCTGGTGGGGAGATAACAGCGTCCTCCATTATCTGGCTGGGCAAGACGACAAGGATTTAAAGCTTTGTTGCCTAAAAAATACAGAAATTTGACAGAAAACAAACCTTTCTTTCCAGCTGGTTCTGGACCTACAAAATACCAGTGTACAGTGCTACATAAAGTGTTCCTGAGGTGCAGATCTTACCTGAGGTTCGGGAGGAGAAAAGAGCAGCTCTCAACTTGTCTGGAAAGTGGTCACGTTCTCCCCCTCTTCATGAGGCACTTCCAACGCCAGATTTATCCTTCTGGGAGAGCTGGAGGTGAGACTGTGGTCAAACATCCCGTTCCTGCCATCACAAACGGTGGGGGGCAGCCAGTTTGTACGGAAATGAAGGCTTCGAGTCACAAACAGGGACATTACCAGGGACAGAATGGTGTCACTCCAGTACCACTCCCTCCAGCCCCTGCCTGGAGGTCATCCAGCCCCTGGTAATCCCTTCTCCACGTATCCCATGCCATTGCTCCTGGAATTCCCTTCACCACGTACCTCATGGCTCATTCCCAATGCCCGTCATTAACTCTGCTCTTGTCACAAAGGCCCCGTGGTTTTGCACAAAGCTTAGAAAAAGTTCCAGACTTTTCCAGTGGAGTGGCAACCACCCTCAATTCTTGCTTTCCAAACACTTGTAAGGAAGGAAAAACATCACAGAGTCAGCCAAGCTCTCAGAACGTCTTAAAATCCAGGGAAAGCTCACGGTGCACTGCAGACCTTTGGCAAGAGCAAGAAATGCTGCACTAGGAAAAAATCCTGCATCAGCAGCACAGTCCATGTGGAAAACAATTCCCTGGGAATTCCCATGAGGATTCTGTGCAGGCTTGAGGGAAGCCTGGAATTCTGCAGATGTTTAGGAGTTTAAAATTCTTCCCTCCTGACAAGCCACCCTCTCTCCCATGTTATTCCTTACCTTCTCTGCCCTGGGCCAGTCCAGCCAGCATAGACTTAGAAGTGAAACTCTCTTACCTTTTTGCAGCCAAACCTGTTTAAAACACATCATAAACCCAAGTGTTTCCTTTTTCCCACCCCAACAATCAGCAAAACCAGGTGAGTTTTGAAACAAATTGAATTTTATTCTTTGCAAATATTTGCAAGCCACAAGATTTGTCAGAAAAGTCGTCCCAAAAGGCAGAGAGAGGAAGAGTTAAAGCAGAGACTGGGCTACCCCTGGAGCAGTTTACAGAGCAATTAAAGGTGGCAAAGACAGGAACAAATGAACTGCAGCACATCCAAAAAGAGCATTAATAAAAAACAAACGAGCATCTGAAATGTTTCAGGCCCAGTGTGCAAGTGGTCCTACCTACTCGTCAGAATGAAACTAAAATAAATGGGACCTTGCAACGTTCCAGGCTCTGGCTGGGGGTGTTGGTGATGCTGCACTGATGGCTTGAAAATGAGCCAGTCTGTGCCACAAATCCTGTGATCCCTCAGTCCCTGCAGGACACCCCTGTTCCCACAGGATGCCCGTTTGTCCCTCAGCCCCGACCCCGGCCCCATTCCCACATCTCAGGGATGGTGGTGGGAGAGAGGAGAAAAATGATCCCCTGGGGCAGCAGCCAGCAAGTCCATCGGATTAATTAATTCCTGCATGAAGCTCCTCGGCCAATGAACGGGGTAAATGTAGTAAATACCCATAAAATCTGATTTCCTTTGATTAGCTCTCATGAGCAGTTCCTGTCCGTATTTTTCCATACTGATGTTCCATATTTTCCATAATTCCAACCAACGGTTTTCTCTTCAAAACAGAGAAAAGCATGGAAAATATGAACCAATGTATGGAGCCATCCCCAACTCCACACCCTGGAGTGCTGGACACCCTGATCCCTCCCAGGGATCCCTGTAAGGACTGGATTCACCACCACAGGATTCACCAGCAACCCTTGCTGTCAACCTGGAAAGCGTCGTGGACTTGGACATGGCAAACACTACACAGGGTAAGCACATGGAACAGCATCGTCACCAATAAAATTTAATCAGTGTTAATTTACTCCTGACTTACCTCGATTATATTAGTTTACATTTGACTATATAAACAAAACACCAAAAATATGCCTATTCTGGATACAAACACTGCCATTTTTAGTTGACAATCCAAAAGACTCAGCCAAAACCCCAAAGAACTAAACCCTTAAGAAGTTCAGTGACAGCTGAGAAAATCCTTTTGAAATTCTCCTTCCCCACCCCTCAGTGAATGCTCAGCACACCCTCCAACTTCTTGCCACCACCAAGCCCCACTGAGGGACACAGGAACAACAGATATGAGGGATTTTGAGGGGAAAATTAACAAAATAACCCAAATGTGCAGCCCAGATGTGTTGTGTGTGCAGGGCTGAGGGAAAGCCAGGCCTGGTCCCAGTGGATTTCCAAACACAGGATTCGGAGTCTCCCTCTCACACCAGTGCTTGGCCTTCAAAGCTTGTAATGAATCATCACCTACACCCAGAATGTTTGCTGGACAGAAATGAGCCATCATTCACCCTCTGTGTGCTCAGAGCCACATCCCAAGTATTGCTTTTCCCAGTTCTCTGCCAAGTCAGGGCACTGCAGATGGAACTGAACACGGAATTAAAGATGTCTAAGGAGAACAAAAGCAGCACAGAGGTAGAAAGCTTCAAAGAACTAAACCTGAGTTATGCAATCGTTAATCTCTACATACCTGGCACGACAAATACCCAGCAGCATCCAGCAGCAAGTCCATGGGTTTGGGTGTTTTTCCAGCTGCAGGTACCACACTACCACGGGAATCAGCTCCTGGTGTGCCAGGCTTGGCCTTGGCCCTCAACTGAAGTGATCTGTCCTTGCTACACCTGCCTGGAGCCTGACAGAGAACAAGCAACCAGTGGCTCATGCCTTAAACTTAACTAGTTTTGCATCACTGTGAAGAAATAAAGAGTGGATGAGTAAAGCTTCACAAGAATAACAAGCGTTTACGTGCACAAACAGTGAAAAAAATCTCCATTTCCATCACCAAAGTGCATTCTGAGAGGAAAAAAACAATAAATCAGTGGCAAAAGCTGCCCCAGTTTGGCACCCAATTTGTGGAGCATGGACACCCCTTCAGACAAAATAAAAACCAAACCAAAAATCTGCCAAGAAACGACCTCCCCAGAAAAAAGCACTGCCTTATTTCTGTTTTATTTAGAAACTTGCTCTTTGTAAGGTGATAATGTGAAATTTTACTTTATGATCTGAAAGTTAAAACAAAAAATAATTAAAGAGATTTTTCCTTCCCCTTGTCACAACAAGTACTACTTAAAAATCACCTCAGTGGGATTTTTTAGCTCAGTGGGGTGTTTTAGAGTCCTTCCCAAACTCCTGGACACCTACACTGGTAAATTAACCAGGAATAATTTGGGGAATTAATTGAAGCAAATGGAACAGAACGTGACAATGCTGTTTCACCCTCTGGGACTGACCTGTGCACTTCTTACAAACAGTTTAAAACTTAAGACTTCTAAAGTCAAGTGGACTAAACAGATGAGACAACTTGTAAGGAACAGACACTTCCCACGGGTTCCATCCTGGGAGGCAGCTGCAATTCCAGCTTTTGCCCATCCCAGCCCTGCCTCCTGCACTCAGAAACTCTCAGGCTGCTTCCCTCTTCCCCGGGTATTCAGCGAAGAGCTGAGAAACAGCACAAGCAGCAAACCTGAAGGACTTCACAGAGTTAGAAACAGGGATTCTCAGCAAACCACTTGTAAGTGTATTATGGCAAACACTCCACAGCAGGAAACTGCTATCTACCACCACCCCGGGAATATTGCATACATCAGACTCTGCTTATTGCGATCTCAGTTTGACTTTAGTTTCCATCCCCCTTCCTTCACTGCAAGTGGGAATTACACAAGGGTGGACAAAGTCCAGTCTCAAGTGTGTCCACGTGGATCAGAGATTTCCCGGTGTCCCGTGCGGACCTTCATTCCTGGCGTCTCCCGGCACCCCCTCTCCAGGAGCAGTCCGGAGTTCCCGAGGGAACAGCACACGGGTGCTGCCAGCGCGGTGAGCCCGGCGCTCCCCGGGGATGGGAGCGTGGTTCCTGGGCCAAGGAAGCATGGAAGCAGCACTGAGCAATGCTGGGGGCGGCTCACAGGCACAGCAGCGGCGAGCGGCCGCGCTCCGAGTCCTCCTCTCCGTCCCCCTCGGGAATGCGCGGCAGCAGCGCCGAGCGCGTCAGCCCCCAGAACTTGGGCGGGGACAGCTCCTTCCTGGTGGCCGTGAACTTCCAGCCCATGTGGCTCCCGCAGATCCTGCACTGGGCGATGGTCCAGGCGTACCTGCCACGGGCACAGCAAAGGCTCGGTGACAACAGGGAAGGAAAAGGCCTTTGGAAAATGCTTCCGTGGGTAACGATCCCAAAGTGGTTTTGGGTAACAATCCCCAAAGTGGGTTTGGGTAACAATCCCCAAAGTGGGTTTGGGTAACAATCCCCAAAGTGGGTTTGGGTAACCATCCTCAGGAATCCAGTGCCCAGGTCCCATCTAAAACCGTGCAGATCTTAAAAAAAATAAAGAAAAAAACCCCACAAACGTCACACCCCTAAAGCCCTCTCTTCCCTCTTCGAAGAGAGGAAGCAACCAAAGATTTTCATTGCCCCAGGTTTCAGCAGTGATGAAATGCTGAGAGCCCTAAAGAGGGGTCAGAAAACTTCAGAGTGAGTGACCTAATGGGAATAAAAGTGATTTTTGCCCTGCTGCCCAAATAACAGGGACTGCTGCACTTCCCACAGCACAGAGCTTTTCTCCCAACAGTTTTATGAGGTAGAACATGAATATTTCAAAGCCCTCATAGAAGAGCTGAGAAAACACAAAAGGATGAGAAATATTAACTCCAGATATTAAAAGTCCCAAATTTTCTTCAGGGAGTGTTAAAATGTGTGACAGAAATGCCAGACATCCTCCAAGTCATTGCTCAGTTCTGTGTGATATTCCAGGAAAAAAATCCCAGATGCAAGACCTGTTATTATTAGGCAAACTTTTACATCTTCACACTTAATTCTGTTAATTAATTAATCTGTTACTGTCTCAGAAAGACAGACTATTATTAACTATTTATTATTAAAATAAAATCAAAGACAATCAGATCAATACAAATGCCAGTAATTTTTAATTTCATGCAATATTTATTCTGTTTTTAGATATGAAAATATATTTCAGTAGACTAAATGCATTTATATATTCTGGGTTTCATTTGCACTAAAGCTGTGTGCAAACAGTTACTTCAGTTTTACCTTAACCAAAATTACACACAAAGAAACTCCCAGACTACTTTGTTTAAACAGTTTAGATTTAGACAATGTTTTAAAATCTCAATATTTCCCCATTTAAAACACACGAAAGATAAATTCTGCAATATTTTATGTGATTTGTCCATTCTATTCTGTATTTTGAATAAGCCTAAATTTACTTCCTTATTTTTCATATGAGCAAAATGATGACATGTGCCTAAAAAATTCAGTATTTACTACTCCACCCTCCCAGAAATACCCAGTCTGGGTAATTTCCCAATAAAATGCTGCTGCTCTTACCCAGGGAACCAGCTGTGCTCTGTTGAGGGCCGACCACTGAGACTCAGGTTGCAGGCTTTATATACAGTGAGGGTTTCATGGATGTATCCGTGGGGATTCACATAGGCTGCCATGGGCCCACACAAGGATAAGCTACAACACACAAGGAGTTTTGTCAGAGTGCAAGGAAAAATAAAAAAAGACCCCAAAGGGGGGCAAATGTAAAGAGGAAAAACTTCCAGCTAAGCTTAAAATATTTCTCCAGAGCAAAAAACCTGCTTTTCATAGGGAAAAAAAGGACCTTGAATTATATTATTAAAAACGGAAAGCAAATAGATGCTAATTTAAAATATCATTGGTCAAATTTTCTTAGAATTGCAGGAAAGTACACAATGGACTCATCCTGTGTATTGTGTTAAACAGCAACTCCCAAGAAAAGCGAGGAAAATGTAACTTTAAAAGCAAGCAAAAACATTCATTTATTGCAGCAACTTCTCAGCACCTTCTGTTAAAAGTTCATCATATTGACACGGCAGGAATTGTGGTGTCTGCAATCCATTATTTGATAGAAGATAAGAAATGGCTTTTAATTACCCCATCAGCTCCTTATCACACTGATAAAGAAAAACTGTGGGGAGTCTTTGTTAACCCAAACCATCTTTTAACCTTCCCATTATCAGAGGGGCTGGGCTGATAGGAGTTAATCAAGATTAAAAACAGTGACAAGGCTGACAGAAGCAGCAATTATTTGGGAAATGTAATCAGTGTTAAACATGGCAGATATTGTATAGGGCAAACAGAGAATAGGGCCAGCCTGCAGTTATCAAGAATTAAATTCTTAAAAGAAAAAAGGGATCCCAACATTTAATGACATAAATGGGAACCATCCCTGCATGCCAGCATCCTGGGAGTCTGTTTATACCCCCTAATTAGTGCATTTTAATCTGCTCTTGAGGTCTGTTGACACAGAAATGAAGTGCTGAGAATTAAAATTTTGCATCTCAAACTTCATTCAGAAACACCAGGATGAAAAAGTCTTTATGCGGCACATTTGTATTTCAGATTGTTCAGTGCAAGGTACTGGGGGTGTGGCACAACACCAACTTCTGTTACAATATACCTGGAAATGCTGAGTTTTCCTAACTTTTTATTAAAAAAGCTGGAATATAAACTCCCTATAAATATTTACTTAAATTTCATTGGAGCTGTGGCAAACACAGCAGTTTTAAGGCATAACCCGGCTTAATCCGCTTTGCTGTGCCCGTGTTTCTGACCAAGCACCTGCCCAAGATGAAGAGTAATAAACTCACCTGAATATTTCATTCTTGGTAGTTATTTCTGTGTCCTGGCATTGCTTACAACACAGGGATGTACACTGGGAAAGAGAAACACAGAGGATAATTTCATCAATTTCCAGATGCTTGTCAGCAGTGGGAAATAATAAAAATGTCTCTCCCTTTCCCTCAGAACAGACTTTGAACCAACTGTTTTGTTTATCTGAGCAACACTTACGTAGGATATTTTTCTAAGCATTTTACTTATTTAAAAATATTAATTATTCTCTAAAAGACGTAACAATTTTCCCCTTCACCCCTCCCAAAAAGATCCACACACAGAATTGGATCTGACTCCACAAAGATAATAAATGAGCCAACCTTTTAAGGTCTCTAAAGGCTAATTTAGAAAAAACAACCTTTGCTCTTCTGCAATACAGCACAGAAAAGGCAGATGAGACAAATGCAATCATTAAGTCTTTCTTAAATTTGAGGGTACTGTAGATCAATGGGTTTAATTTCCTCACAAAAAGAGGTAAAACATATTGATCTCTCTCCTGGAGATTATAACGTATTAATCCATCTTCTACAATTTCTACAAAGTAGAACTGAACAATTCATCACTGACACTGCCCAGAGAAGCAGCATTTAAATCAGCTCAGCAGAACTCTCCCATTAATTTTCAGGACGTGCATTACCTGTACTTCTTTCTAAGGGTAATGCCTATGAAATTACCCCCAAAATGATCCACAGTGTTTTGGAATAAAATGCTGCACCCAGGGACTGGTACAACCTGGAGTTTGTGCTTCTGAGCCCCCCTGAGCTGTGACTCCTGCACTCTGTGACACCACACACTCAAATCACTCTTTCCTCTCCCTTCAGAGGTTGTTGTTGCATTTCAGCTCCTCCAGCTCCTCTCCTGGAGGTGCCTCTGGTCCTGCCCCACTCTCTGCTCACTGGAGATGAGGAAGGACAAGAGCTCCACCACACAGATACTCTTTATCCCCTCGGGAAGCTCCCCTGGCCTCTCTCTCCTGCCAGGGACCTTCCCCACCTCTTTGAAACCATCCTCACTGAGACTGCAATCCAGTGCTCCCACAGCACTCTGAGAATCCAATTTAGCCACTACTTAATTCCAGGGCTCCACTTCCAAACCTATCTAATGCCTGCAATTAGCACTGCCCAGTGGAATTCACAGTGTTATACCTGGGAGTGAGGCACATCCCTTAAAATGAGCCTTGTTAACAACGGGGAAAGCTGATAAAAGTACAACAGAATTCACTGGTATCAGAGACAAGGCAAAGTGGATCAGCTCTCAGGATCAGTTTTATTGCTGGAAATTACATCCTGAACGAGCCAGGGCACCCTAAAGAACTCTGGCTAAAAAAGACGGGATTGGGCCAAAACGTTGCTAAATAAACTGTAAAAAGCCATAAAGCACTCACCGTTCTGACACTAATGCAGAACAGTTAAACACATTTACAGACCAAAATGTCACGTTGATGAAGAAAATACCTTCTGGGTACAGGCTAAAAAGCAGCTTTAACTTGAATTTATGAGGGTAATTTAAGTTTTCCCGTCTCTTTGGAATTTATAGAAAATATATAATTACGGAACATGAACAGCTCTCAGCAGCACTTGAGTATCAGGGTATTTTCAGAGTTTCAACTCAGCAAAGACAAGTGAAATTTAGTCTGATTACAGCCTCAGGCAAAAACCTGCCCATTTTCTCTCAGAATTTGGAAAAGGTGTTTTCTGTCTCCTTTCTTTAAATTTCTGGTGCATGAACTTTGGGGAGAGGCTCACTATTAAAATGACATTCTGGTTCACTTTTCCCTAGAAACAGGCAAGAATTTAATGACAGTGCTTTTTAGGCAAACAGGCAAAATTCCCACTGCCCTGTATCCATTAGACAAACACAGTATGGTTATTTAGAAAATATAAATCTTTATAAAAAACTGTACTAGACAAAAACAGAACATTTAGAGCATTACAAGGCCATGGCAATGGAAAGAAGGGAAGGGAAACAAGTTTTTGAACATCTTAATAAGGAATTGCCTAACAAGTCTTAAAAAAAACCCCTTTTTAGTCAAATCTTTAGATCTGTGCTCAATACTAGAAAGATTTTGCTACAAAACCCACAAATTTCCATGGCAAAAAGATACTTGATTGTGGTGTCAGTATGGGGGCTGTGATGGTTGTTAGCAACACTGGACTTCTAGCACCATCTCTTGGCTAAAAAAGTGCTGTGCCACACTGAAATATTTCTAACAAAAGCAGATATTATTACATATATTACATGTTCCTTGCTTGCTGCCAAACATAATCCAGCACTGAGACATCATTTTCCCTCTGAGCAAACTTCTGAAGGAATAACAGAACACCCAAATTCACCCTCTAGGAGGATCAGCTGGAAATTCCATGCATTCTGTAAGACATTGCAGCAGTCGCTCCTGTGGTTTTTTGGCAATTCAATGGTAAACAAAGAAAAACTACTCACTCTGTTCATGATATCTAACTCACAGCGGAGCCTCTGCACAGCACTGCCTATTTTGAGCAACTGGATACGTAAAGCATCATCAATGGGCAGGCAGGCAGCAACTCTGTAAGAAAAATCTAGAAATGAGAAAGCAGCAGTCTGTTAGAATTAACAGAGAAATAAAATAAAACCCACTATTTCTATTTACTGTACAACAGGTAATTATCTAAGCTGGGTTTTCTTAGGAAATTTAAAAAATGATAAAAAAAGTGAGTTCATAAAACCTCGTACCTACTGGGTTCGATGGAAGAGATTCATCTTTAAGGTTTTCATCCCACTCATGGAGCTGCCTCTTGACTCTTTCCATCAAGGTTTCCTTTTGTTAGAAGAAAAGCCTAATTTAAATACACAGGTATTGCTGTTTTCTTAGGAAAAAAACAGAAGGGAAGCAAAATGTAGAGTAAGCTCGTCTCCCTAAGTGGACAGTAGCTTTTAATTAAAGAATAATTAAAGAATCACTTTGTACCTACATATTTGAACAGTTTTTGCTCGGAGGCAACACAGAAGGAACCAGAATCGCTGCTATCCCTCCCAGACATTTGTTCTAGGACCAGACAACAACCACACAGAGGGGGAGGCCCTTCCTGATCTTTTCACACTACACTGAATATAAAATGCTTTAAAATGGAAATTATGAGCCAACAAAATCAAAGCTTTTATATTATCCAACACTTAGATATTACAACTACAAAACTCACTGCAGGTTATTTGATTTAAGGATGAACTTACAGCATCATAGAGAGAGTAGAGCCAGGGGGGCCAAGATGTCAAACTTGCACAGTGGAACTTCCTCTGAAACCAAACCCAGAAATACTTATTCTTTAACATTAGCAGGTTTTAGGGAGTTTTTTTTTTTTTTTTAACCAATAAAACAGGGGAGACAGACCTGAATATTTAAAGACACAAGAAATTATCCCCATCAGGACCAGCACTTCACTGTGAAGCTTCCAAACCCATTTTCAGATGCACTGAGAGCTAAGCCTTCTGAACAGGACAATACATGGATTTTGTCACAAAACCTGTCTCTGCACTAGAGGTATTTCTGATGTTTGGTAATAAAAAATAATGTCTTTCAAAAGGGTATCTATCTGAAATGGAGACAGTTCAAAATTTAAGTGCTATTAACAGTGCATCTGTTCCTAAGTCTCCACCAGCTGTCTCTGGAACCACCAAATTTCCACCAGTGTAATGTCACTTGCTTAATTAACCAATTCTCTCCAGTGATTTCTGAACACAGATATTTAGGGCTTTAGTTAATAGAAGTCTAAAAAGCAGCACACAACATAACTGCACTGCTTTCCAAAAGAGGATCTCATATTGCACTGTAAGCATGCACAAACTCAATTTTCATCTCCCCCTTGAGGGCAACTCTCCTCATTTACAAATAACACCAACGGAGAGATGGAGGTCAGCAGGACAATTACCCTGCTCTGCATCTGCATCCCAGGCTCTTCCGACAGTGGCTTCACTTCATTTCAGCTTCACCGGACAGAATCAGCCCTGGAAAGGGATTCCCACCCCCACAGCCCAGTGTTTCTGGGCTCACATCAACTTGGTCAGGAACTCTGAGAATCAAGAGCTCTTTGTTATCAACGGATTTTATTTTTGTGGGGTTTTTTTCGGTGTTTTTGTTTTTGTTTTTTTTGTTTGGTGGTGGGGTTTTTTTTGTTGTTTGTTTTTTGGGGTTTTTTTTTGGTGTTTTTTTTGGTTGGTTGATTTTGGTGTTTTGTTTTGGTTTTGTTTGGTTTTGAGGGTACAAGAGTTCAAAACCACTGAAGAAAAAAGCAAATCCAAACATGAGGAGAGTCACCAGGATTCTGTATTAATTTCTGGAGGTAGTTCCAAAGATCTCTACAGAGACAGATGATTTCAAGGTATCTTCTCTGTGTCAATGACCAAAACAGTGGAATAAATAATAAATACAGATATAAATACAGGTTTCCCAGAGAGGTTGTGGACTCCCCATCCCTGGAAGTGCCCCAGGCCAGGCTGGACGGGGCTTGGAGCAACCTGGGATAGTGGGGAGTGTCCCTGCCCATGGAATGGATGGGCTTCAAGGCCCTTCTCAACCCAAACCCCTGTGTGATTCCAGGAAAAGCAGGAGGTTGGAATCTGCCTTCCCAGCCGTGCCTCCTCCTCTACAGATGGAATTTGATACCGATTTTCTCAAGATGCCATCAGAAATGAAAACAAAATAACCAAACCCACAGAGTAACTTCTCACCTTTTGGTACTTCTGCCACCACTGCCGAATGGCTCTGTCCTGCCAGGAAGTGGGTTTGGAAGAGGGAATCACATGGCACCTGCTGAGAGACTGCAGCTGCACTGCTGACATGGTGGGAGGCAGCACTCGCTCAGGGAGGATTTGTACTTTAGCCTGCTGGATTCTGAGAAAGGAAACAAAAAGATGAGGTGTACACATATTTTTTAAATGTTTTTTTAAATGCCTGCATTTAAAAAAAATGGATTTTACAGCTTATGGGAACACAGGCTGGTGCAAGGAATTAATCACTGCACAGCACTAAAGAATTTAAACAAGAACTCATTCCATCAGAACTTCTCTTTATTTTTGAGCACTACAGGTCTGTTGGGATAGGGGTGGACAGAAATACAGACAGATTGGCAGTGGCAACACAGCAGCATGTTCCACAGTCTCAGCACTACAGATTTACATTTTTGTCTCCTCAAGTTACTTTTGGTATAAATAGTCAGCTCTTCCATCTCAATGCTTCAGTTTAGCTGAAATGCAGTTTGCTATCTTCAAACCACAAAAGCAGCAATGCTCAGCTAGAGGTCAGAATCAGCAGAAATAGGATACAGACTCTGATCAGATTTTAATATCCCAGCATCAGTGAGGTCACCTCTTCCACAAAGACCTCAGCATATGTTATGTGGCTACTAAGAATGCTGTCCAGCAGGAAAGACTTCATATTTTATCAGGATTATGCAGCAGAAATCCTGAAATATTGAGGTGTGTGTCACTACAAATTTCCAGTTTTCTTACTGGGACAGCACTGAACTGGTCATTTTAATACTTATAAAATGATGTTGTGCCACATGCACTTAGGAATCAGAAACACCAAGAATTGTGGAAATGTTCTTCTTGCTAAGGAGCTCTGGACACTGAATTCTCAGCAACAAAGCTGCTGCTCCTGCAATTGTCCAAGTACTGCCACCATGTGTCCAAGCGGGGGTTTTCCTAAGCTGTAACATCTGCAGTCTGTAACCAAATGTTAGAGGGCAAACGGCACAGGGATTCTTAACTTCTTCAGCTGCAGGTCATAAAACCGCAGAAATGCTGCTCCCAGGCCTCTCTCTAAAGCAATGCCAGCGTGCTGAAGTGCAGGATACAGTGAGTAGATTTACAGATTTGGAGTAACACTTTACAAGCCTTGCAGAAAAGATTAAAGAACCTCTAGCAGTTGTGCTAAGAATTGTCACATGCTCCCAGATCAGTGCTGGAGCCTGGACCTCTGGCCAGAGACACTGCCATGGTGCAGGGCACGATGCCAAGAACTTGAAAATGAGGGAAGACTCAGCATGTTCTTACCGGATGTTCAGGCTCTTGATCACTTTTAGAAATGGAAAAAGGCATTAATTACGTAATACGTAAAAACTAGTCAGAAGAGCCTCTAAATACCACAGCTATCACACTGGAACATGGAAAAAAATAGGAAATAAGAGAATACTCCTAATCAAAGTGGACTTGAGTACAGAATTAACTGCATAATTTTCTTACCCATCTGACTGTGTTCTTATTTCAAGCACCTTGAACCTCTGTCTTCCTATTGCTTTCACCTTGACTGTTTCAATTCCATATTCCTGCTCTTCTCTGTAGGCATAGATTTCTGCTGTCGTTCCAAACTGTGCTTCCCTCTCATGTGCATTACTAAAAGTAACAGAATTGAAGATGAGTTCAATGAATTACTCCCCTCCAAACAGCACTGCTCATTCAGACTCCAGTCTGTCTGCACTGAGTGTACATGACTGGTCTGATCAGAAGAGTAACTTTGGTAAAATACCTTCAACAATCACATTTATTTTTCCATTATAAAGCAACTTCTATTGTTTGGGTTGGCTGGGTTTTTTTGCCAGGTGACTGCTTTATTTTAGAGTCTAGATGTGACATTCTGGGAGCACAGGGATCACCAGTGTGTCAGCATTTCAAATGCAGACACTTTGTAACAGGAACTGTTCCCACCTCCCACACAATTAATCCATAGTAAATTGTGGGGGAAAGAGGGAGGAACATTCTCAACTTCTTCTGGCACTCATCAGCCTTTCTCTTTTCCACTTTTCGACCACCTCCTGTCTCTCAGCTCCACTGTGCAACATTTGCCAGTGCTTGTTAATTCACACACAAAACAAGCAACAATACAGTTCTCAAAACAACAATGTGACTTTTACATTTCAGGTCAAGGCTCATTCCTTAACAAGATGGAACAAACAGTTACAGAAATGAAGAGGATGCTCAAACAAGGAAGGAGATCAGCCCTTGCTGTTTCTCCACACAAACACACGATGCTGTCAAGCACCAACATTGCCATTACATATTGGAAGGCAATTTTTGTTAAACAATTTCAACTTGTTATTGAGCACAGAATATGATGCAACCATCTGCTTTTGCTTTAGTATCCACATAAACTGTGCTAAAAACATGCTGCATAAAAAACATCCCCCCGTGGATTTTACCTGTATGCAAGGACAGCAAAGGTTCTGTCTTTCTGAATTAAATTCCGCACCATGCTAACCTCTTGGGGGCGGAAGAGCTGCAGCGGCAGCGTCTGGCCGGGGATCAGCATCACCATCACCCGCGGCAGCACGGGGATCACCTGGCAGCTGTCGTCATCGTGCACTGTCCTCCCGTGGAACTCCTCCATGTCCGAGCCCAGGTACTGCCAACGGCAAGGGAGGGACACTCAGGGAAGGGGCCGGTGCTCACAAGGACAGGGACACCACGGCCATCAGAGGGATGGAGCTGCTCTGCTGGAGGAAAGGCTGGGAGAGCTGGGATTGCTCAGCCTGGAGAAGGAAGGCTCCAGGGTGATCTAACTGTGGCCTTCCAGTGCCTGAATGAGCTACAGGAAAGATGGACAGAGACTATTCCCAAGGGATGGAAAGCCAGGACACAGGGAAGGGCTTCCCACTGCCAGAGGGCAGGGTTAGATGGGATATTGCAAAGGAATTGCTCCCTCTGAGGGTGGGGAAGCTCTGGCACAGGGTGCCCAGAGCAGCTGTGGCTGCCCCTGGATCCCTGGCAGTGTCCAAGGCCAGGATGGAGCACCCTGGAATAGTGGAAGGTATCCCTGCCCAGGGAGTGCAACTGGATGCCCTTTGAGGTTTTTCCAACTCAAACCACTTTATGATCTTATGATTCTGTGAAAATAAAATTAAGTTTGTGACTTATAAGAACCTCACAATAAAACTATACAAACTCCATTAAAATCCCTTCAAGATATATTTAATGGAAAACGTATAAAAAACATACCATATGTGATGTGGGCAAACTGGTATCAAAATTAATGATGTTTGGCTTCTCAGCTTCTTTACTATCTTGGTCTTCCACTTCCATTTCATTGTCATCCTCTTCCTCGCTCTCTACTGATAAGCACATACATAACATTGTGTAGAAATCAATCAGCAAAGACTGAAATACTGAGAAAAACCTGAGAATCAGGGAAATGCATTCAATATCCCCAGGCTACAGCCTTGCACAGGGAAATAAACCTGAGGAAAAGAATTTTCTTGCTGTTACAGCAAAATCATCGTTCTGTAGAAAGAGTCAAAAGCGGGTAATTTATTTCTGAAAGGCTAAAGAACCACTTTCCTTGGAAGGAATAACAAACAAAGGCTGTCGGTTCAGGTTTTCGCTGCAGTGGTACTTCCTTATCTCCGCTCTAAAGGTTTCCTGCCTGCACACCAGGTTGCCAGATAACTCCATTCCTTGTAGGACGCTGAGTGAAGTGTCCGAAGCAGCACAAACCTGACCAATCCAACTGCAAGTGAGTAAGAAGCAATGGGAAGCTCTGTATTCACGCAGAGGCTCTTGCTGGTATTTCAGATAATTTAACTGCTGTCAGCTTCTGCTGTGTCTACACCAAACACAAACCCAGCAAAGGCAGCTCCTAAGGAACAAATTGCAAGGCTCCAAGGGATTTCAGATATAAAATAGTATTTAAAAACTACTACTTCCTTCCCATTTCTCAGCCAGTCCTAAAATAATTTTCAGGCAAGAGGACAATTAAATTATCAGTCACTGCATTACTTGACCCTATTTATTTGAACACAAACATTATTTATACACCACGTTATGTCCAAAATAGATGCTAGCATAAACCAGTCTGCAGGATTCTCACACCAAGAGCTGCTGGGTAATGGATAATCCCAGTGGTGCTGAAAAACATCACTTAGACCTTCAAAGATATTACAAGACGGGAAAAAAAAATATTTTTGCAATAGTCTGTCTAGCTGCCTGCCTTTGCAATTAGTATCTTCTTAAAAAATAATCCAGAGCTGAAAATTTAAAAGGTGGAGGGATTCTCTCATCCTGAAGGGTTCTGTAGGGAAATCTCAAAAAAAAAAAAAGATGCTGCAGAAGCAAAGAATTTTCCTTCAGAAATGGGAGCACCACTAATTTTACTATTTCTGAGAGTAGGAGGACAAGAGAACAGTGAAGAAGGCATTAAAAGCTGATTTTGGAGAACCTTTTTCTCCCCTCTTTGGCCTCCAGACACATTTGTTAAATGCCCTCACAAAGTGTTTAGTCACTGGTCTTATTTCTGCTTCACCTCACTTACATTTTTTTAAATAGTGCATAGTTTACAGAACCAGCTCTTACAGATCCATCCTATATTGTATTTATCTCAGCAAGAAATGATCCAGCACGACAGGAAAGGAGGTTACAGACTCTCTTTGGTATTGTACCTAATTACAGTCCTTTAAGCAATGAGACACCATCTGCCTAATGACTGTTAAAAATACCCCACATCTATATGAAATTTCTTATATTCAATTAGCAACCCTAACCATGAACGACTACAAAATGTTTAATACGTGCAATACAGCCACTATTTTGCTCAGTGTGATGGAGGGCAAAAGCAGGAAGTTTTTGGTTGGTTCTGGGGCATCACTGCAGGATAGGGGAGGGAAAAAAATACTCGGATTTTTCCATGTGCTCCCATCCGGCTGCATCCATCATTAGCAGAGTTAACAGGGAGAGCCCGTCCCACTTGTTTTTCTGAACGCAGAAGGAATTAGCAGCAGTTGATTGGAAAGAACTGTGCCCTGCAAACTTTTGCTGGCTGCTGCCAAAAGCGCACAGTGGCTGCTGTGTGGTGCTGGTGGCTGAGGGACGATGACTCATTTCACTGCAGCAGCACCAGCGAGCCCAAAACAGAGAAAACCCCGGCGCCTTCCCTCTCCTCCTCCCTCTCAGCTGGCACAACAAGCTGAAGCTTTTACACCCCCAACTATTGGGGTTTATTTTTTTTTTTTTAATTCCAGGATTAGTAGCACCTCCAGACCACAGGAACGAGGGAGAGGCGAGCACTGAAGGCTACCCTGCATGAAAAAAAATCACATTTTCCTCATGCTGGTTCACTAACACAACTCAATCCACTCTCAGTGCCTTTGCGCAGAAATGAGGAAATATGAACCTCATCTAAGGAAAAGGGACAAGTTTATATATAGGTCATATTAAGGTTATATTAAGGCTGTATTTCCTAAAATATTCATGAAATAGCTTCTAGTAAGGCTATGCTTCCTAAAATATTCAGGAAATAGCTTACTGAGGTGATATTAAGGCTGTATTTCCTCAAATATTCAGGAAAATAGCTTATATTAAGGCTATATTAAGGCTGTATTTCCTAAAGTATTCAGGAAATATTTTCTTATTATTTAAAACATACAAGGCTAAAGAGCTCACAGAATTTCCTGCCATGGGAAATGACCCTGGTTCCTGGCAGGATTTCCTGCTCCCTTCTCCCCTGCATGCTTATTCTGAAATAATGCTTCTTTCCAGTTAAGCACAAGATGCTTCCCAAACCATTCGATCTCCTGTCAGCGTGGAGGCACCACACCCAGAAAAGCACGTTATTATGCAATAATTACGTGTAATTCCCTGGGTGAGGAATTGCACTGGTGTGTGTGACAGATAAGCCGGGCAGCACGTGGGACCCAGCCAGTCCCGAGCACCTCTGCTTCCCTGCTTATTTTCACAGGAAAGCATTTAAATGGAGCAGAGACTTCCTACAACAACACAGGTTTTCCTCAGGCTTTTGGTTTCACAGGTGTCTCAATGTACAGAGAAGTGCCTGGTTTGCCCACTCTGGTGGTAACCCCACCGCGCGTTTCACCCCATCGGCGGCCGCAACACCCGTGACCGCGTGTCCCCTCCTGCACCGCACATTTACGGCCTCGGTGGAGCATTTACGGCTTCGATGGATTTGTAGGAGCCCAGGAGCAGAGGCCGCAGGAGCCCGCGGCCCCACGGGCCGAGCTTCGTCCTCCGCCGCCTTCCACCGGCCGGGAGCGCCCACAGCTCCGCGGCCCGGCACTGCCGGCCCCCCGCGCTCCCCGCACCGCCCGCGGCCTCTCCCCGCTTCCCCTTCGCTTCGCTTCCCTCCTCTTTCCCCTTCTCTTCTCCTTCTCCCTCTCCCTCTCCGTCTCCGCCTCCGCTTCCTTTCCTTCCCCTCTTCCCCTTCCCTTCCCCGCCCCGCCCGCCGAGCCCCGTCCCGGCGCTTCCCCCGCGGGTTCCCCCTGGCCCGGCCCTCACCGGGCACCAGCTGGAGGTGGTTCCCCATGTTATCTCGGGGCTCTCCGCCTCGGTCCTCGGCGGCCATCGCTGTTTACCCGGAGAGCAGCCTGGGAAGGCGCCGGGGCGGGGGCAGGAGGCGGGCGGAGGAGGAGCCCGAGCCGCCGCCGGGG
This sequence comes from Struthidea cinerea, assembly GCA_013397865.1. NCBI lineage: Eukaryota > Metazoa > Chordata > Aves > Passeriformes > Corcoracidae > Struthidea > Struthidea cinerea. Next base: position 572,073 of record VZTI01000538.1, on the reverse strand, counting down.
GCCGGGAGCCGAGGGCTGTGCGGCAGTGAAGGCTTCGCGCTCACCGCAGCCGCTCGCACCGACCGTGGGGCGGTGGCTCTGTGTGCCCGGGGAGGGACAGCCCTTTCCGCCTGGAGGGCTCGGGGGTGGCGGGGACAGCGGTTCCTCCTCTGCTCACGGGGCACGGCCGTGGCTGACCCGGGTAGGGCGGCTCCGGGTGGCGCACCGGCGGCGAGTCCCCAAAGCGCTTCATGCCCGGGCCCCGCTGTGAGCATGGGAGCGGGGCTGGGTGTGAATGAAACCCGCGGTGGGTTAAACCTCATGGGTAAATGGCTTGAAAAGAAACTGCACAGTATTAGATAAGAATCTTTCAGCACAAGAGAGACTTGGAGAGGGTGCAGCGAAAGGCCAGGGAGGTGCTGCGGGCGCTGGAGCATCTCTGCTGTGAGGGAAGGCTGAGCTGGGGTTCTTCGAGCCCGAGAAGAGACGGCCGGGGGGGATTTTATCCGTGCACACAAACTTCAGTAATTTAATTATTAAATTTATTAGTTACGGTGCCAAGAGGATGGAGCCAGGCTCCTCTTGGTGGTGCCCAGCAATGGCACAAGAGGAACGGGCAGAAAGTGATGCCCAGAAGTTCCACCTGAACACGAGGAAAAACTTCATTCTTGTGCAGTGATCGAGCACTGGAACAGGTGCCCAGAGAGCGCGTGGAGTCTCCTCACTGGGGACGTTCCAGAGCCATCTGGACACAACCCTGGGCCCTGTGCTCTTTGAAGAGCCAGAAACGGCTCATGGGATGCAAAAACCCGGCTGATACACCCCAAAAAGTTCGGTGCAGCTGCCTCCGCACTACCCAACTCTCACACAAATGCCCCGTCTCATCATTTATTATCATTACCTTCCCCTTTAAAAAACCTCAAACAAAAAAGCCATATCACAGCCCTGGAATTTTTCTATTAAAATGTTTAAATTTAACTGCTGAAATTTTTATTGCATTCTTCATTACAAATGACTACATCCCATACGGTGCTCCAGAGCATTTCACAATTCCTCTGTCTGAGCCCTGTTCTGTTGTTTTCTCTCTAAAAAAGCGCTTTTTTTCAGAGAAAAAATCTGCACTTTCTGCTTTTCAGTACCTCCCATTTCAGTTCAGCAATAATATTCTCCCTGCATCAGTGACAGAGGAAACCAATGATTAGCCAGCAAGCAAAACACTAATTTTTATATTTTTTTAAAATCAGATTTAAAGTGGTTTAGAGAAACACATTTAGAAGACAAATAGCACTCTAATTGCTTTGCCATCATGGGTGGAAAATTCCCAATCATTATCTCTACTGACCTGACTGTACCTTTAGAGCAACAATCAATATCACATTTGCCAACGAGCACAAACATGCCCATGATGATACATTAAGCATTTATAAAATACAATAATCACTTAAATGATTAAGTTATGATTCCGTAACTTTTTCTGCACTGTCTCAGTGCAATACACGTAATTGCAGGGTATCTGGTAATATACCGTAATTAAAAAAAACTGAAATGTTTTTGTTGACGGGCTGGCTGTCCCGTTCCACTGTAAAAGGGGAAGCCGGGAAGGATTCTTTTGATAGATTTTTCTGACAAAAAAATCAAGCACTAACAAAACAAACAAACAAACAACAACAAAAAAGAAACCTAAGGGTTCTTACTAAAAAAAAAAAGGGGGGG
>VZTI01000538.1:510801-569445 GCA_013397865.1 Struthidea cinerea | reverse complement strand
TTTTTCGGCGGGAATTTTTCGCGGGCATCCGGGTACTTGCCCTCACAGGCACAGCCGGCGTGTGGGGGGCGGGGATCTGCTCGCGGCCTGACCATGGAGGCCTGACCATGGAGGCCTTCCCTGCCCCGGCCGGCACCGGGGGAAGCCTTCCCTGCCCCGGCTCGCTGCCGGGTGAAGCTTCTGTGGGCACAGGGCAACACGGTTCTTTTATAGGAATTTTCTTCACCTCATTTGTGGCATATGTTGAGGCACATATATTGGTCCCTCTCGCTGGCCAACTGAAGAATTAAAAAATGATGAGCCCCTTCTCCAAACCCAGGGATTTTATTAAATATTATGCTAAACATTTTAAAATTCTTTCGATATGCTAAAATACTTCGATTTCTGTTGGGTTTTTACTAAGTTGCTGGGGGTATATTTGAGTCACACTTTTAAGCTTGTTTCTGCACTCTTCAGGGATAGATCTTATTTTTTAGATCCTGAGGCTCCTGGGATTCTCAAAAAAATCACATGACCCAAGGAGCTGGGGCTTCTTTTAGGAAACCCTAAATTCAATAATAATCATAATAAAATGCTATGTAGTGGAAAGTCTGGGAGTATTACGGATGCTGTTGCACCTCTTTATCACCCTAACCCTGCTAACAGCTCTGTGTATGAGCACTGTAACTCCAGCAAGTGCCTTAAATATAAATTCAACCCCCAAATGGGGCATTAACTCTAATTTAGACTCTAACTATAATTTACAGACATCACTATTCACCAGGTCTTCCTACGGGGCTGTAGTGAAGACACTGACGATTTGGGGTGAAGATTTCTTTTGAGATAGGGGACTTTTGTTGAGTTCCACATCACCATCAGGACGTTTACTAAATGCACTAAGGTGTAATTAACTTTGAGGGTTTTAAATTGAACCTGCTAGAAAACACATTTAACATAGAAGTATTGATATTTATTATCACAAAAAGCTGTCATTAGTTTGAAGAGTCATTAATCTGACACTTGAATCCCGCCCAGCACGAGGTGTGTTCCCAAACCCAGACTGGGAGTACTGGAAGTTGTTTCCTGTTTCTCCAGCAGGATTATCCCCACGTCGGGTTACAGAAAGGTTCAGGCTGAAGAGCAATGTGCCAATCCCAAGCAATTGCCGTAAATTTGGTGAGGGCAAGTATTTGTATATCCCAGAGGCCATCAGTTAATCCGGTCTGAGAATCACCCAAGTTATTGTCATTATGTGAACTCAGAGCACTCCAAGATCGTGAAGGGCTTTTTGCTTTTGAGCAGCTGCTTACCAAAGATACACACAAGACAGCTGGGACGAGCGCCATTTTATTTAGGAGGGTTATTTGTAAGAGGGCTGATTTAGAAACAAAGTTTAAATTTCATGCCACCAGCCCTCAGGGATTTCATCCCTAAATTCATCTCCAGTGGCTGGTTGGGAATAGTGGCTAATTGCAAGGTTGTTTTTGGTTAACCAGTGAGTAGTTTGGGAGTCAGAGCCTGTTAATAACCTTTCCAGAAGAAAAAGAAACAAAGGGAGAGGAATGTAAAGGATATTGAAATGTAGCACTATTTAGAGTTAATGTTAATTTAGAGTTAATTTAGTCTTCATCCTGGGTCATACTCGGGATGGGGAAAGCAAAGGACTGAGTGCTTGTTCCCTGAGTACAGGCGCGGTTCTCAACACAAAGAGTTTGCAAACGAACACCAAGCCTCCCCCTTGCCAGTCATTCACGAAACAGATCATTGCTCTACCCAAAATACAACTGTACCTCCCCAAAATGTGCCATTTGGTCACTTTGGTATTTAACCACTGTGCTTTTCCTTCCATTTTCCCTCTCCTGCGTCCACTTCCTGACTATCCTCAGGAGGAAAACTGTGTGACTGGTAAGAAGATAAAGTAAGAGGAAATGAGAGCAGCTCTACTGACAAAATCTTCCCTGTGTGAAGTTCCAAAGCTCCTTTCCATCCCTCAGCTCCCTTCTCTCTCCACGCTGGTTGAGAACAGAAGTTGTCAATGTCTAAGCAGCCAACGCACTCCCTCGTCCCCACCTACATCCTTGAATCAAGTGGAAAATTCAAATATTCCCGATATTTCTGGGAGACGAAGCACTAGATGGTGCTGTAACATCCTCTTTTGCAGGTTTCCTCCGGCAGAATTATTCAGCTGGGCTGCTCTGCGAGCTTTGGAGCTTCTGGTTTTAGGAGATTCTCTGCAAACAATGGGAAAGTTTGATCTACAACCTTACCCTTTTAAATGAGGGTTTGTGTGTTTCTGCAACGTGCTGGTTTGACTGGGCGGTTTAAAAAGGAGTCTGGGTAGTCTAATTAAACTGGTAAAAGCCCTGTGTACATGTGCCTTTGAAGTCTGCCCTGCCAATACATCGGCTCGTTATCCACCCAAACCTGCTATTCCAGGCAGAACCAAGCAATCTGTCCAAGTATTCCAAGATAAAAAGTGACCCCCCATCTTTAGACAATTTATTAAACACTGACAGTAGAAAGCAACTACAGGACAAAAAGAAAATCTATACCTCAGACATGAAAAAAGCCAATTACAAAAAGTACATGAAGCCACTTTCATACCAACAGCCAGGCAGCCCCAACACTGATGACACTGATCATGTCCACATGGCCATGGAAATTCCTGGCTTTCCAAGTGACCAGCTGGACTTGCTACTCCCTTTGTCACCACTTTGTTGCACAAATTAGGGAGATGTGTTGCCTGCCAGTCCCCAGCAAACAGGGAAAAATTCCTTCTTTAACTGTAAAAGCAGCCCACTTCTGAGCTGTCAGCTCTGCGCACACCACGTTATCAGCTGTGCCATCCCAAAAACACTGCATCATCTGCGTTGTCCGTGTCAATATTAAATGTACTCTAAGAGGACACAAACCACGGAGGAAGGTGACTCCAAAAATGTAAGAATCACTGATGGGCAGAACTGCTCTCAAGTGAGAGTGGCTGGACAGTGCTGGGAAGTTAAAGAGCAGCAGAGGACCAGTTTATCCCTGGAAGCTGATTCTTGCTTCAGCTGGCAGCCCAGGGAGAACAGGGCATATTTACAATTCCTTTTCATATTTGCTGCCTGGGTCAGGCTGGTGACAAAGGAGCAGCTCTGAATATGCAAGAGGCCCCAGACAAAGGGCCCGTTAGCCAGACATGCCCATTACTATGCGGAGAGGCAAATTCTCCTGCCACTGAACCCTCGCCAAGCAACAAAACTATTTGGCAAGTGTGCAAAACCCATATTCCACGCAAGTGACAGACAGCATGGCAGGGAAAGCAAATGGGGCTATAAACACAAATTTGGTTCAATAAAGGGAATGAAAAGTGAGGGGAAAACTCTGTAACACTGTCTGGAAGGGGGCACCAAAGCAAAGGGACCCCAGGTCCTTTGGTAGCCTTGAGAAATATTGCTGTAAATCCAGAGCTGCCAGACACTGCTCCCAGACCACCTGAGATGTGTCTGTAGCTTTCAGGTGCAGGTTAGCACAGACCTCATGTATCCATTGCAAAGAAGATTTATCAGAGATAAGGGTTTGATAGTTCCTTTGATTTTTTTCTATCACAATTTTTTTGGTCGTTTTTATGTTAATGAGGTCCCAAAAATTTAACCAGCATAAACAAGAGAGATTCCACTGAGTCTTACAAGCTATAACATTGCTTTTTCCCTCTCCGTTGTTCCTGCTGGCTCTGTCAGCAAGTTCAACGTGTATACAATTCAATGTATATATAGTTCTGGACATGATTTCCCAGGAAGATCCAAGTAGCCCTGTCTGAACAGGAGTTTATACAGAGCTCACTGCAGTGGTTTTATCCATGTATTTATTACCCAACAGAGGCAAACTGTTCCCATATATTATGTAAAATAATGTAAATGGGTGTATATACATTTAGATAGAGGGAGCTTGTTCATAAATCTCACTTCAGTTTAAAATACAGAGCACTGAGTATGAGCTAAAAGTACTGTTTTTCTTTCACTGTGCATTTAGAGCAGGCTCCTGTCGTTATCCATGCAGGGAAATCCCTCGGAATTCAGGGAGCTTGAGAGAAGTTAATATGGTGACATTTACAACAATATTGTCCTTAATCTTGGGAATTTATCCTGGAAGCTTGCCTGCAGTTTGTCTTGGGGAGGAAGTCCTGTAACTTCCACAGATGATGGCAGTGAAAACCTATCACTGGGAGGGAAAGAACATAGCAAAGGCTTGGAAATCAAGACCTTTTGGGGTTTTTTCACATCATAACTTACTAAAATTAAGTAGAGACTGAGCACACTGTCTTTGCAGTCTGCTTAGTTAGGGTTTCTCTGTTTCTTGGGTTAAAAGATATTGTTAACATCATTCCCCAAGTTTTTTTAGTAGTGGCACTGAGTATTGCATCACTCTGATCCAAAGTGGGTGCACTGCAAAGATGGGGAAAAAAATGCTGAACTGTAAGGGACATAAACTGCATGTAATGGACATAAATACCAAACTCTGCTGGATTTCTGCCAGGGGGAGCAGAGGAATGGACTCTCTAGATGTGCTCTTATGCTTTTGCAGTTCTCATTTTCATAGAAGCATAAAATGGTTTGGTTGGAAGGAACCTTAAAAATCCTCTCATTCCACCCCCTGCCAAGGGCAGGGACACCTTCCACCACCCCAGGTTTCTCCAAGCCTTGTCCAGCCTGGCCTTGATGTCACACACATTCCAGCCATGCAGATCCATGACCTTCCCAGTCCTCTCTGTGGCATTTCCCAGCAGGAGGCCCCGAGCCTCCGTCCCCTTGGAATAGCCCAGTCCCTTTGGGAGCTTGATAAAGCCTTGGAGGTGTTCAGATTCCTCAGCTCCCCCACGTTTCAAATCCTTCCAGCTGCCAGTTTTGTCTCTGCTGGAAGGAAAAAAGGATCTTGCTGTGAGGCAGCCTCTGTCAGATCACCTCTCTCACGTACGAAACCGCTCACAGAGTTGTATTTTCTCTTTACCAGCATAACCAGCGCATCAAGAGGATTCCCCTACCTGAGAGAACATCCCAGTGAAACACTGAACTCACTTACTGCTTTGAAGGACTTTGGATAAAGCAACAGTGAGAACCTCCGCTGGGAATGGCAGGGAAATACACGTTCAGGAACACGGAAATTCTCACTCTGCACAAGATGTTCTGGGTATTTGATTTCCAGCGCCTTCAGAGGACTACCTGAATATTTAACTGGCATCAAATCAGCTCTCAATGGAGAGTTTGCTTGTGCCTGTGCATTCTGAAAGGTAAAAAATAACTCAGTAATCAGATTTTAAGCTGTTACCTAATTGCAGAGAAGGTAGCACTGCAGAAAAACCCCAGCACTTCAGTCCTTAAGAGTTCTCACACCGAATTTTCACCTTGTTTAAGGGCAGATGTACACAGATTCCAGAAGGAAACAGATGTTTTCATCCCATCCCAGCTCCTTCATGGGGGTAATTGCCTGTAAATAGTGAGGTTATTAAAGCTATTAGTTGAATATCACTACCTACCAAGCATGACAAATTCATCAGAGTAGAAGTTCTACCACAGAAGTCCCACTGAAAGTTCATTTCCTCCAACGGCTGCATGTTTAAGGATATTTTCAGCAATAGATCATATTTTGTGGGCCATTCACCCAACAGGTGATTTCCTCCAATGTTCGGAATCACTGGAAGCTCTCCACTTTACAATACTAATACTGCCCTAAAATTTGTCATTGATTTCCACCTCACGAGTTTTAAGATCCTGAAGAAGCCAACAAACTCTTCCACAAGGACCTGACCTTCATTTAATGACCTGTCATGATCAGTGGATATAAAAACAGTAACAACCAAACAGAGATACAGATTTACCTGGTTTTCCCCCTTTTTTATTCATTCTATTTCATATAATTCAAATATTGTAGGTTCTTACAGGGTTTAAATATACATATTGTCTAAATATGCATCATACAGCTAGGCATGTTTTCTTCTGAGTGTTTTTTAAATAATACATTTTGTACATGTAATTTTTTGGCATTTAGTCACACTAGAATGGAGGCCAATTCATTTTGCCTTTGCCTAAATTTCTGAAAATTCAATCAGTCGATTAATCTTTTATTACTAATATGGACATACAAACAATTTCCTAATGGTTCTAGAAGATCATGGCTGGACGGAAAATTGGATGTATTCTCTCATTTTAAATTTCCTATTGTTTAGGTGCAGAATCTCACCACCCATTCCGTGTTATGGAAGGCAGATCTGAGGCACAAAAGGCGTGAGACTGCTGGGAATTAATTTCCAAAGTCAGGTAAAATGTCATTCCATTGTTCGTTTGTAAATCATCCCCCCAGCACCTGTAGCATAAGGAAATGAAAAATGGGACAGACTATTAAGCTAAATGGCCTTTTGGAAAGCTGGAGTGAAAGCTTTACAAATGATGTATTGTGGGAGGGCAGCTCAGTGTTTTCTGTGGTTTCTTTATGGTTTGTTCTTCCCCCGGCTAAACTGGGATTGAAGTGAAAAGGGGCCTGACCAGACATGTTTTCACTGACTCCATCATTAGGGCCTGACACTCCACTGGAAGAGGACCAGTCGTTCTATCAAATGCAAAACGCAGTAATTCCCTTTTAATGCCCTATTTGTTGGGAGCTGAAGAAGGCTGAGAAACGGAGCCTTGTGTCCCCTGAGTGCCTCTAAAAGTGCTCAGCCCCGGCAGCCAGAGGGACCAGGGTCCATACCGCAGCGGAGCCGCCCTCCCTGCCTCATCCCAGAGACCTTTCCAGGGCACTTTCTGCAGCAGTAATTGGTGGTGCAGTGGGATTTTAACCCTGGCATCCAGGAATGCTGCTCCAGGAAGTTGGGGATAACTCACAGGTTTCCCAGCTGGAAACGCACAGAGCGTGCTGTGGCTGATTTATTCCATATCCAGCGCTTCATGTCCAAAGAGCCCCTGGGGCAACTGGTTTGAGCATAAATGGTTCAGTGGTTTCCTACTGCATCCACCCTCATGCTCTTTCCAACCATTTCATTTCTGGGAGTAGTTTTGCAGTAATTCTGGGTTTATTTCTCAATAAAGCTTCTAAACACAGTGGATTCGGGGATATTTTTAAAGATGAATTTCTTTCATTTTCAAACCTGAGAGGTCTCCTTCCGTCTTCTTATAATGGGTCAGAAAAGGACAAATTGTACATGGAACAGCTTTGCTGATCTTAAGGCATCTAGGAGCTAATTTCCAAGGGAAATTCCAGCTGGCTGTGGCTTGTAAGAATGTGCATTCCTACCTCCATCAGAACGTAGAAGTGCATTGGAAACAAGATGAAAATGGTAGTCCAATGTTATTTAAACTTAGCCGAAAGAATGCAGTTCTGGGTTCCGTAAGAGTTCAATGCATCCTCTCTTCACCCCTGGGAGCTGAGCAAACACCACGTGGAACAAGCCTGCACTTCCCTGGGAGTGGCAAAAGTCAGGTTCAGACAGGAAAACTGCCCCATCCAGCAGCCCTGCTGGAATTGTGTTATCCCCGACACTCCCCGGCTGCCAGGAACACCCAGGGAACACTGCAGAGCTCCCTCCTGACTGAATTAGAGGCGATGCTTATGATTTGATTAATTACAAGAGAACCAAAGGCAGCTGCCATTCAGTGCAGACATTAATTCCGATCATCGCAGAGTTTTTCCGGAGCCGCGCTCTGCGGAGCTGTGGGGAAAATCCTTCCTCTCCAAGTGCAGCCCTATCCCTGCCACACCCCCGGCAGCAGCCTGGAGGAGGCACTGGGGTCAGGTGTGCAGAGGGCATCACACTGGGAAGACTGGTCAGTGTGCTTGCAGTTCAGAGATCACTTCATTTCTTTAATTCTAATGCTCATTCAATTTTAATCCTTCCCTGTGAGGGTGGGCAGGCCCTGGCACAGGGTGCCCAGAGCAGCTGGGGCTGCCCCTGGATCCCTGGCAGTGTCCAAGGCCGGGCTGGACGGGGCTTGGAGCAGCCTGGGACAGTGGAAGGTGTCCCAGTCCCAGGGAGTTGGAATGAGATGATCCCTAAGCTCCCTTCCAACCCAAACCATTCCATGGTTCCGTGAGATCCCTGCCCAGGCTGGACGAAGGGCCTGACCATGGACTTATCAAACATTCCACATGCAGAGCCTGGTGCTTGGGAAGGAATAACCCCTTCCAGACCTCAGGCTGGGGCTGACCAGGGGAAAATCCCTGCTGAGGATGCCCTGGGCAAAATCTTTTCATTGGACCAACTGCATTCCTGAGTCACCTGAATAAAAAGGATTCAGCCTAAGGACTGTCTGGATCTCCTGGAGCAGAGTCAAAGGCAAAGAATCTATTCCATTGACAAAATAATTAAACCATTAATAACTGCATGCATATAACTTTGGGGACTGAATGATATCAATTAAATTCAATTAACATCTGCACAATGCTTTGAGGACATAAAATGTCATGTAACTCCAAAGAAATGTTGGAATTAATCCTATTAATCCTATTTTTAGGATTTATTAATCCTAAAATAGTTTGTGCTGCATTAGCACACTGCTAAATGTGAAAATCACGAGAAGCAAAGGCAGGGGTACTCCAAAGATTTAGGGTGGTTGGTAATCCCTTTGTATGAAAAAATAAGGTTTTTTTTCCTGAAATCCAGTTCCACTTGAAACTGGCAGTTACAGGTAAATCAATATTGATGCCATTTAAAAAGAACCATATTCTTTGTATAGCTATTGATTCTAGCAGGAGTGACTAAAGGAAGGATATACATAAATATACCAAGAGAAGAAGAGTTGGATATTAATGTCATCTTTTATCATTGTGGGCACTAACATGGCTGGAAAGTATTGATTACCTTAAAAGCCCCTAATAACTAAAGAACTATTGACTTAATATTTTCTCTAATCCTCCATGAAATTTTACAGTAAGTCCTGATGTATTTTCTGTTAAGAGTTTTAGGGCTGAACTATATCATGTACTTATCTGGAGTGTCAGCTCTGGGGCTTACACTGCAGCTGATGAGAGCTCTGCTAAAGGTGAGGAATAACTCCCAAGATTTAAGTCTGGTTTCAGGGATTTTGGAAATAGATACATCTGCTAATGTCTATTATTCTATAGCTTTTGTCTTTTGAATTATCTTTATCATTAGGGAATAATCTAATATACATTTATTCAGTGGAAACAAGGGTTCTGCTCATAATTACTCAACTACAGCTGTTCTGAAAATTCCCTCAGCATTGGATAAGTGTCTCAACAGCCTTTTTTATTGCTTCCTATTTTCTTAGCACACTCACAGCCTGCCTTCCTAAAACTCCAGTGGGTGATACTCGTCCAAGTTAAATAAGGGAACAGTGAAGGGAAACTTACCCAAACACCTGAACTTTTCCAATCCCTCAAAGTGAGTGGATCCTCTACTTCCAGCCCCTGCCACGGGCAGGGACACCTTCCACTGTCCCAGGCTGCTCCAAGCCCCGGTGTCCAGCCTGGCCTTGGGCACTGCCAGGGATCCAGGGGCAGCCACAGCTGCTCTGGGCACCTTGTGCCAGGGCCTGCCCACCCTCACAGGGAAGGATTTCCTCCATCTATCCAATGGAAATCTACCCTCTTTAGATTAAGACCATTCCCCTTGTCCTGTCTACATCCTGGCCCCTCAGATCCTGCATTGTCATGGAGCAAACAGATGTTTTCACTTTGATTGACGTTTCGTTTGAGTTCCAAACAAACAGCTGACAGTTTTCCAGCCCCCATGGATGCTCCTGAATGCCCTTTGCACTGTGGTTCCACTCACCTGCCTCCAGTATCCCATTCCTACCCATCCCAAACTGTCCAGCCCTCCACCCCTACAAACCTCACCTCCCCAAAGTGCCAATGCAGAGACAAGCTTTGCTCGCCCGCAGCAATTCCCCTGAGCCAAATTCTATCCATTTCAAGCCTATTTACAGAAATACCTTCAAGATCTCACTACCGAACACCAGAACTGCAAGAATATCTTCGCTTTTTCCAAAAAGATTAGAGACTTTTAGATGAGAACTGGTTGCAGAAACAATATGGAAAGAGAAGTGCAGTTCTAGAGTTCCCTGTGCCTGACACCCTTCCCATCACCTGAACAGCATCCCTGGGTGAACTCCTATTTTCCAAGACCTCTTTATGGAGTGAAGGTGATACATAATGGGATCCAGCAAAGAACAGACTTTTTTTCCCTTGCCTCCAGTAAAATCAAGGACTTCCCCTGATCCCATGAGCCACATCTAATCCTCAGCGATTGGTTTTGGCTCAGTCCTGTAATCACTTATTTATGGAAGTCTCTCGATTACAGGAGCAGCCTCATTAAAACAAGTGGGGCAGTTTTTCATGTGCTCCTTGCAGGGCCAGGGCCCCTCAAAGCCACTGAAGCCCCCGAGTCCTACTTTAAGCTGGGCCTTCCCCTGGGTCCCCCCAGGCCTCGGGCGGGATCAGCATCGTCCCCATCACAGGCTGAGGAGGGAACGTGTGGGGAGCTCACACCCTCACTCACACCCAGGGCAGCTGGCCCTCCAGCTCTGTCCTTACAGGAGGCAGAGCACAGCACTAATTATTTTAATGACTGGAAATGAACTGTGAATTTCTTAAGAGCCATTGAAGCAAAACGCTTTGAGTCAATCTCCCCACATTAATACCAGAGTGCTGGAGATTGCTCATATCTTTGAGATGATGAAGTACATCTGCTAGATTTCCCTAGCTAATGGTAGGCCAAGTGTTAAAATATCAAACTTTCCCTCACATCCTTCTGATGAAATAGAGGAAAAGGACAAAAAAGAAACCCCCCACAGCACCTTCCACTTGAGCCGTGCTGAGCTGGAGTGCTGGTGTCCATCAGTGCGTCCCCAGGGACACCTGGCAGGGAACGGGCAGGGCCACACTGCTCCTCTGGCAGCACCTGAGTGGCACTGGGATCCCCAGGTGGCTCGGGATGCTGTGTGGGATGCAGGATGCTCTGTGGGATGCAGGATGCTCTGCTGCACAGGGCCTGCGTGCGTGGCTGGCTCTGCAGTGTGTCATCTCCAGACCAGCAGTTATTCATTCCTCTATCCCTGTTTGCTGATTCCTGCTCTAACTGTGCTGTTCATTGCTGATTTGCTTTTTCTTTGTATATCCAAGGAAATGCAAATATGGAATTTAATCAGGTGGATGAGACACGACAGCCAGTGTTTGCCAAACAGTTTAGTGAGCGTGAGCACCTCCATCAGAGACAGAAGTTGCAGCAGCTTTAACAGACAACATTCAGGCAGCTCTGAGCATCCAAGCAGAAAGAAATCACCTAAAATCATGATTCATTTTTTAAAATGCTGCCTGAGCTTGAGTCCCTTAAAAATAAAAACGTCATTACTAATTCAGGGAAGTTTTCATTCAGTCACAAATGCTGGCGTGCAAGTGTGGTATACACAGACATGGAGCAGCCCTCAGCGCTGGGCTCGGGGTCAGAGCTGTCTCCAGAGTGCCCGGGAAGAGCAGCCCTGGCCACGGAGACCTCATCCAGCCTCTCCTAGAGGGGCAGGGCCATCCAGTGCCATTAACGGCTCCTGCTCTGTGTGGAGGCAGCATAATGTGCATCAGATTGCAAATGGAGCTGAGATTAAACACAGCTTTTAATGGCTCTGCAAACACATCTGGGAAAAACATCAGAGCATTCATCACTAAATTAACTCCTCATTTTTGCCAATATGGCCCTGTTTGCATTCCACTGCAGCCTAGCCTCTGCAGATGCCTTCCCTCAGCTTAGGCAGTGCTGGAGTTCCTTACTTCAGGAATAAATGCTCATTTTTGCTGTCAGGCATAAAATGGAGCAGAAGGATTTCCACAATGCTCAGCCTGATGCTCCTGATCGTGGGTGATGCCAACCAGAACCCTCTGTCTCAGAGGCTGGGGTGCACACACCACAGCCCAGCTCCAGGTCCGTAATTAGCAAGGAGTTCAAGGAATCCACTCTTTTTTCTTCCCTGCTCTAGGAATACTCTGAGGAGATTGTGGTCCTCAAAGACACTTGTTACTTGAATGGATTTAGCCCATTTCATTTCAAAAGCTCTGCTGGAAAAGGCCATAGAAGCTGAAATTCCAGACTCAAGTGCCATCAGTTTGATAACAGGTTTGGAACAGGTTTCCCAGAGCAGCGGTGGCTGCCCCTGGATGCCTGGAAGTGTCCCAGGCCAGGCTGGATGGGGCTTGGAGCACCCTGGGACAGTGGAAGGTGTCCCTGCCCATGGCAGGGGTGGCACTGGATGGGCTTTAAGGTCCCTTCCCACCCACACCAGTCCGTGATAAGTGACACCACGGTCTTTCTCCTCCCTGATTACACATCTGCTAACACTCTCCTGGAGAGAATATTCAAAAGGAGAAATCGGGCAGAGTGACTTCTCCTCAGTGTTAATATTCCCTTTCCAGGTCATCCACCAGCACTCAGCCCTGTCCCACAGCAGCCGTGCAGGACCCTGTCCCTGTGGGCACACAGAGCCCTCTGCAGAGACCGCAGCAGGATAATTCACTTGTTACAAGGTGTTGCCCACCTTGTAACCAGGGCCAGTTGTACAAACCTGCCCGCTTCAGTGGAACCCTCAGCAGGGTTCATTGTCCTTGTTCTCTGCCCTGTGCTGCAGCCTCTGCCGGGACACCAGCAGCAGAACTCTGCCCCTTCGGCCACGTTCTCTCCATTTTTAAGCACTGAATAATTTACCAGCACAGTTCTGTTACTGCAGTATTGCTCAGCTCACATCACTTTGGTGGCTCTTACTCCTTAAATTCAGCTGGGCGCTCTTGCACATGCCCATGGCTGATCCCAGAACACCGAGTCCTCCAGCCCGTCTCCAACCCCTGTTCCAGCATCCCAGCTCCTACCTTGTCTCTGTGATGGAAATAATCATATTTCATAGTCACTGCTACATCCCTGCCCGCTCTGGCCTGCTGAGCCTTCAGCTGACCCCTGCGGTGCCTTTGCTTAGGCAGCCAAAAATTCCAGGGTTTGGAACAGGAGTGCAACACTTTCTCCTTGGAAATACTGCTGGGAGAGCAGCTCATTCCCTGGCCTTGCCCATCGCTCCCAGGGTGAGCTGAGAAACCAAACCCAAGATGAATTCTCTCCAGTAATTTTCCTTTTGCCCATTACCTTGTGCTCAGTATACCAGAAGTGCACATTTCTGTGTGGCTCAGAGATAAAGAATTGTTTAGATGTTTATTAAACAACAGAGCTGAATGAAATCAGTGCCATTATGTTGTCTGGAGGATGGAAGTTAATTGGAAGACACAATGATTTACTCCAGTTTGAAATACCAAGTGGGGTTTGGAGTAAGTTAATGACAACGAGGATCAGAATGAGACTGTGGAAAATGGATATTTTATTTTAATTCCTACTGAAGTACTTTTGTAAATGAGTTTGCTCTCGCCTCACTGTGAGAGGTTCCTCCCGGCTTGCTTTGCTGTGCCACATTTAAATGTTATCCAAGGGCACGTTAAATACAATCACTGAACACTGTACAGCAACTTAATTTTCCAAATAAAACACCAGAGAGGAGCCAGAGTGGCAACCGGGGGGAATCTCCTGGACAAAGGAGATCCAGAAAAACAAGTGCTGGGAAGCTGAGGAGCAGGGGCATGCCCATCCCTCACTCTGCCCCCCGCAGCACTCCCACAAAGGTTTGGATCGTGTCAATCCAAAATGTCACCACTGCCGTTTGGGAAAAGCCAGTGTGGCATTTTCAGAGTGTGTTTCCACCTCTGCCTGTTGTGCCTGCACTAATTTCTGATGCTGAGGGGGATTTTTCGGTAGAAGAGGCACATCTGCAGCAAATGCCGTGCATTTATTCCCTAGAAAAAAGACAAATAATAGGAAGGGCTCCAAATGCTCCCAGCAGCAGTGGAATGACTGCACAATGGCCCTCAGAGCCCAGTGAAGATCTCACAAAGCTAAAGTGGGATTTATATTGCAGATGGCAGAGACAGGAATGGGGCCATTAACGGGAGAGCTCTAGTCTGGGAAAGGAGGGGAAATGGGGCTTTTCCCACCGAAATGCTTAGGAGGAGATTGCCAAGAGCCTGGAATGCCAAAGCCAGGCACCAGCAGATGGTGTGGGGGCATCTCCGGGGCCTCACGCTCCTGGATGGGCAGAGGCTCCCAGAAATTAGAAGCATTGTTGGGAAATGGTAGGAAAAGAGAAGCTGTTGATTTTCAGCATCCTGAGAGCATTTCCTGCAGTGGAGGGCAATGACAAGAGAAGGGAAACAATTCCCGGGAGCTGTTCCTGTGTTGTCCCTCCTGTGTCACTGCCACATCTCACCGGGGCGGATGCAGAGCAGGGATGCTCCACTCACCTTGTCTTGCGTCCAAGGACCTTAGAGCCACACCTCTGTTATCCCAGCTCCTTTCTGAGGGCACAGAACTCCCTCAGCTCCCCTGACTTATTCTGAACCAGGATTAAATGGCATTTTGTGCAAAGGCATTTTTGTTGCTATCGAGAGATGGTCAAATTCCCCCATCACATCATGCCAGGAAATCCAATGGTTTCCTCAGCAACTTCCCATCCTCCTCCTCTCCCATGGGAGAATCAACCTCCTCCCTCCTTCCTCTTTCACCTCCTCCTCCTCTTCTTCCATGAAAGACAAGGCGCCAGCTGGCATTAAGAAAAAAAAACACATTTTCTTCTCTCCTCCTCCCCACCATAACATTTATGAGTTTCAATTTTACTTGTTTGGAGCAGCCACCAGTTTGGAGCAGCCTCTTGCTGGCCCTGAGTGTGTCACCCGCCCCAGGAGCTGGGGACGGTCCCATGAGCCACTGATCCCTGATGGCACCGAAATGAATCCCACTGGCACAGGCTGACCACATCCTCTCAGCATTTCATTACAACCTTCTTCTCCCCCCCTTTCATTTCTTTTTACATCTCTCTCCCACTGATCTCTTAATCCCTGCCTTCACCAGTTGTTTATTGTTCATCTAAACATCTCCTGCCATTGTCTGATATTCCCTTCCAGCTCTCCTCAAGCATTTGGCTTCTCCTGCCCTTCCTTAGCATCAACCAGTGCAGGACCAAACCCCACTGCAGTCCTTCCAGTTTAACATCTGCTTTGGTTACTCCAGTTACTCTTCCATAAGGTATTTCCAAACAATCTTGTAGCTCCAATATTTTGCTCCGCTACCAAACCCGGAGCTCCCACAGAGCTCTTCTGGAGGAATCTGAATTTACCACAGGTTTAAAGATCACCTTTCCAGAAGCACCAGCTCTTACACCACTGGAAATTAAAACTATTAACATGGTTTGGATTATTTTGTCTGCAGGCAAAAGCAGATTGCTGTTGCAAGGGAATTATTCCAGAGATATTGCTCTCTGCTTGTTCCTCCACAAGGACAGAGTTATAAAAAATTATGGAATGCTATAAGCTTAAAATATGTGGAAAAGGGAAAAATAACAAGTCTGCAACATTTGCAAGTGAAAAATACCATGCAATTCAAATTCCTCTGGAATTTACAAAACAGAGGAGTTGTCAAGTGTCAGTCCAAGTTTCTCCTTGCAGCGCATGTTTGTCACCCCCCCAAACCTCCCCCAAATTCCCAGCTCACATGGCAGTGGGAGCTCAGTGAGAATCCCCCTCCAGCAGAGCCAACTCCTTCCTGGAGTGACCAAAAGTGGGGAAGTCCCCTCCACATAAAGCTCATTCAGTCCCACCCCTCATACCTTCCACCATCCCAGGTTGTTCCAAGTCTCATCCAGCCTGGCCTTGGACAATCCAGGGATGGGGCAGCCACAGCTTCTCTGGAAAACCTACTTTATAGGTTCCTTTTGCACATCAAATATCTCCTTTTCCCTGATCTTCCTCATTGTCCAACACCAAGCAGCAAAGATACCCAACATGAAA
Source organism: Struthidea cinerea (assembly GCA_013397865.1). Classification (NCBI taxonomy): domain Eukaryota; kingdom Metazoa; phylum Chordata; class Aves; order Passeriformes; family Corcoracidae; genus Struthidea; species Struthidea cinerea. Next base: position 553,611 of record VZTI01000538.1, on the reverse strand, counting down.
ACACTTTGGCTATCACCTTTGGAAGCCTCTGCACCTCTGCAGACACTGTCTTCTGCTTCAGCACAGACGAGCAGGGGGTGTTGGGGCTGGGTGACAGTGGCAGAGGACAGAGAGCTGGAGACACCTGAGGAGCTGAGGGAGATCTTCAGGCAGAGTTTGGTTGGCACTGAAGGGCACAAAGAGTTGGGTGCTGCAGAAAAGCCCTGGGTGGCGATGCTGGGCAACGCCTGATGGAGTCGTGGGGCTTGAGGGGAACTGGCTGGAAGGGAGTTCCTGTTTTCCTGCATGAATGTATTGACCAAGATTCCTGTCAGTTCCTGGATTTATCCCTAGGATATTGTACTGCCTTTTCAGAATACACACTGGACAAAAGGTGCTTTACATGTCAAGCAGGTCCCTTCTCAATTAGAGCCGTTTGAATACAGCTTAGCAGCAGAGATGTGCAATAAACAGTGAGGCAGCTACAAAGCTCATCCATCCACTCCTGATTAGTTCCACAATACCTCCCACCCGTGCATCACTTCAGGTGGAAAGTTATGCCTTGCCCTGCCTCCTAAATTCTGTCTATTTGAAGAAATATTGAGTGAGGCAGCAGGATGCAGCAGGTATTTGTCAGCACATCGATCGGGATTTGCATGGCAGGGCCGTCTGTGTGCAGCCTGTTCCTCCCCAGTGTTAACCACGGCGTGAATTCCGGGGCAATTTATAGCCCTGTTCCTGCCAACCTGCTCTGTTAAGGCCCTCAGCTCCTGACAGGTCTCAATTCCAAGAGCTGGGTTGTTCAGCACAAAACAAAAGGGCAGCGCTGCCCTGATCAATACGGACTCGTGGGAAGCTGCCAAGGGATATTCGTCTCCCAGCCTGGGAATTGCAGCAGAGGTTTTGCCTCTGGAGAGGCTGTGGAGCCAGGAATGCCCAAGGGCAGCAGGGCACCCACACCTGCACCCATCCTGCCTGCAAGGGGTTGAATCCATGACATCTTCCTCAGAATTCCAATGCCAGTACCTGTTATATCAAAGGAGACAGATCCATGATCCACATCCACTTGAGCCACCCAAAAGAGTGAGGGATATGCAAATATCCTCTTCACATGCTGCATTTTACAGTCATTATTCCTCTCATTTTGCCTGTCATTAACAGGCAAAAAACCTCAAGTTTTTGTTTTCCCAGTTCCTGATTCTCAGACAATGAGAATGAGACTCCCAAGATGGGAGCAGAGCGACTGGCAAGAGCCCCTTGACCAGTTCCTATCATCCTGCTCAGCCATTTAAATGGGAATGGAAGCAGAACTCCAGCCACAGATATGGGAATGGAAGTGGAATTCCAGCCACAGATACAGGAACTTCAGCATGGCACAAGGCTGGGTCTTGGATTACCAGGAATGGGTTTGATACAGACAGCACTCGCAGCCTCCACACCTTCCAGCAGGTCCCAAAATCCATCCCGTGAGTGCCAGGACCATGTCATTAATGGGAATAGTCATTAATTACAGGGGACTTGACTTTCCACAGGGTCCTGGAGGTAACAGAGCCCTGGTTTGTGTGAATCCTCGTCTGTGGTGCCATAAAAACTCGTGGTTTTGCCACAGCCAGTGGGGCTGTGCTTGGGATGAAGCAAAACCATCAAAGGAACAGATGGAGCAGGGCAGCTCCCGACCGAAAATAGACATTCCTTTAAAAATAGATGAAAGCAACATTTAATTTAATTGAAAGGTGGAAATGAACCATTAAGAAATCCAGGCTCTAAATACCTGCTTGTCATGTATTTTTAATTGTTTTCATTTCCATTTGGATTGTGCTCTGCACTTACACAATGGCCACAGCTTGTCCTCAAGTGTCTGAGCATGGAGAGGGATTTGAGAGGATTCCTAAAGGGAGAAGGATGAGGAGATTTCGGGGCAAAAATAGATACCAAAACCACCCAAAAGGCTGTTATGAAGAATTATTAGTCAGTCCTTGATAAAGAGATGCAAAAGCAGGGGTAAGTAGCAGGACAAACCCACATTACAAATACATCAGCCTTAAAAAACTGCTGCTTGAAGGGTCTGGTAGAACAAATCACCTTTTTCCTCCTTTTTCTTCAAACCAGTGGAAAGTATTGCTCCAAACCACTTCATTAATATCAGATCAGCTGCAAAAGACATTTTAGAAGCAGCTAATTACCAAACCTCTGATCGATGTGCAGTTGGATGAAGGTTGTAGTTCTCTGCCTGCAGGTTCCAGACCTCAGCTCCAAATACGTTCTTCAGAGTCCTTGAAAAATTCATTTTCTTCACAACTCCCCTCATTTTTTATTAATTCCTGTTATTCTGAATTCTGGATCACCATCATTTCCTCAAGCAGGAGCATAATTTTTCCTTCTCTTATCAAAACAGAGTGAGGAACTTGAGTACCTGCCCCCAGGGTTTGAGTGTTCCCCCTTTTCTCCGAGCCAGGAGCCCTCTCTGGGAGCAGGTTTCCCCCATATTCAGAACTTACATGGATCCAGCAGAGATTTGTGTGAGATCCTCAAAGTCTTCAATGTTTTCTCTTTAGAAATTCCTGCCAAGGGCGTTTGGTTTCAGCTGAGATAATGAAATTCAAAGAGATCACGGCCTGGCAGGAGCTGGCCACGCAGGGAAGGCGCTTTGTCAGAACAAGCGGCACTTTAACCACCAGGACATTTTTTCTGCACATCCACAATTCCAGAGGGATTCTGTACCCGTGGTCCCAGGGCTGGTCAAGCGTCTGACTGCAACTCCCTGATCTTCCCAACAGCTGTGGCCAGAGCTCCTCTGGCAGCTTTGCCATCAGAGCTGTGTCAATTAGGGGCATGGAAATGCATCCTGCTGGGTGCCTGCCTTATGGAAACAAGTTATTACATGGAGGTTCAACTAATGTGAGCATAAAAAAATCATCTCTTTCCTAAGAGAGAGGACAGATGGTTTTTCCTCCTTGTGAAGGGTTGGTTTTTCAACACAAGCTGCCTCTCCAGTGGAGAGGAGGGGGGGAATCATCTCTTAATTACTGCTCTGCTGGCTGAAAGCACATCCTTGGAGCAGAAGGTATTAGATGGAGTTTTCTGACACCAAAGTCAGACATAAAAAAGAAATCACAGAACTGTTTTGGTTAATGTGAGGAAAATTTATATTAAAAAACCCCACTAGAGCTGGGTGATTCTTCCCCACTTTACACCACGGTGCAAGAACCACCTGAATCAAGGCCAGAGGCTGTTTTCTTAGGAGGTGAAACACAAACACCCAAAGAATTAAGTGACAATTCCTTCATGTTACTGAGTTATGGATTAGAAAAATCGTCTCAGCAGCATTGATCAAGGGGAACTTCAAAGAGAAACACGGCCCATCCATTACAGTTCCTCTCAATTACATCCTTCTGCTGAGAACTGCATTTTATGTACCTTCCAGGCTTCCCAAAAAGAGGGAGCAGGATTTTAAAAAACAGCTTCTAGGAGAGTTTTACCTTTTTATTGCATTTAAACACCACAGGACTGGTTAAATTGGGAATAAATTCTGAACTGCTGGTGCTACCTGTGAAATGGAAGCACCATTTTCAAACAAAAATCAGAGACATCTCAAAGCTGTTGGTTTTTCTGATCATTTTCTTTGCTTTTTGCTCAGACTTCTTCAACAAATTTTGTCTAAATCCACTATAGTCATTTTGAGTAAGCTGAAAATCATTTACCTGATTTTGTTGGGTGAATTGTGGGTTTTCATCAGGTTATTTCAACCTACTGAGCTCCCAGGACCTGGTTTTGGAAAGGAGTTTGGGATTGTTCCCTTCTTTTCTCCTGGAAACCACAGAGAAATGTGACTCCATCCTTCTCCCTCCATCAGCCAACCCAAAGGCTTCATTAAAGTGGAGAGTCCCACCTGAAGCCAGGAGAACACTGGAAAACAGGGAAAACAGCAGCAGCATCTCCTGGGCGTTGGTACATTTCCATTGGGGGGTTTTTTACCTCCTGCCCATCGAGTGCCCAGCAGCTCCCAGCATTCCCAAATGTCCTGGTGCAGATGAGCCTGATCTGGACGGTAATTCCCACACACTCCCTGTTCAAGGAGGAGCTCTCTGAGCCCTTCAGAGGGTGAGGAGTAGTTCTGCACACAAAACAGTGAATTATCTCATGCTTTTCCTCCAGCTCGGGGCTGATCCTGGCACACCAAGGTGTGATCAGCAGCGTTTCCTTTCTCCTGCCTTTGGAATTCACCACGGCTGCTGCTGCACGCAGCCCCTTGGTGAGCAGTCTGCTTGAACTGCCAGCAGCTTGGAATTAGCTGATGTGATCTTTAAAGATCCCTCACCAGTCCCCACTCTCACCGCAGTGTAACTACGGAATCAGCCCCTGGTTATCCGGAATCAGCCAGGGCTTGCTTTGGTTTGCAGGGCACAGATAACAAAAGATTCCATTCAGGAAATCAGGTACCAATTATCTCTGAAAGTAGGCTGCACACCGGGGACTGCTGAGCTGGCTTGGAAAAAGTACAGTTTTTTCCCCCCTCCCACTCCTGCCTCCTTCTCCCAGACCACCTCGACACCTCCCACGTCATTATTTATTTCTGTTACAATTTGTTCTCACACAGCCCCAGTACGCAAAGAGCTCAAACCCCCCAGAGAAGGCAATTCTGGAGATCTGCTCTCAGTGTCAGGCATCTGCACTGGGGTTTGCCCATCACCACCACACCAGCTACCAAATCCATGGGAGCTGCCACACGTGGGGGCTTTGGGGAAAGGCAGAGCCAGCACGGCTGGGCTGCAGCAGCCTCAGGGGTTCAGTGCAACCACAGAGGCACAGAATCCTTCAGGCTGGAAAAGCCCTCCAAGTCCAACCTTCACCCAAATACCCCCTGCCCAATAAACCGTATCAAAAAGTCCCTCATGACTCGTTTTTGGAACACAAAACCCCCAAGTGGACTCAGTTTCTCCTGGGTGGATGCAGTGTCCTGCACCTCATGCCCAATTCCTCAACCTCTTACAAACTTCTAAGCACAAAACCTTTGAGCAAAACAGGATTTCAGTAAAAACTCTGCTCGTGCATCTTTGTAGAGGTAAAAGGAGCAGATTCCTTTTGGCACCAGCAGAAAGAACAGCTGAATGTTCGTCAGCAGTGGCTGATTAATGCTTTTCATTCAAAATTCATTTAATTTAAAGGAATAAAACTGTTCTCGAAGCTCCTGCAAGGCAGAATGTTTTGCCCAGTTGCAAAGCTGTGTCTCACCAATGGTGGCTGCATTTGGCCAGTACTGAAGTCACTTCCTTTCCTTTTATTACAGTTATTTCCATGGGAAAAGTCAGAGCAGTAAGTGTGAGCATTCCACGGAATTAAATGTCTATTACAATTATTAATTTTAAAAAGAAAGATGTATTTTAACAGAACAAACTAGGTGCCAACAATAGAGCTGCCTCCTCACGATCTAGATTTGATTTTCCTGAAAACAGAAGGGAAGGTTTGCACTTGCAGCCCCTGACAGGGACCACAGCACACCCACCCTGGCCCAAACATTCCCAGAATACAGATGGAGTGCTCTGGGCCCATCTAAGTGACAACAATCTCGTTCTCCACAGCTTCCCAAACCTGCCAATCCCATGCACCATCCCATTAATGACGATCTCACTTGGAATTCACGTCTGCATGGGGTGGCTGCCCCTGTGGAAAAGCTGCTTTGCATCCCAGGGTTAACGAGCTGCTCTATGGAAATCAGGAAAAATGCAAGTTCCTGTTTCATCCTGCAGGGAGGGAGGTTGTTTGTGGGGTTTTTAACAGGAAAAGCTGCTGCCTGAGGGTCTGCAGTGTCAGCAGCTCCCAGGGGATGAGCTGGACCAGGGCCTGACCAGCACTGGACATAGCAACCTCCCAGGAAAACGTCCAAGCACTGCTTTCCCTGACTCAGCCATTCCTCAGCCCTGAGCAAAGGGGCATTTTTCTTCAAAAGACCATTATTTGGATAAATCAAGCGTGGCACTGCAGTGTCAGGGCAGAGCAGGAGGTCCAGGCAGCAGAGGAAGGACAGGACAGAGCCGCTCAAAAGACAAAACACCTGGCAGCATCTGTGTTGTGAATCTCTTCCAAGAAGAGAAAGCTGATTTGGGCATTTAGTTCTTTGCATCCCACCAGCCCAAGTCCCTTTGGGTATTTTTAATTGCACAAAGCATTTTTCTGCTCCTTCCAAAATGCTCTTTCTGTGGAAAGCGCTGATGAAGCACCAGAGAGGTGTTGGTGTTCCAGCAGGTCGGGAGCAGCCCTGCACCCATCCCGTCCATGTCTGCTGCTCCTGAGCCCCTGCCAGCACTCAGGGAAGAGGGGAGAGCCTGCCAGACCCACCCTGCCTGGGTTTGATGGCACAGGAGCCCCTGAGGATGTTTGTGAATGAAGCTCCAGCTGCAGGTTGTGGCTCCATGGGCACAGACAGAGACCCTGAGCACCCAATGTCTGCTCAACAACAAAATGAGGCAAAGCTCTGCTCTAAAAACACTTGAAGCAGCCTTTTCTGGGAGGTTCAGGATGGCAGCAGACAGCCCTGCTCACCCTGGCGCTGTGCCTGGCTGATTTACACCCTTACCTCGGAATCTGGCTGGGAAATGAAGATGTTCTTTCATAATCCTCAGCTGGGAAAATCCCCTCCTGGCTGCTCCTCACACCAAAGGAGCCTCGTGCTCTGGTGTCACTCTGTGATGTCTTTGACAGGAAAACCTGGGTCAAACAGTGGGTTAAAAAATTGGTCTGGGGGGCAATCAGTCTGCAAGGATCATTACTCCGAGTCCTTAGCGCTGGGAAACATTTCAGAGAGCTCAATCCCAGCCCTGTTAACACCGAGCGTGACAAAGGCTGGAAGGAACCTGCCTGGCCCGTCCCTGGTGGCTCCCCCAGTGCCATGTGGCCCCTCTGGGTTGTGACCTGTGCTGCCTCCGCACTGCTCAGGCATTACAGCTACAGATCCTGCACAGAGTCTGGCTGCACACGCCGGGGTTTTACCTGTCACTTGCCATAACAGCTCCCAGCTCTGGGCATTTTTCTAACAGCAAACTGGGTTGTCAAAGAAATAAATGTTTATATGGCACGTTGGATTTATCACTGGAGTAAATCAGATGATGCTGGGGGAAAAACAGGAGTGGAAATTATCTACAGGCACGGCAATTTGAGATCCTTCCTCCCAGAGTACCTGAAACAGCCTTTCTTGCAGGGAATCCTCTGGAAGCTCAGCACACTCACCCCAGACCCAGTGGGTTCCATACCAGTGCCTTTGGTCTTTAATCACTCCAGACACACAACTCCCACTGATACCAGCACAGGTTTTGCATTCTTGCAAAATCAGCATCTCTTTTTGCAGCAAAATCACTCAGCTTCAGGGGGAGCTGGGTGGCAAAACCCCAGTGAAAAACCCAGGCAAGTCTCCTTTTTGACCTGACCCAAAATTAAAAATGCAATAAAAAGCACTCAGCAGAGAGCTAAGGAAATGCTGTAAGGCGGCAGAGCAGTGAGTGGGATCCTTGCTTTGGGCACAACGTGGAGGAAAATAGGTGCATATAAATACACTTTAAAACATCAAGATTCATGGATGGACTGGAAACAAAGACTTCCTACATTCCCACAGAGCAATCCCACACACAGACACGAGGCTTCTGAATTTGGGTTAGAAGCATTGAAGAGGAAATGTTTATATTCCTGCATCTTCTATGAAACTTGTTTTAGAATGAAACAAGAAGGGTGGAGAGGGACTTTTTACAGGGGATGGAGTGACAGGACAGAGGGTAAGGGCTTTAAACTGTCAGAGGGCAGGGTTAGATGGGATATTGGGAAGGAATTGTTCCCTGTGAGGGCAGTGAGGACCTGGCACAGGGTGCCCACAGAAGCTGTGGCTGCCCCTGGATCCCTGGCAGTGCCCAAGGCCAGGCTGGACAGGGCTTGGAGCAGCCTGGGACAGTGGAAGGTGTCCCTGCCCATGGCAGGGGTGGGATGGGATGAATTTTCAGGTCCCTTCCAACCCAAACCATTCAGGGATTCTGGGATTTAAATGTCTGTTTCAACTCTGACCACGGAGCAGCAGCTCCATGGAAATAAAACCAGTTTATGGCACAGCGGGGCAGGATCTGTGTGTGTTCCTGGATCGTGCTGGGAGCAGGAGCTCTGTGTGGCCCTGGATAAACTCAGGTTATCTGAGGCAGCAGCACTTCCCTGCCCTCACCCAGCTCCGCAGGAGCAGAACGAGGAGCTCGTTAATTAAGGTTATCAAGTTCCCTTGCACAGCCTGGCTTTCAGTGCCGGGGAGACGAGACTCTCCCAGCTCGGCTGATTTATGGCATCCTCAGGGCATTTTCCTCGTGTGTCCAGAGCCCAACTTTTCCTTTTTTTGAGCAGTCCCAAAGTTTGACCTGCGATGGCCTCGGCGTTGTCCTGGCACTGCCCTGTGGGTGCAGGTCCTGTCACACAGAGCCAGGAGGGGATGCTCGGCTGCATTCCTGTCCTCTGGAAACTGTAGGGATATTGCCATCCCCTTCCAGTGCCACCCTTGGGCAGCTTGGTGTCCCCTGGAATGCCAGGCTCTCCCCAGAGAGCAGGAAATAGTTTTCCCCTTCTGTATTTTTGTCCTTACTAAGCTATAACCTTATTCTTGGAAAAAATCTCTTAGTCCACGAGTTATCCCTGTGGGTAGAAAAAAAAAAAAAACAACCTTTTTTTTCTAAAAATAAACCAGCCTGACAGAAATTCCTGAGTTTACCAAATTTTTGAGGGACTGAAAAACTCTTTAACTTAACTTAGGATCCAGTTTTCCTGCTGCAGTTTCTCAGCCCTGGTAGAATCTGGAGATATTGGAGTGTGGAACAGAGATATTCCCAAATTAGTTGTCGGCCTGACAATGATTATGTAGCCCATTGAGATGGAGTGGTGTGATTTAGTGGTTTGGAGGCATCTGTCAGGGCTGATGGATGCATCTGGCGATTCAGGCAATGAAAATGTGAGATTCCCAGCCGGTGGGAGATAAAGGAAGCTGCCTGATACACGGGGTTATGGCAGGGGCTGTAGAAGGGTATAAAATTTTTATTTGTTTCTCATTTAGAGTTTTAGAGGGAGATGGGAAGGAAGATCCACTTCAGCAGGCTCTGCAGGGTGCAGCTAAAGAGGCTGTGGGGAGAGGGTGTTTCCTGACTAATATTTGGCTTTCTTGTGTCCCTGGTTTCTCACCTGTCACCACTCGCCTGCACAGGGCATCCAGGTGGGTGCACTCAGGGAGACCTCGTGGGCATCTCCAGGCTCCCCCAGCATTCCCAGCTCTGCAGAAAGATGTGGAAATACTGATTTTCTCACTTGCCTGCTGTAGAGCACGCTAAGGTTTGATAGGAAGCCAGCTGGAAATGGGAAATTGCCTTTAGATGGGTCCAAAATATGGGCATTTTCTTAGACAAAGTGAGTTAAATGAGCTTTTGAAATTCCAGCCATATCCAGGCAATTTACATCTCGTTTTGGTTTCAAGTTCACAGATAGAAACAGGTTCTTAGGAAAACAAGGTACTTTGAGGTGTGTTTTATATTGAATTTGTACACAAATCCCAGACTGGTTTGGGTTGGCAGGGACCTTAAAGCCCATCCAGTGCCCCCCCTGCCATGGGCAGGGACACCTTCCACTGTCCCAGGCTGCTCCAAGCCCCAATGTCCAGCCTGGCCTTGGGCACTGCCAGGGATCCAGGGGCAGCCACAGCTGCTCTGGGCACCCTGTGCCAGGGCCTCAAGAAAAATCGGGTGTGAAACAGCAGGCAAAGGGAATCCAGGACAGAGGCTGTTTAAGGCAAAAACAAAGGAAACTGAGGATCCTGTTGGTTCAAGAGCAGTGAAGAACAAGCCTTACTTCACTGATGGATATTTCTGAGTCACTTACGTGCCAGTGCTGGTCTATCTTCCTGCAATATTTTATTCTTTAGCTTTCAGAAGGAAATACTCCCTTTTTAACTAAGATATAGAACTATATATATTTTACCTTATGATATTTAGGGTTTCCAAGGAAAATACATTCCATTCATCCTCAGCAGAAGCAAACCCATGCTCTGCTTTAGCTGAATCCCAAGCTCAGCTCTCACTTAACAAAACCAGCCCAAGCTGAGCTAGAGCATCAATCCATAGAGAAGTACTTAGGAGGAATAAATTGATTTTCTCATTGCTCTGTGTTGGCTAAAAATTATTCGATTATGTATTTAGCTGCTAATGGAAACTCATTAGTAGATTTTCATTTCATGCTTGTTTGCACCTGCAATCCATTTTTCCCTGTCCAAAGCACTGTTTCATTTCGGTTCCGTGCTATAAATTTCCCTGCATATAAACTGATAAGCGTCAGCCAAAATTCAGTGTACGTGGTCTGAAATAGCTCAGGGCCATCGCTTCCACATCAGCATCATTGCAGCAGCAGTTCCCCGGTGATTCAGGGGTGCTTGTTACTGTGTATATCGATGGCCTAACTTGCCTTGTTTACTCATTAACTTTGTTATCCTCGTTAGTGTCAGCTCCTTGACGTTGTCCTGTTGGCTTTGTGCTCCCTGCAGCCCCACCAGGCTCCTGGGCATCCTTTTAACCCAAGGATGGGACAAGCCCAACGCCAGGAAGGCGGGAGTGAGGGAGCCCTTCCCTTGCTCCTTCAGGGCTCCCCTGTTCCCACTCCCTGCTTTTCTGTGGGATGTCATTTCAATAATGTTCAATCAAACCTAAGCTCTTGCTTTATTTGCAGGGAGGTGTTGTTCTCTGTGGGAATAATCCCAGTTCCCAGCCAAATCCAGCAACAGTGAGCACAACGTGCCCAGTTTGAACTTTTCCTCCCTGTCCTTCTGCAGTTTCCTGACATGTTTGTGCCCTCAGGATCTGCAGGAGGTGCAGCACAAGGAATCAGGCCCTGCTTCCCTGGGATCTGCTTCCACCTCCCACTCAGAAATCCTGTCCAGTTTAGGCTTAGCTCTGCCTTCCCTTCTGCCCTTTCATCTCTCTCGTGGGCACAGAAACCAGCTCGATCCCAGCCAGACCCCACACAAGTGAAAAGCAGAGCAGTCGCCCCAACTTACCCATCCAATGTCCCTTCAAGCAGTCCCAGCTTAGTCCCAGACCACGCTGGGCTGCAGCACTGGACCTGGCAGGAAAGGCTCCTGCTGGGAGCAACTGGAAATAAGGAGTGCAGAGATCAGAGGTGCAGGAGTGGCACATGACCAGAACCTGCTCACTACGAGCTGCTGGGCACTTTATCTTAGAGTAATCCCCAGCCAGGTTACTGAAACAGAACCTGATCACAAGCATTATGTCACATTTTGTTTTCTTGGAAAGAAATTAAGAAGTTGTTCAACTTCAGCAGAATTACTCTGAATTGATCCAAATACGAGAACTGACTCTCAGTGTCGTGTACTGGTGCAGCCCCCACACAGAAAAATGCTTTTGCTGTAAAAATATCTGTTTTATTAGGTAGCTCAACCCTCTGGGGTCTGCCTGCATCCCCCACACGAGTAACTGAGAGCAGGAGCAGGTCTGAATGTGCTTGTTAAGTGGGCCTGATCAATGCAAATCTATTTCTCAATTAAGTAGAAGATCCTGGTGTATGTGTATTGCCTGCAGGCCAAAAGAGTTCAGAGGAAAACTGGATTCCAGAATACAAAGTTGTGTTGTTTCTGCTCTGTCTCTTAAATGAGCTTTACCAGCATGCAACTGCAGTCCTTGTGAACTCTGCAGATTAAATTTCCTTGCAGTAATGACCACTAGGAATTAGTGAAATGTTAATCTTCCCACCTGCTGTGTATGATTATACACGAGTCTAATCAACCTGATTACAAAAGAAAGTAATTTCTGCTTTTACAGGTTTTTTTTGTTGTTGTCTGCTTTGGTTCTTCCTGAGGAACTGTGAAATTCCTTACCCTGTATTTTAAAGCAAAAATAATGATTAAATTAAAATGTGTAAAGGGGAGCAATGGAGGCTGATAGTAATTGCTTTACAAGAGATACAGTAATTGATGCTCTGAGCATTTATTTCAGAGCGTGGAAGTGAATTAGGAACCTGCTTTATCTGGATTTGCAGCGCTCTGATGAAGTCACTGCGTCTTTGTGTCTTGGTTTTCCGCTAAACAGTTCTTAATGAGAATGCTAATAATTACAGTGGCACTAAATTGTTTTAGGGACACAAGAGGATGAGAGCCACATTTTGATTTCATTTAAAGCCACGGTCACCTTTCTGCTGCCAACCCTGAGGTGATGGGAGGAGGAGGAAATGCACCTGAATCCGTCGGAGATTGGAACCATCCAACTCCTTGCTGCACTGGTGGGAGATCGTAAAGAGAAGCTTTAAAGTTACATCTGATTGCATTTCTTGGGTTGAAGCTTTGTTAAGGCTGGGCCCACACATCTGGGGAGCAGGTACTCAGTGCTGTCAGTGAAGAGAGGCTTTCCAAGTCAGAAATCCAGGAAAATCAGTGTACAGATACCTGAGAATACAAGGAATGCAGGGTAAGCCACAGCAAACGTTACCCTGCTTCATCCAGCAGTCAAACCCACAGTTTCCTGAGCAGCCACAAACCCCAGAACACCTGAACTGCACCCCCTGCTTGCCCACTGCACGTGGGAACACCTGGAATAATCCCTGGATTCAAAATCATAATACCCAACCATGTGATCAATTTATGGCTGCCACTCATCCAAAACCATTCCACGCCTGATGAGCATCACTCCACAGGCAGGTTTAATATTCCCAGGGCAATGAGATGCCAAATGTGCCCCCGCTGTTCCCAGCACTGCCTGGGAAGAGCTGATGGGGGATCTCCAGGGTGACAGCGTGTGTCACATCCCTGAGTTACCTGAGTGATCATTCCCATCCTTTCATCTGGTCCTCACTTTTCATCTTTGCCTCGGAGTGTGCTGGGTTCCTAATGGAGAGGAATTGGCAAACATCCTCAGAGGAAAAGCAATTTTTTTCTCATCTACACTCCTGCAGCTTAATTCAAGTAACAGCTTTTGCAGGACGAGCTGCTCGTGGGAGTTGGGAATTTGCCTTTGACACACACAGAGCCAGCTGTAAATTGGGCTGGTGAAGGGTAAAAAATACCTTGCTAAATACGTCCCCAAAAACCTCTAAAAAAGCCCCTTCCTCCAAACCTGTGCCTGCGGCAGTCCCAGCTCTCCCACACCCCCAGTTCTTCCCAGCCCTGCTTCTCCCAGTGCAGAAATCCCTCTGGCAAGCCCACGGTAACCTCTGCTCTTCCTCATTTCTGGTTGTGGCACAGAAAACGAGCGTGGCTGAATCCAGGCCTCTCAGGAGTTGCAATTTGGAGAAAAATCCTGCTGAGATGTCCAAGCAATCTGTCACCCTGTGGCAGGAGTGGTGGATGTTGATTTTGGAGGGTGCCACAGCCACAACACAGCGAAGCCAGAATTCCCTGGACTGTGCCGTGGCTGCTCCCTCTCCCTCCTCCTCCTGCTCTCTAACTTTGTTCTTACTAGAAAAGCTGAACATTTTCCAGCTTGGCTCATTACAATCTTCAATACCTTAAACAGTCTGGGTTCTCTCACGCTTTGGGTTGTACAGGAATATCCTCGGAAGGTGAACCCCAAGGCTGTGAAGGGAATCTTGGTGATGGGAGACCGATAACCCAAGCAGGGCATCCAGCAAGCTCAGCAGTGTGAGACACTGTGGCGTGTGGTAAAGCAGGGGTAAAAAAATTAAAATGGGGTTTTCAGCTATAAAACTGCTCCTGAGACACTCTCTGGGCCTGTACTGAGGGCAGAGCGGGGCCAGCCTTGGTGTGTGTGACGTTATGGGGCACAGGGACTGATTGCTGTGCACCCACCCACCCACTGCCTGTCATTTTGGAGTTTAATCTGTTTCTTCCTGGAGAAATAAATACAATAGATCATAAAGTGCTGTTCCCAGCACGCTGCAGTCCCCTGCTCCCCCTCCCAGCACAGTCCCTGTTATCTAACACCTGGTAGGGGATTTAAAAGGAACTCTTCCTCTCCTTTCATACATTAGCGCTAAGTTTAGCTTCTGTAGGTAACAGTTTCTGTTTGAACTAATAAAGAGGTATGTTTAGAATCTCAGGGGCACACTCTGCTCGTTTGAAACAAATGAGGATTATATAAGGGGGAACGGGAGTTACAAACAGGATTCATAACATTAATTGGCTCTAAGCTGCAGCGGAGTGGAGCCATTAAAAGTGACGGGTGGCCACGGCGTGCCCGCTCCCCCCGGACAGCCTGGGGACAGCAGGGCCAGGCCTGGCCAGGCTGGAGCTCTCAGGACTCGGTTCCTGCAGAGCCAGCGGCCCTGCCACCACTGCCACGCTCTCCAAGAGCTCCACCTTGTCCCCATTTATGTGGCCCCACAGAAGCTCTGCCTCCCAAAAGGGGCAGGGATGCTGCAGCCAAAGCCTGGAGCAGCACCCGCAGGTTCTGCACCCTGCAGAGAACCCCACATGGCTCCTGATGGAGCCCACAATCACAGCTCTGCCTCAGCAGTCACATGAAGTGAAAACCACACTTCATTTGGTCACAAGTGCCAGCCCAGCTGCCAGAACTCCTGTGCACAAACCCGGGGCTGCCTGTGCCGTGCTCCCCCTGCTGCAGCTGCTGCTTCCAGCCCCACAAACAGTGCTCCGTGTATGAATCACATCAAACGCTGCAGAATCCGTCTGAGGAGATGGCTGGGATTCCTACAGGAGCCTCTCTGCTCTCTGCTCCCGGGATACTCTGGGACAGGGGCAGGGCAGCCCCTGGCTGCAGGATCCCTTCCAGCTGCCCCACGCGAATGAGCTACAGCAGAACTTTGGGCTGAACCCCCCAACTGCATTTAAAGCACCCTGTGTTTTTGTACATACAGATCTTCTGAAAGACCTCCACATGTTCTCCCATTCCAGAGTTGTCTTCAGTCACAGAGCACTGAGCTAAGTGCACCAAACTCAGTTCCCATCACAAAACCCAACCTGAATTAGGCTCCAGGTGTCCTTTTAATTGCAAAGCATTATAAAAACTCACCCTAAGCAGTGCCATACAAACAGAAAATAAGTCAAAGGCCTCAGGAAGCTGCTGCAGGAGCTGGAGCCCCTCTCCTGGCTTTGCAGAGGAGCAGGACCTCAGGCACTGCTCTGAACAGGCAGCCCTGGACAGGCTCCATCGGCTTCCCTGGATGTGTCCTGACCATCCCAGCTGAGATCCATGGAGCTGACACACAGAGACTCCATAATCAGCCAGAAATTAAACTAAATGGAAGTAAAACTTTTCTTGCACCTAATTAATACCAGTAGTAGTGGCAACTCCTTGTGTTTCTGAGGGCTGTCCCTCCACTCCCGTGCACTGTGTGGTGCTTCACACTGCTTGAAGAGTCCCCAGAGAGCCACCCACTCTGCCTGGGCTCGGTTGTTGTTCACACCCAGATTTAGGAGCGGGAGGGATCACTTAATACATTTTTCAAAAGAACTGGGCCGTGCATGTGTTTTTTAGATTATCCCACAGCACGAGCTAAGATTAAAATCTCCCTCTAGATTTCACAGTGTCTGGGAGTCTTGCAGCTCTCCAGACACGGCTTCTATTTGAAGAAACGAACCCTCTCCCTGTTGATAATGTTCTATTCTCAGGTGTCACCTGCTCCTCAGTGCCACCCCCGCATGGAGTAAGTGGGGAGGGAGCTGCTGGCAGCTCGCCGTGTACGGGGGATCAACACCAGCATCATTCCCAAGGGAAGGGGAGCTGGAGTGTCACAGCCCAGTGTGGCACCCACTGCTGCTGCTGGGAATCACACTGGCACTCCCACCTCGTGCAGTTGGGTCATGCTTGTCAAAACAGGCGTTCATTTGTGTACCTGCTGTCATAAAACCAGCCAAAATCACTTCTTCCCCTGCAGTAAAAATATTTTCATATCGAGGTTTTCCCGTTTTTCAAACATTATTTTTGGCAGGCATTACAAAAGACAAAGTGATCTTACAGTGATACTTTATACAGTGCCGTATCTGGGGGAAAGAAACCCCTGCCTAAATGTGTGTGTCGGTGTAAACACACAGCATTTCACACCGGACTTACGAAAATATTGCAGAACATCCCGCCTTCTCCCTGAAATGTCAAACCCGTCACACACCTCACCAACGGCCATTGTAGCACTTGATGGACCTCAGGCTTCAAGGAAAGTGGATTTACAAGTAAATTCTTGGGAAGAAAGCAGTGGGGGAGTTTTCAAGATGTCACTGGAACACGGCCGTCCTTGAGGGGTGTTAGCAGGAATCACAGGCCATCCGACCTGAGGCTGAGTGAGATGGGGGAGTCACCCCCATGACAACTTTTGAGGTGCTCTACAGATGGAAAGGGGAAAATAGGGATGTTTTGCATGGTAGAAAGACAAGTAAATATCCAAGAAAAAACCCACTGCAGCTGGAGAAGGGGTGTCCTACTGGAAGCAACCAAAAATCACAGCCTGTCTCACCTCAGGAAATGCAGCCTGTGTTTGCCAGCCAGCCAGCCAGAAGCACGAGGAGGGACGGCACATTCCTCAGGGCTGGAAGGAGCCCTGGAGGCCATTCCATGTCCTGCCTCCCCGTGTGGCGTTGGGTGGGTTGTGCAGCTGAGCCCCAGGGACACCTCTGGTGTCACCACAGGGTCATCCAGGCTGGAAAAGACCTCTGAGGTCATCAGGTCCAACCATCAACCCAGCAGCACCACGTCCACCACCAAACAACTTCCTCAAGTGCCACATCCAGGTTTTTTTAAACACTTCCAAGGATGGTGACTCCACCAGTTCCCTGTTCCAATGCCTGACAACCCTTTCCATGGAGAAATTTCCCCTAATACCCAATCTAAACCTCCCCTGGCATAACATGAGGCCATTTCCTCTCCTCCTGTCCCTCATTACCTGGGAGGAAACACTGACAGGATCCCGAAGAGCCCAGTCCCCTGAGTGCCCCAGCCAGGGCTCTGATCACCCAGCTCAGCCCGATACTCACCCGTGGCACCATGCCAGCTGTGGAACCGTGTCCAAACTGACAGAAAGCAGCACCTGGCACCTTCAACTCAGCTGAACACCCTGTGCACTTCCTCACCCAAAGTAGGTGACCCATTTTCCACACGTTTTGTTGGAGCATTTTGTTTTCCAACCCTTCCTCCTGGAGGGCACAGGGCACAGCGAGTGTTCTCCTACAGGAACGGGCTTGTTCTGCAGCCCCGTGCAGCACAGCCACGTAACCTCTCATCCTGCCCCCACCACAGCTCCTGGCACCCACCCTGAGCATTCGGGGAGCCCAGGATCTGGGTTCTGCCCCGGAGCCAAGCCAGCAGTGCCTCCTCACCCAGCCTCTCCACACACACAGCCCTGTGCAAACACGTCTATGGGTTCTGAACGTGTGTCTTCGGCTGGAACCTCAGAGCCAAGTGCAGGGGGTTTATCTGGGGGTGACAAAAGCCTCGTGGCATTTCCTAGATAGAATGAAACCCGAGTTTAGCAATTATTCATAGCCTTACACACATTCTTGCAGACAGTGGAGCTGACTTGGCAGACTGGAGCTAATTGGGTTTACAGTAGAATGAAGCTTTGATTGAAGTGCCTCGCTTCAAAAAAATATTCCACATCCCCCCACACCCCTGCTAACATTACTCTGGAGCATGTAAAACAACCACCCCACATTTCAGCAAAGGAGAAATGCAGGATTTTTATTGCTTTACCAAGCAAAGACCCACAAGTGAATAATTTCGGAGTGTTTGATGTGCTGTATTCTGATCCATAATTCAGCGGCGGCACAAGGGCTGCGTGAGCCTGACATTTCAGGCTGCTTTTGAAGTTCACGAAACCCCTGCAGTCACCAAGGGGAGGGATCCTGCTCGGGAAGCCAAGGTGGGCACTGAACAAAAGGTGGGAAGAAAAAGGCTCCAAAGCTAATGCACAGAAACCTTGGAGAATGTAAATGAACGTAGCCTCGAGTTTACCGAGTAAATAATTCAAATCCTACCATGGTGATTTATGAAAATAAAAAGACATATTTAATGAGCCCAGCAGGCAGCAGGTGCCTCTATTTTAACGTGTTAAAGGCAAAAATCAAAAGGCAGAAGCTTTTTCCTGTTTCATGGTCACAGTTTGAAATGAAACTCTTCCCTGTGCTTCAGGGATGTGCTGTGCTCAGCAGTTTTGCTGCTCCCAGGAGGGTTCTGTGAATGCTCCCATCACCGTTTGTGCTGGGGGCTCCAATTCCCCCACAGCCACGTCAAGAACCCTGCCAGGCCTTCTGGGCAGGCTGTGGGCAGGGACACTTCCACTGTCCGAGTGCTCCAAGCCCCGTCCAGCCTGGTCTTTGGCACTGCCATGGATCCACAGCTGCTCTGGGCACCCTGTGCCAGGGCCTCCCCACCTCACTGTAAAAAATTTCTTCCTCCTAACTACTCCAAATCTGCCCTTTTTTAGTTCAAAACATCTCTCTTGATGAACTTTGTTTGTGTTGTGTTTCATCCCCTTTCTGTCTGGAGAAGTTTATGGACAACCAGCACCTGGAGAGGAGTGGCCTGGCTCTGAGTTCATGCTGGGCACGATTTCATCCCCTCAGGGACCACCCCTTAAATTCAGCCAGTTTTAGGGGCAGGTAGCAGATGGCATTTATTAAAACAGGCTTAAAAGAAATCACAGAGAAGGGAACATTGAGGTGGAAACCCCACTGACCTGAGCAAGGTGGGGAAGGAGCTGCGCCACACGTCCTCCCTGCCCTCAGTTCTTCAGCCTCTCTTATTTATTCGATGTTTCAGAAGGAAAATCCAGTGTTCAAAGCTGATGCTTCATCAATCAGCATCCGTGGGGCCAGGCTGTGCCAACATCCCCACCTTCTCCATCGACTCCCACATGGCTCATTGGGAAAAACGCCTAATTAAGAGGAGAAAATGAGATTTTTAGGAAGCAAACCTTCTGACTTCCGTGGAGGCAACGTGTGCTACATCACAAGAGGTGCTGAGCACAGGCAGAGAGGGACTTTGAAGGGAAACTGCTGCCTCAGAGTGCTGTGAACTCTCAGAGGTTCAGACTTCAAAATTCCACGTTTCACGCTGCGCACCCCGGCAGCCTGACAGACAGATTCCCCCGGAGAGGCCGGGGAAGGAGCCCTGCCGCACTCACACAACGCTCTGTCGGATCAAAGCGCCCAGCAGACAGTGACAGCTCATCAGAGCAGCTTTCCAGCTGTTACACCCAGCCACTTGCCCCTCTCCAGATGTGAGCCGGGACAATTCACCCCGCCCGCGTTAATGAACCACTGCTGCTGAGCGTGGGGCAGGCAGAGGGGCTGGGAATTCATGGGGGCTTGAGAACAAAACAATCAAAACTCCTCTGAAAACCCCATATAAAGGTGGGAGTGCAGCCATGCAGCCTGTTCATGGTACAGTGAGGGACAGCTGGGCCAGGGGGCCCCTGAGTGCCCTGCACACAAATCCCAGACTGGGTTGGGTTAGAAGGACCCTAAAGCCCATCCAGTGCCACCCGTGCCATGGGCAGGGACACCTTCCACTGTCCCAGGCTGCTCCAAGCCCCATCCAGCCTGGCCTGGGACACTGCCCGGGATCCAGGGGCAGCCACAGCTGCTCTGGGCACCCTGTGCCAGTGAGGGTTCTGTGTCTGGCTCAGGTAAGACTGAACCAAGCCAGGACCTTGCAAAGAGGGAGGTTGTTTAGTACAAGGACAAGAGAGGTAGGAATGACATGGCCAGCGTGCCTTCCCCTGGAATGAGAGGCCAGGGAGAGCCTTCCCAGAGGTGTGGGAGTGGTAAATCACACGGAATGCCCCACAAGCTCCAGGGAAAGGCAGCGAGCTGTTCCCAGCAGCTGTAGATTCCCACTCCCCACATCAACCCAGGGCACAGGAAATCAGCCCTGCAGCCCTCCCACAGGTGTATCACATCCTCAACGAGCTCCCTCCCCGAATTTGCTGCTGCAGAGGGAGGTGGCACCAGGCAGAAGCTCCTGAGCAGGGGATGGGGACATCCATCACCCCGGGTCCCACCTCCTGACTCCGGCACCCAGCCAGGGACTCACGGCCACCACCGCATGTCACCCACAGCTGTTGCCATGGCAATTGGAAACCACTAAAAATAAATAAACTCATTTTTATGACACAACTCATAGAGTGCCTGGCTTCTGCCAGGAGTTTGAATTTGGCCTTTTTGGTTAATTTGATGAGATGCCACGAGTGAGGGCCTGATCTGAAACCACAAGTCATTTTTCTCCTTGGAAGAGTGGATAACTGAGTCTATTAATCCAACAATACATTTAAGCTGAGTTATTGTGACAAGGGACTTCCATTATCCATTTCATCGAGTTGCAAACTGTCAGAATAAATCTCAGGGGGCTCAGGAAAAAAGCTGCCTGCCTTTGTTGGCTGTTTTTATATGCCACAACAGTTTAATTTGGTTCACTTTAACTCATGATACTGTACAGCTCTACAGGGGGAAGCTCACAGGGAACCGACTACAGAAAATGGCAACTTTATGGTCATCAAAGATTTTTTTAAAAGGAGCCAGGACAGTAAAGTTTGATCACCTGGCAGTACCTTGACATTGACTTCATTGACCCTTTTTCTTAACATTTCAGGTTTTAACTATAAATGGTTCTCCCTCTGGAATCAACATTTCCAAATTAAAAAGTGCTTTCTTAAAGCTCTGCTTTCATCTTGCAAAACAAGTTGACTTAACCAGTTAAAACTCTCATAACCAGAAATTGATCAACATAAAGCATAAAATGGAAGCAAGAGTATCCAGCTTAAGATGTCAAACTGGAATTCAGAAGGTGGGATTGAATTTTAGGGCTTTACCAGTGACTTAGCTGCGAGGCAACTTATTCTCCCACCAGTTCTGCAGATGATGGTAATTATCAAGTATCCTTTATTTGCTTGTTTTGTAATTAAGGCTGTTCTAGAAGAAAATTATTTATTGATGTAACTGGTAACTGGCCATGAAGTTGGGAGGGCAGAAAGGTTGAAGCTGCAACAGAGGAGAAGGAGGAGAAGGAGGAGAAGGAGGAGAAGGAGCAGCCAGTGTCACTCACGGCCTGAGAAGCAGACATGGAAAATTCCCAGTGAATTCCAGCCCCTGTGTGCTCCCAGCCAGCCATGAAGGAGGAGGTGACACCATGCCAAGAGCTGCCTGGGGAGTTTGTTTCTCGCCTGTCCCCACAGCTGCAGCCCTGGCCAGTCCCCCACAGAACGGGACCTTTGAGGTTTCTCCGGCAGCACTGACACTTTAACCCCAGTCCAGCCCTTGGCTGTCAATTATTCCCCTCAAGTTTCATTTCAAAGCTGCTGTGAGCTGCAGGAAGCCCAGAGAGAGGCAGATACGTGCACAGCAACACCCCCCACACTCTAATTACAGCCTTTACAGATAAATATTAGTTTTGAGAAGTGAGTTTTAAAGGTTTTTAAGCAGTGCTCAAAGCTGGCTGTGCTCCCATGCAAAACACGCAGAAGTTCAACACCCAAGCGCACTGGACGGAAAAAATAATAAAGTCAAACTCAGGAGTTTCTGAGTTTAAAACCCCTGGCTGGGAGGCAGCAGAGCCCCAGCTCTGGATTTGGAGGGCAGGTGACATGAATTGCCCTGGGGAGGCTCTGCCAGGGCAGCTGTGGCAGAGCTGGGGACCAGCAGCTGCAGCTCCCTGGGCCAGGGAGCCAGCCTGCAGGGACACACAGACCTGTGGCTTGCAGGCTGTGAGAGGAAAAGGGGCTGTGCTCTGTGTTGGGTTGAAACCAGTACTTTGGCCAGTCCCAGTTCACCGAATCTCTCGCTTCATGCACCCAGGGGCAAGAGCAAAGGGAAAAATCCGTCTTAAAGTCCTTCATACCTTGGATTGATTTCTTTAAAAAGGATTCGCTAAGGAATAAACATTGTGACTTCAACTGCTTTTAATTCCACCCTCTCAGCACTATTGCTGTGAAACAATGAAAACTCTAATTCCTGCTCTTCCCCAAAATCATCGTTTGGTCTCAGGAGGTGGTCGGCAGCTCAGTACAAAATGTCAGTGTCACAACTTCACAGCTCCAGCCCGCTTTTGATCAGATCTGGGGAGTGAGAAGAGATGCAATATGCTCCTTCCTTTACTGTCACTGCAGAGCGTTCATTAGCTTTAATTATTTTTTAGGTTCTAGGGGGAACCATTAAAAAAATTAATCACAAATGGAAGGAACAGCAGCCGTATGTGGCCATAAAAAGACAATAAAGCATTTTAGGATCCACACTTGTTATGATTTACACTCCAAACAGGACCAGAGGTAGCATATGGTGATTGCCATAAAGTAACATTTATTATAAAAACACGGAGATTTATCTCCCAGCTTGGTTGGCTGTAAGAAGTTACATTTACTTTAACTGGTATTCAAATTGTTGTAATACCAGAACTGGGTTGGTTTTTTTGTACCAAGCCAGGTTAGTACAAACCTGAGCTTGTTTTTCCTATAAATACATCCTTTAGCAGACTGTTTTACACTGATTCCAGCTGAGCTGTTCACATCCCTGGATGCAGGGAAGCTTTGGACATAGGTCAGCTCCTGCTCTGGGGCACCAACTGTGTCACCAGCTCTGGGCTCATCTATGGCCAACAGAAGGTGCCACCTCTGACTCCAGCACTGGGCTCCACGTGCCCAAAAGGACCCTCCCATCAGTTCAAGGTTTGCTTTAATTTCAGCATCTCCAGCCTAGTAAATACCTGATTAATAACTATAAACAGGGTGTTATTTTTAGTGTAAATAAGAAAAGTAATATGTAAAATTACCACCTCGGTTTTTTCTTGCTGGCTGAACGCAGGGAGGAACATCAGAAGAAGCAGGAATTTACAGCAGAAACACATCTCCAAGAAGGTGGCACAAATATTAGGGAGTGTTCCTATTAAAATCTGGAAATGATGAAATGCTAACACCTTGAGGAACAGGACAGGACACACCCGTTAGGGGAGGTGAAGGCACAGGGCTGGCTGGCCCCAGGGTGAGGTGTGACAGTTCCCCTGGCCGAGTCCCATGGACAACATCAATCCCTGCTGCAACACAGAATCCCACTGATTTCAATCCTGACACCCACCAGGGAAGAGGCTCTCGGGGCACAGCCAAGTTCTGCTTCCAGGGGCTGTAGAAGGGAATTTTGAGTTCAGCACTAATGGACTCAAGTGGAAGTGCCTCAATAAATAACCAGAAATAAAGGAGTGCTGGATGGCAATCACCTCTCCTCCTTTATTTACTGTCCAATTCAATATTTTTAATTCCCCCAATCCAACCCAGAGCACCCTACACCAATATCCTTAAATGTCAGCACAGACACAGTTCCTGCTGGCACGGGGACGCTGCTGGGGAAGGGCTGGCTTTAGGGAGGCAAAGCCAAGGCTGAGAGCAGGGACAGGGAGTGTCTCACCCCTCCCCATGGCTCAGGATTAAACCATCACATCTTCCAGGTCTAAAAAGAAAAGTTCCAGTGCTGAGGGTTCCTCTGACAGCCCCTCTGCTGCTCCTCCTGGCTTTGCAGCCTCCTCTTTTCCCTCTCCAGTCTGATCGTGTTTGAAGTCTGGGAGACAAAAAGGTCAAAGTTGTAAAATAACTGCGGTCTCCTCCTTCCCTTCCCTCCAGCTCCAGGGAAATGCAAGGAGTGGGTTTCCAGTTCCTCTAAAGGAAAGGTAATTGTTCTGCCTCACCCTTGCCAGCGAGGCAGGAACCACATTCCCACACCCACAGAGACCCCTCTCCTTGTCTTGCACTGAACTTCTTCATGCTCGGGTCTGCTGACACTCAACTGCAAACAGAGATAATGGAACAGAGCTAAAAACCATCACCTTTAGCCTCTCCTCCAAAGAAACCCTGCACAGACAGACCAACCAACACAACCTTCCTTAAAAATGGTCAAAATTAACATTAGAAAGTGCTGAGGATGATGAACACTTCCTTCAGACCACACTGTGCTGCTCCTGTGAGCGCTGTGAAGCTCCTGCTCGGTGCCAGCACAGATACAACACTGGCACACACAGGGCAGGTCCCAGGCTGACAGGAATCCCTGTCTCCAGTGGAATTCCAGTGGCTGTGGAGAGCAGGGAGTGACAGGAATGGGGTATTTATTTCAACTAAGTAGTATAAAGCATCAGATGTAAACAGAGCTGAAGGCAAGGGATTTGGTTATTTGGAATTATCCTGCATTAGAATTACACTGGCTCTATAGTTCTATATTGTACTCAGACATTATATGGAATTAGTCACAACAGGGAGAAAGAATCAATCAGTCCTGGCTAAGGAATTGAGATAATAATGACTCATTTGACGAGATTGCTCTGGAAAATTAATAATGACGGCGGTAATTACTAACCTGGGATGGCTGCAGTGCTCATTATTCTCCTTTTGCTCCATTGAATGTTAAGTATTATGAAGACATTTGTTGGAGAGCTTTGTCTGCAGCTTTTCATCACAGCAAGGGCTCAGAGGTCCGAGATCCACCCTCCTGTTACCCCCCCGGGACAGCACCCCAAACCCACTGGAATATTTGATCTATGGCACAGACAGCAGCACATGAATTATCGGGAAGGGTTAATTGGCTGTTGGTTATTGGGAAGGGCTCCTGGCTGACCTGTGGCAGCTCTGCAGCCTTTGCTCCCCTGCACCCAGGACCTGGCTTTCACTCCTTTGGGCAGTGCTGATGCATCGCAAAGATCTCCCTGTTTCATTAACTGCTTTATTACCCCAGTGCCAAAGATCCGTATTTGTGCTGAAAACAGCTAAAACTGGCCCCTTCACAGCCCATCAAACCCCTCCTCCATCAGGGAGACAGCCCAGAGTCCCAGCGAGCAGCAGCTCCTCCCCAGGACCGGAGGGATGCCGAGGGCTGCAGACATCTCGAGCTCATCCAGGGCACCTCGGGGATAGAAAATGGTCTTTAACACAACCACGGAGAGAGGTTGGCTCTAAAGAGCCATGAGTGAGTAACAACGAGGCCGCTGAGCAGCTGTGCTCTCAAACAGCTGCTCCACAGCTCCGGAGTGCCCTGCAGGACTTATTTGTGTTTGAAGTGGCTCTGCAGAGGGTTCCCCTTCTGTTGAAGGTCCTGGAACAGGCAGGGGAAGGAAAAAGAAGTTCCTTATTAATGTTGAAGGGAAATAACTTTCTAATTTTCTGAATAAGGCTGAGATTTCTCAGAGCAGCAGCTCTCTCCCTGGACTGAGGAATTTTGAGCCCTTCTTCAGCTTTCCCAATTATTCCCATTTTTATGCCAAATTGTTTTTCCCAAAATTACTTTCAGCCCGGCCCATTGTGCACCTGGAACAGCCTGGATGACAAAAATCCAGCCACACAATCAGAGCAATATAATTCTGCTCTAAAATCCCAGATTTTCTTTTAAACCTCTTTTTCCCCATTGTCAGAGCAGATCCTGGTTCCTGATGATACAGAAATCCATCCCCCGAGGAAGTGGGATTTGGATCTGCTCCCCAGGGTTGGTGCCTCATGATCCAGTGGTGTTATTAATTTGTTTAATTAATGCAGGAGTGAAGCAATACACACACGGGCCACATGTGCTGAGTTAGCTCTGCCCACTGCCTGAATATTTAAAAAATAACCACAGCCAGAGCTCACCTTTCGCACTTCTCATCAGATTTCACAGCATTTAAGAGAAAAGGTCAGTGAAGTTAAATGAGATGCATCGACTCAACAGGAACCCAAGAATTACAAAGGAGATTTTACAACCTTTAACCCAGCAGGACAATGTGAGCAGAGACCTGTTCCCAGAGCCAGCAGGTCCATCCTACTGCCTCCAGGCCCTGATTCCAGTCCCACAGGTGACCACTGCATTTCCTGAAGGATTCAAGAGCAAACAGAGCTTTCCCAAAGGATTTAGTACATCATCCTGCTGGATGTTGAGCTCTTTGGGGCATCAGGATGGAGCTGCCTCTTACCAAACACTTCTCACCGTCAGTGCTCCCAGCAGGACGGGATTTATTTGGGAGTGTGACTTCAGCTCCGAGTGCTGAACGCTGAAAATAACTGGCCTAAGGAGGTGGGAAATCCATCTGTGTGAGGCCAGGGATGCAGAGGCTGTTCTGCACCACAGATGCCTCTCCCAGCATCTGTGACATCATCCCAACATTAAATCTCAGCTGTGCTCAGCCAGGACTGAAGTAGTCATTTATAGAGTCCCCTCCACCTGGGGATGTCACCTGTGAGCACATTTCAAGAGCAAGCCCAAATTTAGTGTCCTTGCCATCCTGCCTGGCTCCAGCACTGCAAATGATCCATGTCTGCTCCTGCGTGGCCTCCTCCAGAGTAAACAGAGGCACCAAATTTCTGTTCACAAGTGCAGGCAAGCTCCGAGAGTTAATTATTGTAATTACCCATTGAACAGACTCCGAATGCTAATCTATTATAAAGTGGCCTGTTAATTGGTGTTAAACTGCCATTAACCTGCCATTTCCCGTGTTTCCAAGCTGACCCGGAGCACAGCACCATGGAAAACCCAATCCATTTCTCATCCCTGGCAATCACCGAGTGCAGATTTGGAGAAAAATTAGAAAAAAAATCTACATACCCGGAATTGAAATTATTGTAACGAAGGGAAACACCATTCTGCTGCTTTGAATTCCAGTCTTCTGATAGTGCAGGACTGCAGTTGTCCATGGCTTCCCACGGAACGCTTTGTGCCGCGCTGCCTCCGGCAGTGTCCGTGGTCTCTCCAGGAACTGGGCTCTGCCAGGCTGGACTGGCATTGCCAGCAGGGCACTGACTCTATTCCTGAGCTGCAAATCTGCAGGTGGAGCAGATTCCCTGTGGAGCCAGGGCCTTCCCCACCGTGGGAGTCTTCCTGTCCCACCAAGCCCAGCCGTGGTACCAGGGGGGCTCCAGACCTGGTCCTGCAGAGTATCGACATCCAAACCCAGCAGGAGCAGCACAACTTCCCCTCATCAGGCCCCTGAACCCCTTCAAAGTCATCCAGAGCTGCCCCTAAGGAGATTTTGGAAAAACAAGGGCAGGTGTCAGTCTGTCCTTTCCACCTCTGCCTTCAGCCACTCCAGATGACCAGTCTCTGTCTGGGCTTTAATTTATAGAAGTGGTGACAAAATGTTGGCTCAGGAACTCCCCAGAGGTCAGTTATAAAATCCAGGTGCCCACCAGGGCAGTGAACTTCCACTTAAATCTGCTGCAAGAGGCAGAGCTGGAATTTCCATTTCAGACACCCATCAGGGGAGGCAGCTCTGCTGACTGGTCTCTTCCCAAAAACTCTCACTGATGTGGCTTGACCTGCCAGAGCCTTTCTCAGGTTATCTCACCCGACTGACAGTTATCTAGACTAAGAGTTCTCTGTTCTCATTTTACATAACCAACTGTAAAAGTTCATGGGAACTTAAAGTGACCTTTAGAAAGTCCCAAAATTATTCATTTCCTGAAAAATTTCCCATTACTCACCAGCACATCGCCTCCCTCTCCGTGTGAGATCCCACTGCACCCACTTCAGCATCCCTCACCAGAGGAGACAGGCCAGAATTTCCCAATTTAAAAGATGTGCGAGAGTTTGAAAAGAGTTTGAAGAGAGTGAAGAGTTTGAAGAGGGGAGCAGTGAATTTTTTATATGCTAATCCAAACCCCTTGCTGTTCAGTTACTTTTAAAATCAGGTCTAGGATATTAGAGAAGGAAAAAAGGGGTCAGTTAACCAGAAATCCTGGGGAAACAGAGACTTGCCCTGTCCTGAGACTCTTTCCACGACGTTTTAGTGATAACTAGGGAAACAAAGCCTTTGTCATTTAGGATTACCTCCAGCTCCTTGTGCTCCTTGCCGGGGCAGGGCTGCTGTTGCAGCTCATTTAGGTCATTTTTCACTTTCCTTCCAGAATCCTTCCACCACCTGCCTTGGCATGTTGAACTCCTCACCAGATTGTCCTGAAAAGTACAAAAAGCAAAGAAATAAAACCTGCGGTGCCATCAATAATAAACATAGGAAGCTCCTAGAGGGGAGAATCCATCTCATTCAATGTCTTCTGCTGCTGGTGGTTATTATTCCTCCATTCAGGCTTTTCCAAGACATCTATTTATCACTTTCTTTCCTGGCACTGGCAGCTTGCCCAAGTCCACCTGCTTGAGCCTCCTGTCTCCTCTTCCTCAAAAAAATGCGCAGATCTTCTCTTTGATACCACTTACTGCCACTCAGATACTCGCCCACAGCAAATTCTCATTTATTTGAGTCCGCAGAGGCCCTGCTACATTGACAAACTGATCCCTGTGGCAACCAGCCATTCCTTTTCCGTGGGAGCAGGGAGGCTGAGGCCAACGTCCCCCCTGGGCAGACAACATAACCCCAGAATTGCTGTCAGCAGTGTCAGCACTTCCACCTGAGCTGGCAGTGAAGCTGATTCTCAGTTCTGACACCGATCCCGGCTCTGGGTGTCACCTCCCATCCTGGGAATGATGTTCCTGGAGCAGCTGCTGCACAAAGCCCCTCACCTGTGTGTGTTTCACCCCTTCCAGCTGACACGGTGCAACGGGACCGCTGACCAGGGTTTTTGGTAGGAGATTAGAGACCTGTCAGTCCCCGGCTCTCTCATCCGGCCCTATCACACACAGAATTTATTGTTGCTGGGATACTGGCAGCCCTGCACGTTTTGCTTTGCTTATCTTTTACTCTTCAGTGTTTCATATTCCCTGTCTTTCCTCGAACTCCCTCATTACTATTCCATCCATTGCTCACACCTGCACAGTCCCTCCAGTTTCCCTTGTGCTCTCTCTGCCTTATTTTCTGCCAGTGACTTCAAATTCTGCTTGAGTGCATGTTCCTTTTACAGCAAGAGAGGAAAAGAAACCTATCCAGATGGGAAGCTGCCTCTTCTGCTCGGGAAAATGAACTCTACAAGCTTTGCACTACAGGAATTTCCTGGTTGGGCTCAGGGAGGACAGACAAGCATGATCATAAAAATCCCAGAATGGTTTGGGTTGGACAGGACCTTAAAGGTCATTTTGTTCCACCCCCTGCCATGGGCAGGGACACCTTCCCCTATCCCAGGTTGGTCCAAGTCCTGTCCAACCTGGATTTGGACAGTTCCAGTCTGGCACCCTGTGCCAGGGCCTCCCCACCCTCACAGGGAAGGATTTCTTCCCAATATCCCATCTAACCCTGCCCTTGGGCAGTTTAGAGCCCTTACCCTTGTCCATCAGGATGTCAAGGACTGCTGTCAAAATCCAAAATGCCCATTACAGCTTCCTCTACACTTAATCCCACTTGCCTTTATTTCACCAGCACGGTCCAAAATGGATGTAGAGACTGAGCAAAGGGCTTGCTCATCACACTTGTTCAAGAGAGTGGCTCCTCAGAGCACCCTTCTTCTCGAGAAGTAAAGAAAACCCTCATTGCATCTATCTGTAACTTTTCCTTAATTACTTAAGGGGTTGAAATCCAAATGCAAAGATTTCCATAATATCCTTAAGAAATTGGTTTAGTATGGGGAAAAGAATTAAAAACTGTCCTTCATATCTTGGGACTCAACGGCCTCATTGCTAATGACTTTTCCTAAGCTGACAACGATATTTACAGGAAGAAGGGGGACTGGAGAATGTCATGAAGTGGCCTTTCAGCATAGTTTCTGTTTTGTAAATCCATCGAGGATGCACAGCCCAGCTCTAACAGGAGGAGTGCAGAAAGCAGAGGGATCTCCCGTTTCTGTGAGACGTGAGTGTGCCCTGCTCGGGACGAACGTCCCTCCCTGCTGCAGCTGCCACCGCAGGGGCCTGTGGGCAGCTCAGGCACCCCACACTCACAGGCCTGCTTTGCTCCTCCCGTT
The DNA here is from genome assembly GCA_013397865.1 of Struthidea cinerea. Taxonomy (NCBI): domain Eukaryota; kingdom Metazoa; phylum Chordata; class Aves; order Passeriformes; family Corcoracidae; genus Struthidea; species Struthidea cinerea. The sequence continues at coordinate 523,881 of VZTI01000538.1, read as the reverse complement.
TGCCTTGGCACAGAGCTGGGTGCTAATTTAAACCCCAGCGTTGGCTTTTTTACGGGGTGTGTGGGCCGGGAGCCTTCTGCTCGCAGAGGCACGCGAGGCTCCAGCAACACTTTTCTCCTTTTCTAAATAAACCCCAGAGGCCCACTGGCCATTTTCATCCATGTAAATACTGCATAGAGGATCCCAAATAATGATTGCGCCTCAGCTCCTGCTGAGGGCGATGGCAAAAATCCTAAAGCCACGTTGGTTTGTGACTTACGTACCAAACCACGTCTCGGGGCGTCATCATCGCCTGAGACACCCCCAGGCAGAAGCCACTGGAACAGCTCCAGCTGTGGCACTTACCATATAATTAATTATTTCTGGCTGCAGTTAATGATTTCATGCGCTGCTTTGCTCATTACAGGGTGCCATGGCTTTTCTGTCACATGTGGCAGTGATGATTGAAATGATGTATTTCGTGTGTGTCCTAAGGATCTGCAAGAGCCACGGCAGGGGGTTGGAATGAGATGATCTTTAAGGTCCCTTCCAACTCAAACCATTCCATGAATTTAAACCATTCCTCTCTAACCTGGCTGTGATGCTGGATTTAATACTCCAAACCAGTATCAGACTGGTCTGGGGAGTTCCTTCATAGAGTCACACAACATCCTGAGCTGGAAGGGACCCACAGGGATCATCCAGTCCAACTCCTGCCCAGACCCCCCAACACCCCCACCCTGGGCATCCCTGGCAGCGCTGTCCAAATGCTCCTGGAGCTCTGGCAGCCTCGGGGCCGTGCCCATTCCCTGGGGAGCCTGGGCAGTGCCCAGCACCCTCTGGGGGAAGAACCTTTCCCTGCTCTCCAGCCTGAGCCTGCCCTGGCCCAGCTCCATTGCTGGGGCTGACTCATCAGTGACCTTCTCGGGGTTTGTTTGTGTGGATGCAGAGCAAACAAAAGCCTGGATTTGCAGAGTGCTGCTTCTCAGCAGAAACTCCCTTCATGGATGCTCCCAGGACACTCCATGGACAGCAAGGTCCTTCACTCAGGTTCATGCCCTGCTCATATCAACAGGAATCGCTTTCCCTGCCACCTGCAAAGACAACAGAAACAGACAGTCTGGGCCTTGGGGGCTGCAGGGGATCACCTTCTGAAGGCCCCCCTTCTCCTTTGGCTCCATTTGCTCTCCACAGGGACCAGCCCCCTCATTAAAGGGCTTGGTCGGGCTCTGCGCCTCCTCCTGAGGAGCAGAGGTGGTGGCAGGACCTCCCAGGCTGAGCCCTGTGTCCGGGGCTGGAGAGACAAGGGCAGCCCCAAGGCTGCGGGTGAGGAGCTGGGGATCGCCGGGAGTCAATCAGCAGCTCCACTAATTGCTAAATTCACTCATTTTCCCACAACACAAGGAGGAAGGAACCCGAGTAAATTGCTGGGGCGGGTTGCATGTAACCCTTGGTTCAGGGCAGGTCATGAAACTCCAGGCTGGCTTTTCACAACTCTCTGACCTCCCCAATTATATTTTTTTTTCAAGCAGTAATTTCCTAATTAACAATTTCTCCCCTTTGAAGCCTTGCGCTGCGTTTTCTCCTTTTCTGACAGCAGCAAAATTGTTTATCCCATTTCCTCACGTAGATTTTCCTTTGCTGTCCTCCTGAACAATGGTAAGAGCAGAACAATGCAGGGAAATACTCAGCTACCCCCTGCCCAGATCAGAGAGAAACTTCTTATCTTTGACACCTGCTGGCAATTAAGCTCTGCATGCCTGAATTTACAATTAGGACTCAGCCCTGGGTCCCAGCTGCCCTCTGCCTCCCCAGGAGCTGGAAGGGGCCAAATCCTGCTCTTATTTTAGAGTATTTAAGGAGGAATTTCTCTCCTCCCTTTGCAGTATCCCAGGAGGAACTTTTCTCCCTCCAGCACCCATTAAGGGGAAGCTTGGGCACTCTCCAGGTTGGAACCTCTGCTTTTGCACCCCTTGGGTTTGACATGAAGCTTTTTGTCCGTGGAAAGACATGGATTTTCCTACAAAAAACATTTGGATTTGGGGCTGTTTCAGTCGCTCTGTGCCTCTTCAGCAGCCCCACATCAGACATCCCTCAGAATAACAACATCCTTTTCCTACTGATTATATTTTGAGTTTCTCCTGGAATCGGGAAGGCTGAGGAACCTTCTGCACCATCAAATTAACTCCTGCCCTACCAAGCACTCAGTGCAGTGTCTCAGCCCAGGCTTTTGTTGGAATATAACAATACCTTGATTTTGCCCATTTGAAAATATTTCCATGCCCTGTACAGTGAGTCAGCTTTACAGAGTGCAGAAAACTGAATAGAAACATTGCAAAGAACCCTGTTCTTTGAAGTGCTAGTGGCATTAGGCAGCCATTTAGTGCTTTAAAGAACACCATTTTATTAAGTATTTCAAAGCAGCTTTGGAGCTATTATTTCTTATTTTGCTGTTTAAACCTGTAAGTTTGAAAATTAATCATTACAGGACCTTTGATGCAAAAATCTATGAATAAAATAAATTCTGAGAGCTACTTCCACACTAAGTTATATTAAAGTATTCCTTCATCTCCCTTATTAATTTAATGCACATCTCAGAAAGTTTAGCAATATCATTCCACTAAATAACCCAAACCCCCTATGGCTTCTTGACTTTTCTTCCTTTCACATCTAAGTTATTTCTCGTGGCTTTCCAGTGACCTTTAAATAAACTTTTGGGGTTACTAATTAGCATGAGAAACAATAGATTCCCATTTCATGGGCAATTTCATGGTCAAGCAGCCCAGCAGGGACAGGCTGTGCTTTCTGCAATATCCAGGGTGTCTCCAGCAGAGACACCTTCCCTGAGCAGCATCCCTGGAGCAAAGGTCAGGACGGTTTTCCTCAGTTCCTGAGAGCTGAGCTGAATTCTGCCACTGCCATGGGTAAGGTCTTGGAGGAGGGGTCTCACACAGAAGGGGAAAGACACGTTTGAAAGGTTCACAAGAACAGCAACAACTGCCCCAGTGCCAGTGGGGACATTCGGGGTGACACAGAGGAGCAACAGCACCACCATGCCAGGGAATTCCTTATCACCCTGTTCCCAGGGCAAGCTCCTCTTGCCTCTTCTCAATTACACTTCCTCTGCATTTATCACAGCATTTAATTTGAAGCAGTCGCTTTGCAGATGGGTTAAAGCAAGTTTTTATATAATTTTTTTTTAGGTTTCAAGCAAAAGAAGACAAAATTATCCCTGGGATTGTATTTAAAAATGGACCCTGTTGGGTTGGCATGGGAGATCACCACAGGGGTGGTCAAGCATTGGAATGGGCTGTCCAGGGAAGTGGTGGCTGCCCCTGGATCCCTGGCAGTGTCCAAGGCCAGGCTGGACATTGGGGCTTGGAGCAGCCTGGGACAGTGGAAGGTGTCCCTGCCCATGGCAGGGGTGGCACTGGATGGGCTTTAAGGTCTCTCCCAATCCAAACCAGCCTGGGACTGGCAGAGAGAGGTTGTATCCCCACAGGTCCCTGGGATAGGAGGAGCAGGGGATGGAAAAGCAGGAAGAGGAGGGCAGGGGGTTCAGGGCAATAAGCACTTGCTGTCAGTCCAGGAGAGTGTTTCTAGGCTCAGTTTTGCCCTGATCTCAGGGGAGGACTTAGAGACTTACAGAAACTATTTCAACAGCAGCAATTTCAAAAAAAGAGGGAAATGATGACAGAAGGGTCTATCTGGAAACTAAAAAACCCAACTAGGTAAAAGCTGGGGGCACAGGGCAGGTCCCTCCCACCCCTGGCTTTACCAGCCAGTTGCCATGGAAACCCATCACCGCAGAGCTCTGGGGCCCCAAACACTGCAGCATCCACTGATGCCAAGGAAACCCAGCCCTCTGTGCTCAGGAAGGGCTGCCCTTCCCACTCCAGCTCGGGAGCAGAGCAGGGATGGCTCAGAGTGCAGCTGCCTGGATGGTGTTTCCATCGCTGATTTGCAGTGATTTACAGGCCAGCTTTCATTTGATAGCCACGTGCTCACACATGAGATAACGTTCTGTGCATCATTTTCTGGGAATATCCTTACACCACAGTGCGCTGCATAAAGCAAACAGTGTGTTGATGGGAAAGAAATAACAGACTATTAAAGCAAAATCAATAAATGCCTTCAAATCTCATCTTTCAGCCTTACTTGACTTTGTTTAGGGAGGCAGGGAAGTTCCCAGGAGCCATGGAGCTGGCCACGCTCCCAGCTGGAATGAGGAGCAGGAAACCTTGGAGAGACAGCAGCACCTTCCTGGTGCAAGGGGAAAAACACTAAAGAGAGAAACTGGGGTTTTATAACCCAGGGCTATATTAATCAACAATTAGCATTCAGCTGAGCACCTCCACACCAACCAGCTGCTCCCAGCTGTGACACAGCTCAGGCTGGAGGGCAGGCAAAGCAGCCACCAACACTGTGCTAATTGTTCAGATAAAATCCTCGGCTTGTTTCACCTTTTATCAACGGGAATATTCAGTGTCACCTCCGTTTTCCAGGTGGGAAGTGGTAGGGGAGTGCTGGGCTGGGGGCACACCAGGCTCCTGCCATAGATCCCCTCGTTCAAGGTGCAGGAGAAATGCTGACGTGAAATATTTTTATATAGGCCAATTCTCTGCCAAAAGTGGGTCCAGAATTAGGTTAGTAAGTCGGTATTTCCACACAAGATGATGTGCCCTGGTTTTCCAAAGTGCTGAGTACCCAGCCCAGAAGTTCCCTCATGGGGCTTGAAACTTTATTTTTGGCACCTGGTTTTATAGAAGGACCATCTGTGACAGGCAGCGCTCGCTGCCACGTAATTAATGCCAAGTTACATAAGCCATTCATGAATAAGCATTATTTTCCATATATTGAGCTTGCAGAGACAGGCTTCAGAACTGAACTGGTATTTAGCAAGGTAGGCCTCTGAAATTGTCAATTAATGCTCCTTGACATTTTCTAAGTATGTTAATTTATATTAAACCACTGCAGCCAACTCTGCATAAGATAACTCTGAGCCTCAGCCATAAACTAAGGAGAAATACGCAGTTGAGGAGCATTATGGCTGCTCTTTGTCATCGCCCTGGCATAATGCACATTGTGTATGCAATGCAGGGAAGATAAACACATATATAAAGCAGGCAATTACCTCAGCTCACACAGACGATCATATTTATGACCATTTGCAGGGCTGGATGTAATTCACTGAGTTTAGGTGCTGGAGTAAATACATCACTCTAACCCCAGGAGCCAGGCTATGAAATGCAGGTATCAAGATTTGCTGCCATCTGCTAAGCCACGAAAACCTCCGTCCTGCTTCCAAAGTGGTGGTCAGGGGCAGGAAGGGTGGGAAGAGCTGGGATCAGAGCTGCTCGCTGCCAAGGAATGGCAGGGAATGCAGGCAGGACACAGCAAGGAGAGGGTTATATTTGATAAATCCTCAGATTAAAAGTCTTGTTCCTTTGAAAGGCAGGTTCCCCTGCTGAGTGGCCCTTGGAGTGGATCATGGCAGGGATCACACAGTCCGATCATCCCTGCATGGCAGCACAGTTGTACCAGTGCTCGTTTGTGGTTGCATTCAATGATCTTAAAGATCTTTTCCAACCTAAACAATTCCATGATTCCATGTTTTTCCAAGGAGATGGCCTGGTCTGAGTGTTTCCCTCAGGATCAGGTACCCACCAGGGGTTTAAGAGGACGGAGAGCCAGATTCCACAGGAATGTGAACACAGAACCTGGCAAGAACAAGGTGGTTCAGCCTGGAGAAGGCTCCAGAGAGACCTCAGAGCTCCTTCCAGGGCCTAGAGGGGCTCCAGGAGAGCTGGAGAGGGACTGGGGACAAGGGCCTGCAGTGCCAGGACAAGGGGAAATGGCTTCCCAGTGCCAGAGGGCAGGGATGGATGGGATATTGGGAAGGAATTGTTCCCTGTGAGGGTGGGCAGGCCCTGGCACAGGGTGCCCACAGCAGCTGTGGCTGCCCCTGGATCCCTGGCAGTGTCCAAGGCCAGGCTGGACATTGGGGCTTGGAGCAGCCTGGGACAGTGGGAGGTGTCCCTGCCCATGGCAGGGGGTGGGACAGGGTGGGCTTTAGGGTCCCTCCAAATTCAAGCAATTCTGGGATTCTCTGATCATGCTCATCCAGCCTCCCTGAGCCCAGCCAAGGGGCAAAGCTTGCAGGGTCCATTTTCCCAAGCTGAGCTGCTTGGGCACGGACCTGGCGGGAACTTGGCACTTTGGTGCCCTGAGCCAGTTCCAGCCCCACAACCAGCTTGGGATAACGACAGGGGCTGGATTTCTCAGACACTTTGCCCACTGAAATTGCCACTCATATTGTCCATGGCATATGACTAATGAGGGGCAATTAAAGCCCAATTCCTCCTTCCCTGTGCTCGCTGCAGTCACTCGGGAGCCGAGGGCGGGCACACAAATGTGCCACTTGCATTTGCTGTCATTTCACAGCCGATTTCATCTGATGCGAAATGGGGAAGGCAGTAAAGAATCAAATCAGAAAAACCATTTAACCTCCCAGATTATGAGAGGATATATCACTCAAAACGCAGCACTTCCCAGATCCTCAGTTAAACTGGAATCAGCCTGGCTGGCTTGAATCCCAAAGACATCCAGGCTGTAGAGGCATGGAGCTGTGACCTGACAGCACAGGGAGCTGGAGATGGATGTTTAGTAAATGTAGTTTTCAATAGACATTCCCAGAAATTGGAAACATTTTGCAGTTATATCTTCAACAATCACAGTCTATTCTGTTCCATAACCAATATGAGCGATTACTCGAGGAGATATAACAAATGCAAAATGTTTTAAAAAAAGATTTTGAGAGTGATAAAAAATGAATTACACAAACACAGTGAGAAAACCAGAAAGAGAAGGGCTGCTCTACAAGAAGCACAGCTGATCCCTTCATGTTGTATTGCTTTGGGAGAGGAAAAAGGGGGGATAAATTAAGCACTTCATTCTGTAAGTAAGTTTTAAGGTAATCTGATTACAACAGCTCCCACTAGCACCATTCCAGAGCAGCAAAGGATAAAATCAATAATGAACAGCAACATTTCCATTTTGTTTAGTGGCTCTGTAATTCAACCACGAGAATCTGCCTTTCACTCAGGGCTTGGCCAAGGGAGGGCCAGGACTGCCCCAGCTGGGATTCCTCCAGCTGATGTATCCTGGAATTGCTCATTTGTTGCTGAACAAAGAACAACACAGCTCCAAAGGCCATACTCTGGTGTAATTATTGGGGAGAAAATATAAAGCTTTTAGAATTTAGGATTTGATTTGATGCTGCAGAAGATTTTGATAGCATTTGATATTTAATGGTCATCTAACATCAGGCTGCTGTTGTCTTAATCTAGCCTTGAATATTAAAATCTCAAACACTAATCCTTGTTCCCAGTGGTTTAAACAGAGAAAACAGAGAGGAGGTGGAACTCAAAACCATGGCCCTACACATCAGTGGCACATGGAATGGACACCAGGCTCTAGGGACATCAGCTACACCTTTTCCCACCCGAATTTTCAGTCTCCACTATAAAATAGTTTCATCCCACTGAGTTCAGAGTGGTGCAGAACTTGCTTCAAGTCTACACCCAGCACTGCCCCTGTCTACACAGAAATAACCTGTCCACAGTAATCCATGGCTCCAACATCCTTCTGTCTCCATGCCCACACAGCTGCCCACATCTGGGCAATGCTTTCCTGCACTCCTCAGCCAGCTGCTGGGGCGGGAGGTACCTGCCCTAGTTTGGACAAATTGGAGGAAAATATCCTCTGATAGAAGTCAGGTTACCTCACTGTAACAACACTGTTTCCACATCTCTGAACATTCATTCCACCCTTGTACAACGAAATTGTACCAGGACAGAGTAACTGAAATCTGAAATCTGCCCTTGTTGGGGCAGAGCAGCCTGGCCTTGTGTCCCTCTGAACCCCACTCCTGGTCCAGCTGCAGCTGGTGGTGCTGCAAGGGAGAACAACAAAAAAGAAAAAGGGATGAATATTTTTCTTACAACAGTTGGAGATTTCCCTGATCCCACGTCCTCTGGGCCACCTTGAAGGTGCTCTGTGTCTGTTGAGGAGGGATAAAGCAGGCAGCTTCCATCCCATGGAGAAGCCCAAGCTGTCCCACAGTGCAGGAGCATGCAGACCTTTCTGCACCACTGACGAGCAAATCGTTCACTTCCAGCTACAAAGAGAGAGTCTGGTGTAAACTCAGAGTAATCCCACGCTGTGCATGAGCCAAGAGCTCGTGGAGTGTAGATGCTCCACACCCTGTCCTGACAACAAAGCTCATGTTCAGGGGGAGCTCCAGCAGCAGGGCAGAGCCTGGTTAGCTCCAGCATCCCTCAGCAGCACTTCCAAAGCTCTGGATTACTCTCCAGGAAAGCCCTGGCACTGTGGCTGGGAAGTGACACGGCAGTTTTTAGACTCACTGCAACCCTGGAGCCGTCTCCTCCTCTGCCAGCCCAGCCTGGGACTCTGCAGCTGGAGAGATCAATCCGAGCTGGGACCCTCTCCAGCCTGGGAGAACGTATCCCACCAAAGCAGTTCCTGCTGAATTCCCTGCACGAGAGGGAGCAGACACAGGATAACGCCAGGAGGGGCTGGGGAGAGCTGAGCCCTGCAAACCCTCGGCCCCGGGGCAGAACACGAGGGAGCCTCAGGCCAGGGCCGGCATTTGCTCCTCAAACAGAGACAATTCTCAGCACACAGGTGCAGGATGGATTTCACAGCCCACCTCAAGGGCAACAGGAGCATTTTCAAGGAAGCCTCCTCTGTGATCCCAGGAATGAACAGAGACATCCCTGTGTGCCACACCATGAATCACCGCAGCGTCCCTGGGCTTTGCCACATCTCTGTTTTCTGGGGGAAGAACAGAAGGCTTAACAAAACCCTTTTGTTCTTTTTTCCAAGGAGAAAATAACAACTGGTATGTTTACAATAAATGGAGATTTGTATAGAAAGCCATTTACTTGAAGGTGAAATATTTCCAGTTTTTAGGAAAAGCCCATTTTTTCCAGATTCCATGTCTGCATTCCATGGTTCCCACTCTCCCTTTTTAATGTCATTTCCCTCATTGAGAAAAACAGAGGGAGAAAAACACCACAAAGAAATTCTGCCCAGATTTAAAATCACGGTGCCTTCAGAAAAGCACTCGTTTTTTGAAAGGCAACTTTTCTCAGACCAGTTTCCAACAGGGAAGACAGGAGTATCTGCAGAAGGTTAAACACTGTTGGTGTTCCCAAGCTCGGTTTTATCGCTGTTTTGTGCTTGCTTCACCTTAGGCAGTTTGGGTTCCGACCCAGACAATTGGGAAATCTGGAGACCAAGGGCTGTTTGGCTCCCTTTGGAGCAAGGACAGCTTGGAGAGCTGGATGTCTGAGACCTGCTGGGCTGCCCAGATCCCAGGAGATCCCTCAGGGCTGGGAGCTCAGAAGGCTGGGAGAGGAACGGGCGACGTGTGACAGATCTGTGGGCACCCAGCACGCTCGGATGTGCAGAGCCCTGGTGGTGCTGTGGCTCCCATCCATGTCCAGCCCTCCAGGAATGAGGATTTCCATGGGATCCTGCCCCATGGGAGCAGTTTGGGGGGAGGAGAAGGGCTGCATGACAGGGGAGCCGTCGGGAGGGACGGATCACAACAGGCAGCACTCTGGAGGCCGTAAAAATGAATGGGTTGTGTTTCACTGGGTTTGATGTGGTCGTATCATCTGTAAATTATCTACCCAGCCATTTTTCCAGTGAGCCATTATTCTGTCAGGCCCAGGGCTGCCAATTCCAGCCCTCCCAACCATATGCATGGCTGTAAACCTTGAAAGCAGCTGTCTCCAAAGCAAGCCAGTTCGGGAAGAATAGGAAAACAAATTACATAAAAGCAGATTAACTTCTCTTTAACTTCCTTTAAAATATTTCTTCCCCACGGCCTCTGTAATCCCATTTTTTAAGGGAATTGGGTCTCTTTATTTGTTATTCTTATCAGTGTGACTTGAATTTAAAGCTTTATGCTTCATGTTTCTGCCCAGGGACCTGTTGTGATGATAATCCTCAGGCTTTTCCACGGTGGGAATGGCTCTTTGAGCAGTTTTCAGCCCCTTGCACTGATATTTCCCGTGAGACAAACACAGCCAGGGAATGCCTGGCGTCTTCAGCTGAAGCTTCTTGGTGGACAGCAGCAATTTTTGGACATTCTTGGGGGTTTTATTGTTTTCTCTTTTAACCTTGGAGTGTTTGGATATGAGACACTCACTTGCCTGGAGAAGCTGTGGCTGCCCCTGGATCCCTGGCAGTGCCCAAGGCCAGGCTGGACGGGGCTTTGAGCAGCCTGGGACAGTGGGAGGTGTCCCTGCCCATGGCAGGGGTGGCACTGGATGAGCTTTAAGCTCCTTCCAACCCAAACCATTGTGGCATTCTGTGATCCCCAGCTCACAGACGGGCAGGGGAGGCACCAAACGGGCTCCAGGCGCCTGAAGGAGCAGGATCAGCCCCGTGTGTGCCCAAAGGCAGCGTGAGCACCACAGAGGGCAGCTGTGGCTGCTGTTGCACTGCCAAAATCCCACCGGGAAGGGCTCTGCACAGCAGAGGAGCCCTGAGCAAGGAGCCAGGCACCCGCCCCGGGAAAATCGTGTGTGGCGTGGGAGGAGAGGCAGATTGGTCCCTCGGGGACAGCAAGAGCTCATGGAATTAAAACTGAATGAGCTCCCTGTGCCCTCTGCAATTAAAGGGAACTTGAAAGAGTTTCCATTCGGTGATATTAATTTCTCCTTCTCCTCCTTGCTCCCACTGCAGTTCAGAAGAGTCCTCCCCTGTTTATTGACTGAGTAATGAAAGACTGAGCTGAAGAGACCCAAGAAAAGGGAAGTTTGAAAAGTTTTCAGCCCTTTCATCAGTTCTTTAAACAATGTTCAGAAAAAACATGAGAGACAGGTTGGGCTTGAGAGAAATATTGTAATGAAAGCTGCGTGCAGTGGGCGCTGCTGTCCAAATGTGACTCGAATACTCGCAGCCCGATGTCGTGTGAAGATTTACTTGGCAATTTTGTCACAAACAAGGCTGTTAAGAAACACGTTTATACTTAGCCAGCTCTTTCCCTTATCTGCTAAGGAAAAAAACTGCTTTGGTGCACCAGCCAGGTAGGAAATGCTGCATATAAGAGTTTAAAAATAAATGTATGTGCACATATGTATGGCAGGAGTGCAGGGATCTCAGGGAGCATGGACTGTACGTGTCAAGCACCTCCAGGACAAAACCTGCTGCACAGCACCCCATGCCCAAATAGTTCCACAGATTTCTGCCCTGTGTTTCTTCTCCTGTAATTCCTGGCATTCTTGTCCTGTAGCTGGAAGGAAACTGAGTCTTGATGACCCCCAGGGTGCTCCTGTAGACGATGGGAGCAGCAGAGGGATGGGGTTCCACACTATCAGCCCAACTGGTGTCAAATGCCCTTGCCTGGAATTGCTGCCAAGTCTCATTTTCCATAAAATCACAGAATCCCAGAATGGTTTGGGTTGGGAGGGGCCTTAAAGATCCTGCAATTCCAACCCCCTGCCAGGAACTAAAAGGATGATTAGGATCTGTGGTGCAGGAAGGGTTAACATGGAATCCAATTAGAAAGAAATCCTAATTATTTCAGCAATCAAAAGCAGTGACTCACCTTATGAGGGGGCCAACAGATGCCATCAGCACAGACATTTTCCTTGTTTATTTTCTTGTCTTCTCAGACTGGGAGGAGAACGTGGGGGATCCCATTCCTGGCCATCTGGCATTAGTGTGAAAAATACAGTGCGAGATCTTCCACAGTTGTCTCAGCAACTCCCTTCTGCATGACAGATTCCCATGTTCTCACGACAGCTTTGGTTTTTTCCAGGCTCTGCCCACCCATGATACAACCCCAGGAGATCTGTCCGTTTACAACCCCAGCCTCAATCAGCTCCTGCTTCAGGTGCCTTATGAAAACCGGGGGTCCAGGGGATACCTTTTACTCAGAACTGAGAATTTTAAGCACTGGGGTCACAGGTGGTGAGGCTGGTGCTGTTCATGGGCTCCCTGAGGGCTGCCCCTGTGGGATTCGAGAGCTGGCAGGTGATGGTGAGCACGGACTGATCATCAGGGACGAGCCCAGACTTGGCTGGCAATGGTGCATTTTTGCACCTTCCCAAGCACTACAAATTTGGGCCCAATGTGGTGTAACTCCATCATCACCCCACTCTGAGCAGAGAGCAGGCCATGAAAGCTGCGTGACCGAGGTCAGCCCAAGGTGACGTTTCAGACACGATGCTCCCCTTGGCACCTGCAGCTGCCTCCACTGCACTCTGCGTTTGTCTCGGAAAGACTGAAAAATGAAAAGAAGCTCCCATTCCAATTTCCTCCTCCTTGTCTCACTCAAAGCTGCTCCGTGAATCGCCCTGGACGCCGCGGCACCAACGAGGCAGCTGTGGGAGCTGACGAGCTCTGCGTGCCCGGGAACTGTCTCCTAGCAATAAGGAAGATGTAAAAGCCTCAAAATAACTCCTCCTTCCATTTCTTGTCACTGACTTACGCTGTACAACGTGGGGCTTGGGGTTTTGTTAGGATTTTTGTCCTCACCTTCTCACAGCAAACCCACTCGTCCTGCACGTGTGGGGTGAAATGAGGCTCAGCAAAGGGCGCAGGCGCTGCCTTAATTTGAGAACCCAGGAACATCCCAGGTGTTCACACAACCTGGATGCAGCTCACAGCCTGCTGACACATGAGAAGAAGCTGTGACAGCTGTGATGATTTGCAGTTACGAGGCATTTTGCACAACCTGAGCAGGGAAACCACCAACTCTGCTCGCTGTGTCCCACCAACAGTCAGTGGATGCTTTGCAAAACAGAGGGAAAATGGTTTTGGACGTGTTTTGTGTTTGGAAATTGGGAATAACCACATTCAAGGTGATGGAGTGATACAGTTTGAGATAGCTGTGAGGTGGCGTCTGGCCTGACAGGGGTTTTAGCAGCACTGCTGAGTGGAAAAGGAGCAGGTTTCCTGTCCTGCCGCTGGATTTACACCATCCCACAGCCAGGCTGTCGTGAGGAACTGTGGAATTGTCCAGGACAGAAATAATGATTTAAAAACCAAACACACACAGCT